>WOFM01000239.1:0-288526 GCA_011428145.1 Ericerus pela
ATTAAATTTCAAAAAAAAAATAATTATTCCATCGATTTGAATTTTCTAAGTCTCTCCTCAAAGTTCTACCGTAGCGATGGCTACCATGATGTGAGGTATGCAGAACGAGGATCGAAAGAACTTGAGACTTTCTTCTTTTAAGACATTTATTTCGCGACTAAAATATATTTCACAAACGAAAAAGTAAATGGCGAAGCAACAGCGATATACGATCGAAAGTAGTAGGGGAAACACTTCGTGACTAGACTGTACATGTGACATATATATATAGAATGATATGATGATGATGATGAAGAATGAGATGAGGTGGGATTTTGTATCAACAACTATATAGCATAGTCAAAGGCTTTGACTATATAGCTTATGGACTGCTAGAACTGATAAGAAATACATAGGGTTAAATAAAAGACCGCTGATGCCACTGTTAACAGGCGTTCTTTTTACGAAAAATGACCTTTGGTGATACGTGATAGTGATTACAAATTTCCAATTCTGGCTAGAAAAAAATTAATTTTTATAATTTGTTAATTTAGTAATTAAAATTATATTTGCGAATCGAAGAGCTTTAAGTCATCGACAAATCAATGTTATTAAATGCACACAAATCGAATAGAATTTGTCGACAAATTCCATTTGATTTGTGAGTAATAATGACTGATTTGTCGATGAATTCTTTTCAATTTATCGGCGAATTAATGTTCTTAAACACAAGGCATTAATTCGTGTGTAGCCTTTAATTTGTCAACGAATTAATTTTACATACTTCCATGATTCTTTCACTCAACTATATTTTATGATACTTGCCTGTGAAGAAGTAACTCCATGAGATTTTTGAGCATGATATGATAAACCACTGACACTCTGAAATTGTCTGCTACAGTATGAACATTTATGAACCTACACATAACAAAACAATTGTTGTGCATTGGGAGAAGATTTTTCTTATATTAACAGTTGTTTTCTAACAAGCGTGACATTTCAGTATATAAGTACGTAATTCTTTGATTAGTTTTCCATCGACAGTAATAACATTTAATCCCATTTGCATTAAAACGTTCTGTATATAAAAAAAGTAAGAATTAGGAACGAAATAATTAGGTCTAAATATAAAATTCACAATATTCTACCTAATACAAATTCAGTTTTCACACAAAGTACCTTTTTTGAAAAGTAACGCCTGCAGTGTTCGGCTTCAAGATTTTATCAGTTCTAGCAGTCCATAAGCTATATAGTCAAAGGTCAAAGGTGTAGAACAACATAATTTGTCATTATTCTCACATGACTTTTGTTAGAAAATCTCCCATTCCTATTTTGTTTTATCAACGTTTTGCCAAAATAAAATAGTACATGAATCTGATGCAGTACTTTTGTATGATAGTGAAATTTTTCTAGTTCATTAATGGCAAATTCCAGTAGGTTTCTCTGATAAAATAGAGTAACTTTTGAACATGATTCGCATTGTTTTAGTTTGATTCAATCAGTGTTTCTTCAGAATCGCGTGTAACCTTGAACTTTTTTGAGCTATTCGAATTTTTTTCAGAGAAATTCCACAACAATATGTTAACCAAAGATGATAATCCCCTGTGGACTAATGTGACTTTTAAATTAGCCCTCAACACTGCATCCCATCCTTTCGAATATGCCAAAGTTTTAATACAAGTATGCTTTTGGACTGTACCTCTTATAAAGTATCTATTCTCCTTAACAATATTTCTATTTATACTAATTAATCGTGTTTTGTTTTTTCTCGCATTTGTTTCTTTTTTTCCCGTAGATTGGTCATGAACCTTTACCACCGTATCCCACACGAACGTTATTCGGTAAACATGCTCTAGGTCTACCAAATGTAATTGAATATGGTAATTAAATACATAATTTTTAATTATATAAGAATCAATTTGCATTTAATGATATTTGTATCTCACTGATGTTTTATTTACGTCTACATTTTGTTCGTTCACAGTCAAATACATAAAGCAAATTGATGGTTTTAGTGGTTGTTATCGTGGGCTTTTTCCAAGATTGTTGGGTAATTCTGTGAATTTGATCTACGTTTAAAACAGTATCCGATGCTACGAGTAAATACTCATGCAAGTTCATTCCTCAGCTCGATGATGGTATCTCTGAAGAGCAGTACAGTGATGAAGAGAAGTAAATAATCAGTTTTTTGCTGGTGTTTTAACCTTTCGTGGCGTAGATGATACCCGTTGATTATTGTTATAGATTAATAAAGCTATGCCGTGAAACTATTATCGAAATCACCGCGAAAACAGCCAGCGTTATTGCTAGTCAACCTTTTCATGTAATTACTTTACGAATCATGGCGCAGTTTGTTGGGGGCGAAACAAAATACAAGTAAATACTTAATATTACTGAATCGGCCTGGCTTTCATTTTGTCTCAAATTTTCTAATCTCGATGCTGATTTGTTTTAGCGGTGTGCTCTCTTCAGTTTCTGAAATTTATAAGACCGATGGCATCTTGGGATTTTTCAGCGGATTAATTCCTCGATTGATTGGTGAAATTGTGTTGACGGTCTTTTTAAATGCCTGTTTATTTGTTTCGAAAAATTTAATTCAGAATAATGAAGTTTTGAAATTTGGCACTATCCCCATAGCGGTACGTATTTATCTTTTTTTTCTGAAGCATTGTCGGCATCGTTTTGAATATCGCTCGTTAAATATTATAACTACGTCATAAATCAAAGAACAATATTTTTTAGAAATCGTATTAAAGTTTTCAATTGCTATTTATTTGTAGTAGCAAGAATGCTTAAAAACTACAGCACTTTTGTATGTACCATTTTTGAGTTATGGCGTTGTTGTATTTAATGAGTACTTTACGATACTTCAATCTTCTCTTTCTGTTGAAAAAAAATTTGATGAGTGTCATAACTAACGTTAATTCAGCAGATTGTTGGCGCGGCATTTTCCTATCCGTTTCATGTGGTTAGCGCGTGTATGTCTGTGAACAACAGCGGGTAAATTTTTCGTTTTTAACATTTGCATGCTTTTTTATAGCTCAGTAATTATAAGAGTGACTTTATTGTTTGTAGCATTGCTGCTGGAAATCCGCCCCAAATGCCAATGTACAGTTCTTGGCTCGAATGCTGGCAACATTTATCCCGAACCGATCAACTAAGTCGTGGATCATCTTTATTTTTCCGTTATTACAAAGGAGCTCATGTATCTCCAACTGGTTACCATAATTTTGTAATCAAAAAAGATTTTTAATATTCAAATCTACATAATATTAGTCTGTTTGCTGGTTACTTTTCACGAAAGTGTTTATTTCTACGATCATTCGAAATAGTTCGACAATACTCCCTCATAATATATCAAGTTGAACGTGTTTTTGAAGTGTTTTTTGTTTAGTACTATTCACTTTGTGCTGTTGTCTGCGTTGTAAATGTTTTTAAACTTCTTTACGTGGTTTTGTTCGATTTTTGTCTGTAGTTATTGAAAAGTTTTTCTTTCCATAATTTTTTTCTTCAGATACTTGATACTTATTTATGATAAAAATATATTGTTAAACGTGGATCTTACCATTTCTTTTTTTCGTTTCATCTTGAACGTGTGAGTAACATTGTATTCCAATTCTTTTAACTGCAATTTATTATTTTTTGGTCGATTAATTTTTCATTAGTAATAAAAAAGTACCTGGTTCACCGAGTAAACGGATATGGAAAATAGAAAAAATTTTGTCAATTTACATAGGTTTGTTCTGGCACTTGTTTTTTGAGTAATTCTGGTAAAATTTCTGCAAAAAAATAGCAGAAACGTGTTCCAGCGGATTCTGTAATTCTTCTATTTCAAAAATTATAAGAAATTACTGTTAATTTAACAATACTTCTAAGGTACTTACTCCTATTTTATCAGAAACATTTGTTAATGCTGGGAGGTGTGTTGATGTAACATACAGAAATCTTACCAGAATTACCAGAGGAATGGCTGCCTGAACAAACTTAAAACTTCCTTATACCCTGTTTTATGCTAAGAAGTGCATGATGTCATAAACCATATAAACACATGTCTGCTCAAAAAGTCAAAACACGATGTTTGTTTGCTTATTGATGTGAGGCGTGCAGAACAAGGATCGAATAAGAACTCGAGACTTTATTTTATTACAACATTTAATAGCAGACTGAAAATTTTCAACCAACAGTAAAGTACAAAATGGTGAAGCACAGCATTATCGGTAAGCGAAAGTTATCGTGAACGACGGTGTCGTACACGATTCGATAACGATAATGTAACACAATATCGTTATCTCACTGACGTCATTGATCAACTCTATGACGTCCGTAGAACAGACTTATCAAACGTTACCAACTTACACAAACACAGACAACCCAGACAAGTTTGTTACAAGAAATAACGAACTATGTCATTCGGCTAATGGCGACGAACGGAAAACACCACGTTCTTTTATATTTGTCTCACTATATGGTAACAGAGCAAGTACGGTCCTCGAAAAGTGTTTTATTTTATAATTTAAGTGAATTTGCGTATTGGTGTTCAACAAGTGTTCGGTTGCGAAACAGTAGGAGGAATAAAGAAGATACAAACGACCATTAAACAACGCAAACGTATGTCCACAACGGACACTACAGAACAAAACAGACGTAAGTAATTAAACACAATAAATACAGTGAACTTTTATTACAGAACATATTCATAGAACTTATATATAAACAAGTGAGATAAATGTGATAAGCTAGATCAAACTCCACGTGCGCAAAACATAAATCAACGTCGTATATTAACAAGATATTTTTTTCGCAGATCCAACAATGGAAAAAAAGAAACAAAAAACCACAGAACCAGCAAACACCCAGCAAGAAAATCCAGACCCAGATGTAGACGCACACCCATCACCTTTAAGAATTCCAGAGCAACCCAGGCAACATCCATCACCACTCACCCATAACCTATCAACAACGATAACAAACCCACAACAAAAAGCAGTAAATCAAACAAACACACCAGGAGTAACATTAGAACCCAACAAACCCACGCAAGTAGCAAAATCAATTACGATAACTCTACCAACTACCGTGACACACACAGTAATGAAACCAAATCCTCAACAGACATACTCATCCATAACATTCACGGACAATCAACAGGTATCAAGGTACAGACCTACGACAATGGCATTACTAACAACAGCTAATAAACCATACGTAACACTACCTACACCTAACCTAACGCAAACGCAACCAATTCATGAACCACAAAAACAAACCTACTATACTACAACAAACCCACAGCACACACAACAAACGTTTAAAAACCCAACGTTACAAAAGAGTACACTTTATATACCAAAAGTTTGGGAAATACCCACTGGAACAAAAACATTAACTCAATCATGTTTTCTCAAGACGCCAAAATACAAATTACCCAAATTCAATGGCAAACGTATATCATACCCAGACTTCATCACATCCTTTATGAAATACATACATATACGAGAAGATATTATAACACCACAGAAATGCAAAATATTAGAATATGCTATGCCTGAAAACATCAAACAAAGACTAACAACATTAGGCCACAACGAACAAGGCTACTTTAGAAGATTACAATACTTACACGACGAATTCGGTGACAAATCCAGACTACGTTCAGAGCTATGGCAAACCCTGAATAGCATACCTTTAGCACAAAATACGAAAGAAAGTTTACGCACCACATATGACAAAACGTGCATGTTACTGGACACAATACATGACTTTGTACCAGAATTAACAGACGATCTTACCTTTCCAACGTTACTAAGAATTTTCCCAAGAAATTCATACTCTAACAGGATAGACATATCTAAACCAAACTCAAAAGCAGTCCTAGAAGCAGTATATCAAGAAATCAAAACAAGAGATTTAACGGAAAAACCTGACATAACAAAAGAGGTATACAGAACGCAAGAAACACAACAACAAAATAACACATATTATAGAGACAGAACATATAACAATCCTAACAGACGTCAATACAATAGATTGCAATACAATAAACCTAATAACAATAAAAATATAATAGAAACCCAAGCACAGCTTAAAAGCAGCCCCAATTTTCATACAAATATCGACCAAGGTAAACCTTCGCCAGAACACTACATAGATAACGATATAGATGAATTTTCTGTTCCAGTATATCATGCAAAAACAGACCCGGACACCAGCATTCCAGAACAACTCTACAGATTCCCAGCAATACCAACAAAACAAAGATGTATGTTCTGTAAAGGCCCACATTGGAGCTACCTCTGCTGCCATAAAAGCTACAATACATTAGAAAACAGACGTACATACTTCAGACAGTATAATTTATGCCCCAAATGTGGAATCTTAGCCACGGCAGATCACTGTAACCAACCACAACGGAGATGCAGATGGTTCCAGTGCCAACAGACCAGTGCACACCACTCAGCCTTATGTCCTAGAATTACGTACCCACTAACGAAACAGGAAGCAAACCGATACTTAGAAAAGGTCATAGAACTACAAACCAAATTTCCACCACGTAAGCAAGAAGAAAACAATACAAAAAAACATATAGTACAAGGTATTAATAATTTGACTTCCTTGCAGCACCTCCAGAACCAAGAAAACAGACACTATCCTACTACAGAGACTAATCCAAAGACAATCGAACAGACCATATCAACATCGGCGCAAATCGAAGAAACAGTTCTCCAACCACCAATACCAAGTAAGTTAAATTTATTTACAATCTTATCTACAAATAGTAAATTTCTTACATTCTGCACAAACATACGTAACCCTCAAACACTACAAACACACCCGATAAATGCATCCTTTGATTCAGGAAGCACTAAAACATATATAATAGAAGACATTGCCATACAAACACTTCAACTACCAATCATAGACACACACTCCCTAAAACTAACAGGAATACAAAATCAAACAACACAGACATTCCACACAAATATCGTCACCTTTGAAATGGAACATAGCACACAAAAATTCTCAAACATAGTAGCCAGGGCAGTACAAAACATATCTAACAAATTAGACACGCAAAACATAACGGAAATTAAACGAACATACCCGAAATACAAAGACTTACAATTCGCACAAACATTGAAAACGACATCACAAATACACATACTACTTGGGAACGAATATATGTGGCAATTCATCAAATCAATCACACACATATCATCATCAATACAACTAATTGAAACAAACTTCGGATTCCACATAACTGGACAACTAACAGATAACCAACAATCAACCCAAAATGAACACACATATTTCTCATCAGAACTAGACGTAGAAAACCTATGGAAATTAGAAACAATAGGGATAACAACACCAGACTTAACAATAGAACAAGAAGAACAAAAGGCAATAGAGTTATTTTACAAAAACATAAAACTCATAAATGGAAGGTACCAAGTACGATGGCCATGGAAAGTATATCCACCCCCATTACCAGACAACTACTCCTTAGCTTTCAGCAGACTTAAAAGCCAAATACCACATATGCGCACCTCACCTGAATTTTTCCAAAAATATGACGCATACTTCCAAGAACTATTCAAAAATGATATAATAGAAATAGTTAACAACAAACATACATCGGAACCAGTCCATTACTTAGCACATCACGGACTAATAGACCCAACCAAACTTACACACCCAATTAGAATAGTTTTTGACAGATCAGCAAAAACTAAAAAAGCAAACCACTCAATGAATGATTGTATACACAAAGGATTAAAACTTTTCGCAGACCTTGTAAAACTATTTATAACCTTCAGACTAAACCCAATTGGTATAAGTGCAGACATTAGGAAAGCATTTTTACAATTAGAATTAAACCCATCAGACCGAGACGTCACAAGATTTCTATGGCTCAAAGACCCGAACAAACCATTAACAAACCATAATCTTATAATAATCAGATTCAAAAGAGTACCATTTGGTGTCATAGCATCACCATTCTTACTTGCAGCAACATTACTATATCACTTTCAATAGACTAACCCTCAATTTTATAATATACTAACAAATCACTTCTATGTAGACAACTTAATCACATCAGTTCCAACACATGAACAAGCACTCAAATTATATAACACATCCAACAAAACTTTTAATGACATTTCCATGGAACTAGCACAATGGGCAACAAACGACTCAGAATTACGAACACATTTTACAGACAAAAACGCAATACAAAAACCACTCGTTAAAATACTAGGCATTCAATGGGATTACACAAAAGACATACTCTACTTAAAACCAAAAATGAAAATACCAGAACAACATACAAAAAGAACTTTCGTAAGTAATTTTTCAGCGATATTCAACCCATTAGGCTGGTTTGCACCATTATTGGTTCCAGCAAAAGCCTTTGTACGAACCTTATGGGACCACAAACAAGAATGGGACACACCATTACCAACCTCCTTAATCCCAATAGCAGAAAACATTATAACAGACATAAGCAAATGCAACGACATATGTTTCCAAAGAAAATTTTTTCAAAAACCATTCATACCAGAACAAGCAGAAATTCACATATTCGTAGACGCCTCCGCAATAGCATATTCAGCAGTAGCATATTTAAGATACAAAACAGACAATATACACACATTAAGATTCCTGATAGGCAAATGCAGACTAACACCAGCAAAAACACACACAATACCAAAATTAGAATTAATAGCAGCATTACTTGGAGCACGACTCATTAAATTCCTTAGAGAAACATTACAAATATCACATAACAAACAATCCTTCTTATGGTCTGATAGTAAATGCGTACTCATCTGGCTCACACAAAGAAAAATCTTACCTCCCTTCACACAAAACAGAGTTAAAGAGATCATAACAATCCCAAACACACTATACCAATACGTACCAACCAAAGAAAACCCAGCAGACATAGGATCCAGAGGAACAAACCTAACATCCTTAACACAATCGAAATGGTTCACAGGACGAGAATGGCTAACGCAAGAAAAAACAGAATGGCCACAAACTGACTTACACAAACTAAAAGATGAAACCTCAGAAATCCAGACAGAAGACCAACATGAACAAACTTTCTGTACTATAGCAGAATCCTTACACGACTACGCCCAACCATACACTAATGAAACAATATTAAACAACACATATAATGACCATACATATACACGCAAACACAGACAAACACAGTCTAGAACATACAAAATCCCACATTACGAACACATATCGGAAACAACCAACAACAACAAGACAAATCCCGATATAGACCATGAAGAAATAGTTGACAATACATCAAAAGCACAACATTCACACCCACACCTAGATCACGAAGAGATAATCACAAATTCTACATCACAAAACACGAATACATTCATCACATATATATATGGAAAAAACCTAACACCATTTAACCTAGACCTTCATAAATTCTCTTCACTACAAAAATTAATCAAGACCTTCCAAATTACGATAAAAGCGTTAAAACAATTTAGAGGAAAAAGGACAAACAATAAACCCTCTACGATACCATACCTTCACACAAATTATCAATTTTTTCAAATATTAACCATCTTCATAAATGCAGAACAAAAAAAATATTGTAAACTCATTTTCCAACAATTACAACAAACAAACCCACCACCATACGCAATATTCAAAAAATTTCACATAAAATTAGACAAAGACAACATGCTCAGATTATATAACTATCTACCTCCACATACATTGCATACACAAACTTATACACCATATCTATTACCCCCACAATCACAATTAACCAAATTAATAATATTATACATACATGAAAAAGGTTACCATAGCGGAACCAGATATACAGTTGCAAAATTTAGAAAAAACTTCTTCACACCAAGCATAAACAAACTAGTCATATCAACGATTCGAAAAAATTGCTATAAATGTAAAATTCATTCAAATAAACCCTATAAACAACCACCCTTTTCAACCATGCCAGATTTCAGACTTAATGAAAAGGCTCATCCGTTTACACATACCGGGGTCGATATATTCGGACCATTTTATACATATAATAAAACAATAACAAAACAACATTCACAACAGATTTCACCATCGACATCACCATCCAAAAGATGGATCCTCATATTCCCCTGCCTCACTATACGAGCAGTATATTTAATACCTATCAAATCTCTACAAACAGAAGAAATTTGGTGCGCATTTCACTCATTTTTCGCAAACAGAGGAACACCCAAATTAATACTATCTGACAACGCTGCACAATTCAGAGTCATCAACACAAACATAACAAACTTTTGGAACAACATAACAAATAACAACAAAATACAAAATTATTTATACGAAAATAATATACAATGGAAATTTATACCAGCTAAAGCCCCATGGTATGGCGGCACTTACGAACGCCTAATAGGCATTATCAAACAATCTTACTACAAGACAGTAGGACACCACCACATATACATACACACATTTCACATCACTATCAAACAACTACAAATAATGATCAACGAAAGACCCTTATGCCCAGAATCAGAAACATCAACATACTCATACCTTACACCAGCCAACTTTCTTCACGCAAACTTTCAACACACAATACTACAATTAGACAAACCAAATGCCAACCATACATCATCAGAAAAACATTTACAACACATATGGAAAATAGACCAGTCATACCTAAAAAACTTATGGATACAATGGAAACAAAACTACCTCACATATCTTAGGGATAAACAACCACAACCGATACCAAATAAATACCATACAAACGATGATTTACCAAAAATCGGAGATTTAGTACACGTCATAGACGTCGCATCCACACCCAACAAACCACAACTTGCAGTAATTAAAGAATTACATAAATCTCCAGACCAAATTATAAGATCAGCCTCCATTATGTTTCCAAACGGAACACTTACCACCAGACCCCTTAAATATTTAGCACCACTAGAGCTAAATTCCCAAGATGCCTTGCAACATCCACACACAAAAGTAGTGGCCCAAAAAACATAACATCTACGAATTATCATAAATAATTCGTAGCTCAGACCGTCTTTAGGAGAATCTACTCTGGGTAAACTTACAAACGAAACAGATCAAGTTTGCAACCAGAGGACCCACTGTGGAACCAATATAAAGATTGGAGAAGCAGGTGACACGTAACAAACCAACAAATATAAACACTAGCTAACCATCTTTTATCCTCTCAGAAGGAAAAATGATGCAGTTGACGTGTTTATTAACAAACAATAATTATATAAAAATAATACTTTTCTTCTTTTCACAGAATCACAAATATACCTAAATGAAAGAGACAAACCAGAATAGAATAACATCAGAAGCATAACGCCGAACACGAATCAACATACAAGAAACTAGCTGTGATCATAAAACTTCAAAATGGAAACTAACTGTGATAATAGACCTTCAAACTACAGGAGAAGAAGGCAGATCTCAACATTTACCAATAGATTAAATGAATTTAACAAATAAATGTTCCTTAGAGTCAAACCAAACATTCGATCAAAATATGTGATAACAAACGTTCCTAAACCTTATATATGTATTATTGTTTCTATAATTAATAAGCATTGTTATTTTCGTATGTAAAATAAAGAGTTTCTAATTGTATATCTTGTTATTTATTCATTACAACATTAATAAACAATTCACAGACAACAAACATATTAACCATCATAGACATCAAACACATTAACCACCACACAGCAAACCTACAAAAAAAAAAAAAAAAAAAAAAAAAAACAAACAAACCAAGACAAATAATAGACAATTCCCGATGACTTCTACACGAAAGGGAAAATGGGATAGACTGAGACTCCCCCCCCCCAAGTATTGTGAACGACGGTGTCGTACACGATTCGATAACGATAATGTGACACAATATCGTTATCTCACTGACGTCATTGATCAACTCTATGACGTCAGTAGAACAGACTTATCAAACGTTACCAACTTACACAAACACAGACAACCCAGACAAGTTCGTTACAAGAAATAACGAACTATGTCATTCGGCTAATGGCGACGAACGTAAAACACCACGTTCTTTTATATTTGTCTCACTATAAAAGTAAGGGAAGCGATTTGTGAACACAGTGGAACATATGACATATATATATATAATGTATTGGTGATGATGATGATGAAGAAGGAGGTGAGGTGGGATTTCCGTTACAACACCCCCCTGAAATTTTACCGTTCGAGTTTTTCATCATCATGATCGCTGAAAGTAAACGTATTTTTAATTCACATAAATAATAATAAAAAAAATAAAAAAATTATTACGATGATATGATATTTCAAAAAATTATTTCGGTAACATAGATTTTGAAAAAGAATTTGGTTTGCTGCGCTTCGAAAATGATTAAACGAATATAATAAGTAATTAAATAACATGCATAATAAGTTTCAAAAAAAAAAAAAATAGATATAAAAATGGTAACATGCAAAAAGATGGTAGATAATATGAGTAATGTACGAATAAAAGGAATTTATATATATATAGGTAACATATGATTAATACGATTGTGTGCTGAAAAAGAATTCACAAATGGAAAATACGAAAAAGAAAAAAAAGAATAAAAAGAGAAAAAAAATAACGGTATTCCTGTTTGAGATATCGATACTGTGAGAAGATGAGGAAGAAATCAACGGATCGAGACGACTAAAAACATATGAAACGAACCTAAACTAAAAACGACATCAAACAGAGACTAGACACACACATTACAAACACATAAATAAAAACACAAGATTCACTAATTACGAACTTTTATTTCCACATTAAGAGTAGTGGAGTTGTTAACAACATGAATATTAAAAAGCGACTAGAGGCGTATGATTACATATTATCACAGTCAGGTACAAAACACTAAAAATCACAGATCACAAAAATATATCGACAGTGTTGCCACCACAAATGATATGTGAGAATAATAGTCACTAGTATAATTTAATTTGCTATAATTCTCACACGCCTCCTCAAATTAAACTTATACAATTACGGTAAAATGGTAAAAACGAATTATTAAATTAATAAGGTCATTAAAAAACACAAATGACAAAAGTCAACAAAAATACAAAAAGTTACGACAATAAATACTACATGAATGGTAAACATATACAATAAGTTACAACAACTTTAACATTTTACAAAATACATCAAATTTAGGCCTCGGGCAGCCCTTTGTAAAAACATCAGCCAACTGTCACGAAGTTGACACATATGAATACTTAAAGTCTAAATTTACGTGATTGCACACAAAACGGTACTTTACGTCCACATGTTTTGATCTGCGTGTGTTCCATTTTCCAGAGTGCAAGATAGCCAGACAACTCTGATTATCTTCGTAAATTACAGCTCTGTCATCAATTTGAATGCAAAAGTCACTCAATAAATATTTCAACCAAATTGATTCAGTGGTAGCATCGCATATGGCGATCAACTCACTTTCAGTGCTAGACAGAGCTACTGTTGGTTGTTTCTTACTAGACCAGGACACCAGCGACCCATAAACAAAGACACAGTAACCCGAGATAGACCGTCTTGTGTTAACACAGTTACCCCAATCAGCATCCGAATATGTTTCGACTATATTGCCATTATTATTATGTTCATATGAATATATAAGTTTTTTGTCTTTAGTAGTCACTAAATATTTTAGAACTCTCAATAAATATTTGAAATGTTCATCTGTGGCATAACTGGAGAACTGGCTGAAGTACGATATTGCAAAGCAAATATCAGGCCGTGATCCTAGCATTAAGTACATCAAACATCCCACGAGCTGTTGATAGTTATTATTCAGCACACTATCACACGCATTGAGGTCCCTATCCAATTGGAGTTTGGGGTCAATAGGTGTGTAGGTAGGTGCACATTTATCAACACCAAACCGCCTAGCAACAGACTCGATGAGATTCTTCTGCTCGATCTCCAGTATGCCCTCTTCCCGACTGTAATTAATGTTTAAACCTAGATATTTATTAACTTTTCCAAGATCCTTACATTTGAATCTCTTATTAATTTTATTTTTGAAAAATATAATTTGTTCTTTATTATTTGAACTAATGAGAACGTCATCAATGTAAGTGAGTAGATAAACTATTGTTCCATCATGTTTATTTTTGAACACATACAAACAATCATCAGCCATGCTTTGTACAAAGCCAAGTGACAACAGGAACTCATTAAATAGCTTATTCCACACTTTTGGCGACTGTTTAAGACCATATATCGACCTATTTAATTTTAGTACATTATTATATTTATCAACCTGCGTTTCAATACCTTCAGGTATGTCGAGCTCAGAAAGAATACCGTTCAAGAACGCACTACAAATATCTATTTGTTCTATATAAAATTTTAATTTATTACTGACAGCCAAGAGGGTCCTCACAGTCGAAAGTTTCGCCACTGGCGCATATACTTCATTAAAATTGAAGCCTTTCTTCTGCTGGCAGCCTCTGGCAACTAACCTAGCCTTATATAAAACATTATTTTCATTATCATATTTTTTATTAAAGATCCAACGACACGTGATGGTAGGGGCGTCCTTTGGACGTTTGGTCACCTTCCAAGTCTGATTGGAGTTCAGGGCACTTATTTCAGATGAAATAGCCTCTTTCCATATCAGAGTATCAGGTGCTGCACTCGCCTCCTCAAACATCAAAGGAATGCCATCCTCAGCCAGGTATATATTTCCTGCTGTTTGATCACGTGCAGTCGCCTCCTGTGGAAGACAGTCTAAATTTAGATCACCATCAACTTCAATATTTTCCAAGTTGGATTCAGTGACTTCTTTAAACAATTCATCATTTTTTGTATATTTATTTTATTCAGAATTACTTATTGCACCTTCAAAGAACTCAACATCACGTGACAGACGTATCTCCTTAGTGCTTAAGTCCAACAACCTATAACCGCATGGTGAATAACCTACCATTATTAACTTTTCACTTTTACTCTTAAATTTGTCAGAGTCGTGTTTGAACGATAACATATACGCATCGCATCCAAACGTTTTTAATTTATTATAGTTATATTTTTCACCAAACCATCTCTCAAATGGAATAAAATCTTTATTTGTGGGGCATCTGTTTACGATATAGGCGGAGCAAAATATGGCTTCCGACCAAAATATCTTCCCAAGACCACCCTCAAATAACAGTGTCCTTGCCCTCTCGCACAGTGTCCTGTTCATTCTCTCAGCTTTTCCATTATGCTGAGGACAACCGCCAACAGTAGGTTCAACCACAATTCCTTTCTCAGTACAATATGACCGAAAGGTAGTATTCAAGTACTCTGTGCCGCGATCACAACGAAGTCTCTTTACATTATAGCCAAACTTATTCGAGACCATCTCGTGATATTCTTTAAATTTTGCAAAAGCTTCTGTCTTGTTTGCCAGCAGGTAAACACAACAAAAATTGGAATAATCGTCGATAAAAGTCATGAAATACTTAGCTCCTTTATATGCAGGAGGGTTAATAGGTCCACAGAGATCAGTATGAACCAATTCCAACGGCTTACTTGTTTTTCGTTCATGCCTTGGAAATGGTTTTCGACTCTGTTTCCCCATAACACAGGGCTCACACAGCAATCTGCGATTGGAGTCAACATTTGGTATTAAACCCCTACTTGACAACAATCTAACATCGTTCACATTCAGATGAGCAAGTCGTTTATGCCACACGAACAGTGGGCTCGATTCATCTCCCAACATCAGATTACACGATTGACTTGACATTTTAACAAAGTCAATTGTGTACAAATCTGAGTCTACGCTAACACCAGTGGTAACTACTTTTCCACTGCAGCGTTGGATGATATCAACAGACTCTTCCCGAAACAAAGTGTCAAATCCCGACCTGCTCATACGTTTAACCGAAAGCAGATTCTGCGGCAGCTCCCGAGCATACCTTACATTTTTCAGTTCGATTACAATTCCATTCAAAAGTTTTAATTTTACAGTACCCACCTACGTGACAGACAGAGAGACACCCTTCTTCGCAACACAGATACTATGTGGTCTGATCAAGTCTATATAATCACTGAACAAATTTATATCATTAATTATGTGAATTGTGCATCCACTGTCAACTATAAATGTGGTTCGAGGCATTAAATTTACATTTTCTTTTGCATTGCAAGAGTCATTAATTTTATTATTATCGTCATTATTCAATGTAAAGCTGTAACCCACTTCAGAGCAAACATCATTAGCATTAAAATTTTCATTGCACATCTGTGCTGAGCTCCTATTACTATTATTGTTATTGGAACTTTGGTTATTAACTCGATTTTCACTGTTATTATTACTATTATTACAATTATTATTATTATTACGATTTTTGACATAACAATTTCGGGCTATGTGCCCTATTTTGTTACAATAGTGACATTTCACATTAGAATGTCCACTGTCAGTACTATTATTACGACCACATCTGTTAAAATTATTAATATTATTATTATTTGAGCTCGAATTTTGATTATTATTATTAAAATTATTATTTCCACCTCGACTGAAACCACGTCTATTATTATTATTTCGAGATCGACCACGATTAAAACGATTTCCATTACTACTATTACTAGAATTTCGTCCGACATTGTTGTAATTACCAAAATAAATGTTCTCCTTGCCAGTGACAACCACTGATGAAGGTTTTTGTGATGTAGTGTTCAGAGTGTTACCTCGAACTGTCGATTTGCTATCAGAAGATAGTTCACGCTGGAAGTTATTCAATTTCATGAAAACTCCATCCCAGGTGACGACTTCTGCATCTTCAATCACAACCTTAATTGGACAAAATTCCGCAGGTAATGACCTCAGCAATACCAAAATAAATTGTTTCGTGGTCGTTAAATCTCCTAATTCTGTTAAACGTCTACATCGAGAACGAAAATCCAACAAATATTTATGCAAATCAATACCAGACACATACCATTTTGCGTACAAATCACCTCGTAAATCCATCAGCGTCTGGTCATTGCCGTTGTCGATGAGGTTCGTCAGGACATGAAACATCTCCTTTGCGGTCGTGTACGTTTGGATCATCTCTAGGTACTTGTCAGTCATGTTGTTTGCTATCAGGAACATCGCCTTCGCGTTCTCCTTGGACCAAGCATCTCCCCTGTTACGAACAGTCGGCAAAGAGTCAATTATAATGTTAGTTAATGACTCCTTTGCCAACAACAGCTCCATCCTGAACTTCCATGTACGGCCATTCTGCCCATTGAACGGCTCAATCATGTTCTTCTTTCGCGCTTCCATCTCGTTGACAGGTACGGACGATCAGTTACACCGCAAACACAGAGATTTTCAGCAACTTTCAGACACGTCGACCAACAATTCAACACGAACGAGATCACAGGAACATCGAACAGAGAACATATCAAACAATCGAAAAACAATTAGCAGGCATGATACTACTTGGGTGTGGCGAGCAGGATCCGACAGCACAACATTGACGAACTATGACAATGGCAACCACGTTGACATCCAGGTATCTGGGCCCATATTCTGTGAGAAGATGAGGAAGAAATCAACGGATCGAGACGACTAAAAACATATGAAACAAACCTAAACTAAAAACAACATCGAACAGAGACTAGACACACACATTACGAACACATAAATAAAAACACAAGATTCACTAATTACAAACTTTTATTTCCACATTAAGAGTAGTGTTGTTGTTAACAACATGAATATCAAAAAGCGACAAGAGGCGTATGATTACATAATATCACAGTCAGGTACAAAACACTAAAAATCACAGATCACAAAAATATATCGACAGTGTTGCCACCACAAATGATACGTGAGAATAATAGTCACGAGTATAATTTAATTTGCTATAATTCTCACAGATACCTTTGAAACGTTACGTTGTATTATCTTATCTAAATTGTACAACAGGTAACAGTTTGAAGGATTAAAATACTTTGTTCGCTCATTTTATCTTTTGTGGGTAACTATTGTGTTCAAGGTGGTGTCTAATATGTTTATTTTACGATAAGGCAGGTTGTTAGGCTAATCTTTATGACGGTCGTGTAATGACTTTTTATCTTTATTGTATGTATTGTCCAGGCTTTGCCTTTCATCATTCGTGTGGGAATCTTTCGTATTTTTCTCTCACACTTGTTGTAAATTGTATGAGGTTTTTATTATTAATGTTATAGGGTTTTGACTTGCTCGATTTTAATGTGGTTTTCATTGTTTGATTTTTTGAAAAGTCGAGCATCTATTTTCTGCAAGAAAATTCTAGTAAATGGCTTTTGTTAAGTACTTATTTGTGATCATTATAGGGTAATTTTTATAGCAAAGTATTTCATGTTATGACTTCTATATGGACTTGGGACAACTTGTACTTGGAAGAAAATAATTTTTCTAACTTATATTTTTTGAAATAAACAAATTTTGATGTATTATATGTATATATTTGTGTCACTTAATATTTTGACAACGATATTTTCAAATTTGGTACGATCTAAAGATTTGGTCAGAATATCAGCCAATTGATTTTCCGAACTTACAGCCCTAAAATATATTATTTTTTCTTCAAGAGCCTCTAAAATTGAGTAGCATTTTATCATGAGGGCTCTCGATTTTTTCTGACTTCATCCCAAGCAAATTTTCTAGGTCGAAATATTGTCCTCCATTATATCTACAATTAATTTTTCTTTATAAATTTCGTAATTCATAAATTGTATTACTTTTATTGTATCTAGGGTGTTAAAAACTGCAATAATTTCTACTGCAGTACTTGAAGAAGTGTGGATTGTTTGCTTAGAACAATTCCACCCTACTAAGTCTCCATTAGCAAATATCATAAAACCAGTTATTGATTTACCCTTTTCTAAATTATTAATATTTATGTTCGTGTCATCTACTTGGAGTGCATATGAAGCATCTATATAAGCCTGTATACCATCTCCTTCTGATCTGTATGTTAAATTATAATTTTTTGAAGTATTGACATATCTAAATATTCGTCTTACATAGTTTTTAAGGGTTTCATTGGAATTGTTTTGAAAATGGGAAAAGAAATTTACTGGAAATAATATATCAGGTCTTGTAAGTCTGGCTAAATATAACAGCCCTCCTATCATTGACCTGTATTCAGTATCGTCTCTACCATTTTCTATTTTATCTATTTTTAACCCCATCTCCATTGGAGTGTTAGTATTTTTCATTTCAGAAATCCCAAATTTCTTTAACATTTTATCTATATGCTTATTTTGAGACAGAATTATCGTTTTATTTTCTATATTTCTTTTTATTTCGAATCCCACAAAGAATCTCGGGTCATTTATTATTGTGATTGTGAAGGATTTTTGAAGCTCCTCATTTATTTTTGTAATTGATACCTGTGAATTGGATGCAATTAATATGTCATCCACATAACTTAATAAATATATTTTTTCACCATTATCATTTATTATATATAAACATCTATCACTTTTTGTCCTTAAAAATCCCATATCCTTAACTTTCATATCTAACAAGTCATACTAAGATTTGCTGGACGTTTTTAGTCCATAAATTTACTTTTTAATTCAAGTACTTGATTTGTATTAATATTTATACCTCCAGGTTTTCTTACAAAAATAGGCTTTATTATTGGGGAATTTAAGTAAGCAGTTTTTATTTCATACTGGACGAGTATTAATTTTTCTTTATTTACCATGGATAATAACCATCTTATTGTTCCTATAGATGCAACTGGACCATGGGTTTCAGTAACCTTGTATTCAGTTCTATCTTTAAATCCTCTTGTCACGAGTCTAGCTTTTGGTTTTGGATTTCCAAATTCATCATATTTGAGATGGTGAAGATCCATCTTGTGTCTATCAGTTTTTGGAAATCATAGTCCACTATTTCCCAAACCTTCATGTCATCAAGAGAGTTGAATTTGTCATTAATAGCTTTAATCCAATCTTCCCTAAATAGATCAATTTCAGCAAAATCTTTGGGGACATTATCTTCAATATATGTTTTATTATATTTTATATTAACATTTATTATAATTGGATTAATTATATCCAGATCATATTCATAATTTGCAGCTTTTATCGTGAGGGGTTTATCATTTATTTGTAGAGATTTAATATTTGGCGATTCATCCACTTTCACATCACAAGATATATACGATTTTGTGTCATATGGATCTCTAAGGCAATATCCTGTATTAGTATAGCCCATCATTATATTTTTTTTGGCTCTATGTGCCAGTTTGGGGTTAATTTTATTTTTTAATTCTGATTTTGCTTTAGTAGCGTTTTGTTTCCTCACTTCTATAGGTATATGTCTATAGATTAGTGAACCAAAGAATTTAATTTTGTAAGGTGTTTTATATCCTTCATTTGCTTTGGTTGGTGATCTATTCATTAGATAAGCTGAGGTCACTATAGCATAAGACCAATATTTTATATCAAGATTGGCATCAATGAGCATAGCTCGTACTCTCCTCATTAAGGTTTGATTTTGCCTTTTGGCAACACCATTCAACTCGGGTGAGTACAGAACCACGTAATCCATTGTTATACCAACCTCATTACAATAATTAATAATTTTTGCATCAGTGTATTCCCTCGCATTATCACACCTTATCGTCCCTATTGGGTAATTTGGGAATTTATTTCTCATTAATATTATAATATTTTTAAATTCGTTTGTTACTTGATTTTTGTTAGCTATAGGTATAACAAAAGTATATTTTGAATAATGATCTATGAAGGTTAATATGTATTTTTGATTGGCCACAGAAGGTGTAAACGGACCCATAATATCAGAGGATGCTATTTCTAATTTTCTTTTCGGCTTAGCCCTAATACCATTGTGACCTAATCTCGAAATATTCGCAATGCAGCATATCTGACAATTTTGAAAATCTTCATCCCTAAAGTTTAGATTTTCGGGAATGCCAATTGCTAAGGTTTTTAATTTTTGAATATATCTGGCATTCAAATGTCCAAGTCTCCTATATATTAGCATTTTTTTATAAATATTATTATTTATTGTTGTTTTATTAATATCATTTTCATTTTCATTATTATTTATTGGTATTTCTACATTTTCACCCCCCTGAGGTGACTCACTATTATCATTATCTTCCTCAATTTCTAATTCTACAGTGAAATCTTTCCATTCATCATCTTAATTTTGAGTGACTGGAGCACATATTATATTTTGCTCGTCCTCATTAATATCATTTTTTATTAAATTATTATTTTGAAATTTATATTTATCCTCTCTATTTTCAATATTATAATATATATAAAAAATTCCTTCTTCTTTCTTTGCAGTTATTATTATTTCTGCATTTTCTATGAAATAAATAATGGCAATATCTTTTTGTTGATCAATATTAATTATCCCAGTATTCGTTATTTTAATTGCTGAAATGATATCTAGATTTAGATCCGGCACATAATGAACATCATTCAACTCTACCAAGGACTGAATTTTATTCAGGTTTTCGACTTTGATCACCATTCTACCTGTATGTGTAGCATATAGGAAAGTATTTTTGCCTGCACATTGCAATTTGACTGGAGTCACAATTTTTTTTACATCTACCAATTTATTCAAATCGGATGTCAGATGCACATCTGCAGCCCCATCGAAAATTGCTTTATTGTTTAATTCTGTATAATTAATTTCATCATTTTTTTTATTTTATTAATTCATTTAATAACCATTCATTATTATTATTATTAAATCTTTTAATCATGCAGGACATTTTTACTTTCTGTTCTGTGGTCTCCTTTTTGTTTGTATTGGTTTGATTTGTGTTTGTTTTCGGGGGATAATTACCCTGATTATTATTAACGTTATCATTATTAACGCGTGGCTGTGTATTATTATTTCCACAATTTTGTGCAATATGCCCAAATTGACCACACTTATAACACTTGGTACCATTTGGGTTGTAATTCCTATTATTCCCACGATAATTGTTACCCCTATAGTTTCCATTACCTCAATAGTTATTACCTCTATAATTTCCATTGCCATTATTTCTGTTATTACTATTATTTTGATTACTTTCATTATTATTATAGTTATTATTACCATTATTACCATTATTACGGTTGCCATTCCTATAACCATTAGCATTATTATTACCCCTATAATTATTTCTTCCTCGATAATTGCCATTTCTACCTCTAAAATTATTCCTATTATTATTATTGTGGGTGTGTGTATGAGTGTACACAACACCACACAAATACCAATACAGGTCGGTTGCGTGTATACGAATATGTACATGTGTGGGCCGAGCCCAGTAAACAATTTTAGCTGCACAGATAAAATGTACAGCCGTGAGCACAAAAAGGTAGTTTGTGGGTTTTACCCCACTGGCCTGCTAGGTGGTCGACGAGTGTGTAATACACACTCGTTCGTCATCGACCACCCGTCGCCACAATTATTATTATTATTATATCTAAAATTATTATATTGTGAATTATTATTACCATTATTCTGTTTTTTCATGGTCTGATCATGAAATTTTTTATCAGAATCCTCCCTTAAAATTCTCTTAAAATTGTCTATATTTTTTTCATTTGTGGGTAGGTTTTCAAATTGCATTTTTGCCAGGGCCTGTTCATAGCATAAGGCTAATTACAAATTTTCTAATTCCTCAGTTTCAATAACTTCCTTCCCACTATCACATACATCAGTAACTAATTCATCCCATTTTTTTAAAAAAACCTCCCATATTGCCTCCTGGTTGGAATCTAAACTCCATCCATTTGGCCTTTGCCACATTTGCCATGACCGATGTATTCGTTCCATAAATATTATCCAGTTTTTTTAGCATCATGATTGCAGTATTGCAATCCCTTATTTGCTTAGTGATATCATTCGAAACTCTTTCAAGCACAAATGCTTTTGCATTGTCTTGCATCTTACAGTAATTTATCATCTCCTTATTAGGTCTAAAATTTAAATCATCTAAATGGTTAATATGTGTTTCTAAAAATTCATGCTCCCCAAAAATATCATAATAACCAGCTCCCCTAATTGCTGAAATTATCATTCTACGCCAGTCCAGGTAATATTTTCCATTAAAGACTTTCCCTAAGGGTGCCTGTATTGGTTTGATTTCATTGGGGGATGACATTTCTTCTTCTATTTTTCGAAAACCTAACACACTGTCTTCACTATCAATAGTAGCTACATATTTTTTATCTTCAATTAATCCTTTTTCAATTTTGTTTATTAAATCTTGTTATTTTTCGTACGTTTTTTCAATGTCTTTTTTGTTATTCTTATTTTTAATTATCTCAATATTCTCCAGTTTTTTTTTTTATATATTATTTCTTTAATTAATTATTGTTGAAAAATCTATCCATAAATTTATTTTTAGATTCACTAGAACTGTAGATCCTATTCGAAAAATAATTCGGTGATGATTCTAAAATTCTAATGAATTTGGTACTACTTATCTCCTCAATTCTTCCGGATATATCAATTATAAAAGATTCTAATACGATCTCTTCAGTATAATATTTATAAAATGGCAAATTATATATTTCTAGTTTCACGTCTATCACCTTTTCACCTTCAAACTTTTTTATTAATTCTTCTAATTCCTCTTTCTCTACTTTATATTCACCAATCGTTCCTTCTAATAAATTAATTAAGGGGAACATATACTATTATTGGGTGATAAATATTTTTTACCTCGATTCAAACACAATAATATTCACACAAAAAATAATCAAGCTACAATATATATTATCTTTACAATATTTACCTATTTCCGTTATGCCAAAAAATTTCTGTTTTTTGGAGTTCTTTTGATGCACCGTCGTACTCTCTGCTTAAATTTTGGATCAGGTTGGCTGAAAAGAATGGTCTCCGATGAAGTGGATTGCAGTTGAACCCTCGATGATGGGAGCAGATTTCCTCTGGTTGTTCACTGGATCTTTTTGGCAGTCCTTTCTGGATTTAGCATTCCATAACTTCCAGGATTGGCCGTTATTAAGTCCGGAATGTTCAGCTTCAATTTTCAATTTTTTAATTTAAAGTTTTCAAAATTAACTAATTAAAATTCGAGTGTTATTTCTTGAAAAACATGATAACTATATTTGTGTATTATTCACCAAAAAAACATAAAAAATTTTCACACAACAGTAAATCAATTCAAAAAAAAATATTGTCTGCATTTATTTTCAAAAAATTTTCAAGTCTCTCCTCAAAGTTCTACCACAGCGATGGCTACCATGATGTGAGGCGTGCAGAACGAGGATCGAATAAGAACTCGAGACTTTATTTTATTACAACATTTAACAGCAGACTGAAAATATATTTCAACAGTAAAGTACGAAATGGTGAGGCACAGCATTATCGGTAAACGAAAGTAGGGGAAGCGATTCGTGAACACAGTGGAACTTATGACATATATATATATATATATATATAATGTATTGGTGATGATGATGAAGAAGGAGGTGTGGTGGGATTTCCGTTACAACACTTATTATCACATAACAACATCCATGATACCTTTTCCTCTTTCCCCAACCAACCAACAGGTCTAAGGTGATTCTGGAGTCATACATTTCTCACCATAAATCCTTTGACTATATATACTACGTATAGACTGCATGAACAGCAGTTGGTGAGACAACAGAAATGAAAAAATAACACCAGAGGTATGAGGAAAGGAAAAAATTTGCAATAAAGGGCTATTTCAACAAACATTAGAGAGAGAAAGTTGATACCAAAACCTTTTTTCTCTCCTTCTAACAGTCATTCTGTGATTTTCTCTCTCTGTTAGTTGAAAATTGAAATAGCTTTTTCTTACATATAGAGCGATGCTTCTCGACGCAAATTTAGATTTTTGTTTCTGGTCTCTAGTCATTGTTGCATCTGTTTATGCTTTAAACAGAAGCCCAACTAGGACAAATAAAAATAACTTAACACCATTTGAATTGTTTTACAGTCACAAACCGGACATTTCAAATCTTAAAGTCTTTGGAGCAATGGCTCACCAACACATCCCATTAGAGATAAGACAGCAATAGGCTAGCAAAAATAAAAGAAAATCTATTCAAAGTGAACAACCGAAACTAACACAGTGATCAGAAAAAGGCATTTTTGTTTGATATACGACAACAGGCTATTGCATAACAGATCCAATAAATAACAAGTCACACGTCACTTGTGATATTACGTTTGATGAGACTAAAAACATAATACAACTAAATAAAGATAATAATAATAAAATAGATAATCTGGTCATAAAATATGAAAACGACCTTGAAGAAACTCCAGTTTTGTTAAATTTAATTAACACCAGGAGTAGCCTATACATTGAGGATTGCATCCCTCAAACTTTCGAAGAAATGCAAATAAATCTTTTTTGTGACCAATGGCTCTCTGCCATTCAAGATGAACTTGAATCATTAGCTGAAATGGGTGTCTGGGAAATTGTCCCAAAACCGAAAAATGTTTGATACGTTGACACAAAATGATGCTTCACGACAAAACCCAATAATCTGGGTACCCACATACCAAAGGCTAGACTAGTAGCCAGAGGTTTTAAAAATCTAACAAATTACTTGTTATCTCAAATGAACACTTCAGTAGTCCAATATTGGATAATCTGTTGGATACTGTTCATAGCCAATAAATATAGTTTAATTCTACTACAATTTGATATTAAAACAGATTTTTTAAATTCAGAAATTGCATACCCTATTTATATTACATCACCCAAAGGCTGCCAATTAGGCAAAAATCAATGCTTAAAATTAATAAAATCCATTTATGGACTTAAAACATCGTCCAAAAGTTGGTATGACTTATTGAACTCAAGGGTAGTTCAAGCTGGCTTCATCCAGTTGAAAATCGATTGTTGCTTATATACAAAGTAAGACAGCACAGGTGCTATGGCCTTCTTAATTGTCTATGTAGACAACATGCTTCTTGCTAGCAACAATGATGATTGGATGAATAATCTAATATCAGTTTTTAAGACATATTTCATAGGTAAAATGGAACCTGATCCAAAATTTTTTGTAGGTTTTGATATAATACAAAAAACAGTCACTTTAACCCAATTTAGATATATCCATAAGATGCTCCAAAAATTTAAGATGACTGACGCAAAACCCATATCAACGCCTATGGAGACAGGCTTGAAAATAGATAAACCCAAAAATGGCACGGATGATACCGAATATAGGGGATGATTGGAAATTTGTTATATGTTGTGAGATTAACCAGACCAGACATCGCATTCTCAGTGAATTATTTCTCTCGTTTTCAGTCTGCATCCACACTCGAAATAAAAAATTACATTCGAAAGATTATCAGGTACTTGAAGTCCACTCGGGACTATGCTTTGGTCTTCCATTCGGACAAATCCCAAATAAAAGCTTTTGTTGACGCATCGTATGCCCCTGATGTTGAAGACACGTTAATTAATATAAATAATTTGTAGAGAGGGAACACCATTTCCGGATACATGATTTTCGTTTGCAGTGACTTACTTAACTGGGTTGTTCATCGGCAAAGAACAGTTGCAGACTTGTCAACTGCAGCTGAGCTTATTGCATTACATGATGCACTTGACGATATCACTGTAGTCTGGAGATTAGTGGAGAAAATTTTTCTATAACTGAACCCGTGCAGGTATTTGAGGATAATATTTCAGCATCACAGATTGCATCAAGCGGCAGACAGAAGCAATCCAGGTCTCTCGTGATTAAGTGTTATGCCTTGTTGGAGGCCTTCCAGCAAAAAATCATTATCTTCAATGATATACGTTCCTCTGATAAATTGGCAGACATTCTTACAAAAGCCCTTGATAAGAAAACGCATGAAATTTTAATTTCTGATATACTCCACGAAGTCAACTTTTTGGATAATTTTTTTTATTAACCCTTCAAAATTTCTGATGTTCGGGGCTCGAACTTCTGATGGATGCCAGTCTTCTAACATCTGTCGTAAACTGTGCAGTTCAAAATTTCGTTACAAACACAATTTTATTTTTAAGTTTTACTTCATTAGGTTCCCCATAGCTGCTCTGCCTCTCTTATTGGAATTCAATATCCCTTCATGTTTCCATTGATTCCAACAACAGTCTATATCCTATAATTCAATCCTATACACACACGCGAATAATTTTATATATGTATTTAATTAAGATGAACAAACATAGATTCTCTCCGACAATATCACAGCATTGATACATAATTTTTTTTCAATAATACATGTTTATTTCAACAAATGCACACACCATAATAAATTAAGATTACCTAAACACACACATACACACACACATCTAGTCTATACCATGAATGTTATTTGCTTATTTTTTATATATGTATATGTGAACCATTTTAACTGACGATCATTATTCATGTAATTGTTGCTTTCTAATAACGCTTTTGTTATATAACACTAAATGTTTTTATTTTTTTTAAATGTTTGTGATTCATTTATTTGTTTACCATTTTTTCACTATTTAAATGTACATTTGGTTATATGGAATCGCAGGGGGGTGTTGGGAGACAATCCCACACATCCTCATAACATGACTTTATTTGTTTTCGACTTTACACAAACTGTACTTAAAATATATAATATGATTTTCTACTTTGCCATGTAGCAGCACTGATTCTCAGCTGGGAAAATATTTCGCTCAACAAACTTCTAGTTCACTGCTGACATTTTTGTACCTTATCAAAATACATTCATGATGGTTCTTTTTGTGCGTTTCTTTTCTACACGATCTTCAATCATTCTCCAACAGATAGTACTATTTCCCAAAAATTTTTACTGTTTCAGTGATTAAATCACAGGTTACCAGGGTAATAGTATAGGACCTATAGCATGTTGTCACACAGTAGTTTGAAAATTTGTCAGTTCAGACATCACCACATACAACACCTCTCGAAAATAACTGTTAAAACCTACGATGCCACAAATAAAAATATCCTTTTTAACTAGGAGTGTCTGTTGGCAGGACAGTCTCTCAGATCTATGTCTAACTTATTACATCTGTTCACCTTACTTAAATTTTATCTTATCAGTATCACACTTGTTCACCTCTCACCTTAGATGATATACTATATATGATGGAGGTGAAACAGAGGTTAGTTTAGTGTCAGTTTAATAGATGGCATTGCTAGCAAACATTTGTATATCCATGTGTATTTGTTTACATACATTGGCATTTGAAATACCCCACTGATAATGTAACTATTTAATTGTACTTCGTATTTCTTACTGAGAATGAATTAAAAAAATTTTAATGGATTAGTTTTTTGTTTTTTTATTATAATATCAATTTATTAATCTTGAATTGTATTCCTGTTCCTTATTAATCCTGTACGTCAATTTTATATTAAATTAATTATGATTCAGGTACAAATCGAAGAGAATTCATCTACAAATTCTCTTCGATTCGTCGCCCTCAAATTAATTAGGATTCAGCAACAAACGGAGGAGAATTCACCTACGAATTCTCTTCAATTCGCCGTTAAATTAATTAGGATTTGTCGCCCTTAAATTAATTAGAATTCAGCGACGAATGGAGGAGAATTCACTTACAAATTCTTTTCGATTTGTCGCCCTTAAATAAATGTTGAAGGAAATATATTTGATTAATTAACAAGATGGCACATTTTTTGTATGGTGGTTCATGAATCCATCAGTGAAAGGGAACATTTTACAAATATTTTTGTTTAAACTGATTGTTTCAATAGTTATGTTGATAATAAGGACACAAGTAGTATTTCTTATAAGGCAACCATGGACTAGATTTATATTTGAGTTGCCGTTATAACCTTATTTTTGACAGGTTGATATTCAGCAAAATGTAAAAAAATGTTTCTTCTTACAGTAAATACAAACATTTTAATTTTTTAAAGAACCTTTATTTTTCATAATTATTAATTATACTGTTTCAAATGGTTTCATTTTGAAAATTTGAATTAAAAATTTTTGGAAAATTCTTGTCAAGTAACAATTCATGTTTGTGTTTCTTTGAATGATTAACAAAAAAAACATGGTGATAGCTTAGCTGTTATGCAGCTTTATTTTTGACTTAAGCCGATGTAGCTCATAGCTTAGCTACAAATTTTTTGTTGTGTAATTTTATGCGGTAACTTAGCATTACTAGAGAGCTACAATACTCTGGCTGGATTTTTCAACAACTACAGATATTAGAAAAAATTTATAATTGAAGACAAAAAAATTAAAATATTCATGTGTTGGAGGCTAACATATAAAATTTCAATGGATTAGCATTCTTTTTTTTTAAATTTTTTTTTTCAGTCTTGAAAGGGATATAGAATGTTGTCTGGACAAAGAGAGAACGACTATCATTAACAATAAATTGTCGCACATGATTTCCTCTGCTTGTCAGTATGTCTGCAAGCGATATGCTCACTTATTATCGAAGAGGTCTTTAACTGATCACGTGTAAGTTTATGTACAACTGTTGGTTACTTTTGAAATGATTTTGATTAGTCACTGTATCCTAATTAATTAAAGGGCGACGAATCAAAGAGAATACATAGGTGAAATTGTAGATGAATTCTTTTTGATTCGTACCTGAATCATAATTAATTTAATATAAAATTGACCTACAGGATTAATAAGGAACAGGAATACAATTCAAGATTAATAAATCAATATTATTTTCGAACACCAATGTATGTAAACAAATGCACATGGCTTAATAAGTCAGCGCTGTCTATCGGCCTGATACCTAACTCTATAGAAAACTGGCTTTGTGTCACCTCCATCATATATATATCCTCGAAGCCTCTCACCATTTATTTTCATTTGTTACCATTAGATTGTATGAATATTTGACATTTTCTGATGTTTAATTAAGTAATTAATTGCAATTGAATTATTTGATCATAATTTAATCATTTCATTGCATCTCAATTGTGTATATTAACTGAAGGTTTTAATATGAGGAAGAAAATATTAATTTTTTTTCCAGTCATTTTAATAAATTGTGTAAAAGATATGATGTAGAAATTAAGACACTGAAGATGAAGTTTACTCCTCATCATCAATCCAACCTCTAACATACCAATAATAAATTGTCTGATATGTAATGATGACTTAGTAGAAATTCACTTTATTTATATTAGATTGAATGAATATTTTGCATGTTCTGGTGTTTTATTAAGTAATTAATGGCAATTGAATTATTTGGTCATAATTTAATAATTTCATTTCATCTCAAGTGTGTATATTAATTGAAAGTTCAAATGGAAATAAATTCTGAGACTTTGAGAGGCGAACAAGAGTGATAACTGATAAGATAAAATATGAGTAAGGTGAACACATTTGATAAGTTAGGCATGAATCCAGGAAGAACTGTTCTGTCAACAAACATTCCTTTTTAACTTAACGTGACCTTCTCTTTACTAGCAGCTATGTGCATGAGGGTGATAAGAGAGGAGCAGCTATCTTGTGTTTTTGGTTTTTCTAAGGGACTGATAGTTTTTCATGAATTCTACGTTTTTTATCATTCTATACATAATAATTAATAACAAAAAATGGCGGTTAATCTCTTCTCACCCTCATGAACATATCTGGGGTATGTTCAGAAATGTTACCTAGGAAGGTAAAAGTTCCACTCTGAACAAGCTTGAGGAGATTTCATTTTAGTACAACGAATTATATAAAGTTAACACAGGGAATTATTTTCCTTATCTCCAGAGTTGGGGAAAAAAAGTACTCTCCCCAGTAAAAAAAAGAGGTTTCTGAACAGTTAACTCGGGAAAAAAATTACTCTCCCGAGTACAAAATTACTTTTCTGAACGTATCGAGTAGATCGGTTGTTCATGAAAATGGTCAACTTCAGTATCACTGAGATTAATCCACCAACGATAATTAAAAAAATTAATTCAATCTTAGGGTTGTTTTTAGAATTCGAATTTACAACAATTTAGCATATTGATTTTGATTTTTCAATTTTTCATTCTTTTGACGTGTTTTCTGGTGGTGTCCATATTGTGGCACGGAAGAGTTTGGAAGGGACAGTCGAGAAGATGGGGACCCAGAAATCCATGTCTGCCCGAATTATAGCTCATTAAAATTGATAATCGTTGTTGAAAATTATTGATGATCTTTTCGCCAAATTCAGTCGAATCATTCATTTTGATGAAGATGTGTATAAGCCTATTAAAAATCTGTTATATGACGCAATTATATTATAATTATGATCTATGATTTTTATTTTTGGTTTGACATAGGTTTGTAGTATGAATAATCAACATAACAAGATGGACACTTCAGTTCCTTACAAATAGGTACATTATTTACAAGAAAAAATATCAAATTCTGAGATCAACCACGACCCGAAATATTATGAATATGATCAATGAGACGCATAATTTTTTTCCTTTTGCTCTTTTATTTTGGATTCGGTCTCATTTAGTGAATCTAAGAGTTGCATGAGTTCATCCATTAGACACCCATGAATATTTAATATATCGTCGCAGTCTAGCATAACGAACATATCTATAAAAATTTAAAGTTGGATACTGATTCGACTTCTTATTTTGTTTTACTTTTTTATTAAAAATTACGAATAAAAAGAAAAATTTGGTTTAAAAAAATCATTTAACTTACTCGGTTTGTTATCAACTAGATGATTACAAAATACCGTCAGAATATTAACTACATCATCTTCATCGTCTGGACTAGAGGATATCAATTCATTAAGCCACGTGATTCTGAAATTAAATCGTTTTCTTGATGCAATTTATAACGCCTATGGCAATCATTTCTCAGTTATATTCGTAATTATTAGTATATTCTCTTAACTATTTTTGAGTTAAAGCTAAAAGTTCTATCAAGCTTTAAGTGATGATTTACTTCGTTAGAAAATGATAATAAATTAGTAGGAATGTACGCGGCCACAGCAGATTTTTGTGTGCGGGAGGGACATAGCTTCCTAGAGCCACTCTTTGACAATGGTGAGTTGGAATCTTTCTTCATTTTTATGAATTAAGCTGTCCGTTTTAACCTTACTGGACCAAAATTTACTAGGTAGCCATTAAGGTTGTACTATTTAGTTTGAAAAATAAATGAATAAAAATTACTCCTTTTGCTTGTTTCTACGAAAATTATGAGAATATTTGACGACATAGAGACTGACATTTTTATTAAGAATAGGGTACCTACTGGACATAATTTTCAGCAAACATATTTTCAAATTTAAAAAAAAAATAAAAAATATCGGTGAAAACTGCATTAAAATTGGTTGGATAGAATGGGAGAAAATGAATGGTAAAGTTGAGTTGTCAAAAAACGTTGTGATATTTTTTGAGCAGTGGGTGTGATGTCATAGAATTGACACATCAGCAAACTTTTCACCTATTTCACAGGTTCCTCATTCATTCATTCCTCACTCTCCTGTGTTTGTACATTGGTTTAGTTAAGCTCATCAATTTAGAAAGTTCATGGTGACTTTGAGGGAGAAGATGAAAGATGTGTACTTGAACCCCCCACTTCTTATTTATAGACAAATTCAAAACATTGAAAAACAATAAAAACTAAGAAAATCAAAAACCAATTATTCCTTATTTGTTTTTATACTAGAGCACAGCCTTAGAAAAAATTTTTGGTGGTAGGTACCTGGGGAGTTATTTACTTTGAGGGCTGAGTTTATATTTGCAACCCATTTTCAGATTTAACCCTTCATTTAGCCCTCTGTAGCCCAAGAAATGTGGTTAAGATAATATTCTCAGATGTTATTAAGTGATACATCGATAATATTGTTTTTTGAGGCTCTGAGTTTACATTTATAATCTATTTTTAGATTAAACCCCTCCTTGGCCCCCTGTGACCCCAAACAAGGGGTTAAGACAATATTCTTTGATATTATTAAGTGATATAAATCATTAATAATATTTCTTGAGGTGTTGAGTTTAGATTTGCAATCCATTTGTTATCAAACCCCTTATTGAGCCCCCTGTCACCCCAAATAGGCGGTTGAGATACTATGCTTAGATATTATTGAGTGATACATCATTAATAATATTTTTTGAGGCGCTGAGTTTAGATTTGCAATATATTTTTAAATCAAACACCTCACTGACCCCCCTGTGACCCTAAACAAGGGGTTCAAATAAAATTTTTAGATATTATTGAGTGATACACCATAAATAATGTTTTTTGAGGCACTGAAATTATATTTATAATCCATTTTTAGATAGAACCACTTTTTTTCTTCTTGTGGCCCCAAAAAAGGGATTGCAATTATATTTTCACCTATTATCGAGTGATTTATTACGTATTGGAAGAGACCAACAAAAAACAACAAAATTCAGTAAAACCACTTGCCCAGCTTACTTGTAAGAAAAATAAGATTTTTGTATTTGTACTCAGAAACTTGTAAAATTTTATAGACAATATATCACACAATAAAATGCGAAAAGTCAAAATCAGCTAGTTATATCTGAACCACTTTGGATCACATTATAAGGAGTTGAATGAAGAAATACATGTCAAAATAAAACTTCAAGTCTAAAGAAATTACCAACAATGTATCACACAATATAATAGGGAAATTCAAAATTAGCCCCTTTCAGAGCTCCTGTGGGATCACATAATGAGTAAAATTAAGAAATTACGCCAAATTCAAAATCAGAACTAAAAAACTATTACCAATGATGTATTACATAATAATATGAAAAAAAACAAAATTGGGCCCTTTTATGAGTCCCTTGGGGTCAAAATATTGATCAAATTAAAAAACTTAAGGTCCAATTTGAATTCAGTACCTCAAAAAATATTTTTTTAAGGCATAAACAAACAATATTATACAACCTTTGTGTTGAGTTGGAAAATTTCAGTGTATACCTATATGTTGAAAGTTCCAAGAAAATGAATTTTTGGCCCATATTTGCTGCCCCTTTCTTATTTCTGGGATTTCAAAAAAAAAAAATTAGATGTGATAATCAAGCACCCTCATACTAATTTTCAACCTTCTACCTCAGTGGGAAGTACAGAAAATAAATATAGATAAAAACCCAAACTTATTGAATCTTATTTACTTAGGTGATAATTTAGACTTTGAGCTTACTGTGCCAAAAGTTTTCTTGGGTCCTGAAATGAAATGTGCGCCCACCCTTGCTTCAAAGTCATTTTTTAAAGTCAATTTTGTTCAGTAAATTTTCACCAAAAACCTATTTAAAAATGAAGTATTAATGAGATGTATTGAAACCAGCAACCTCTGATAATGCAAAATACAAAAATGTCAATTCTATGACATCACAACAACAGGGTGCGCATCGAGGTACCGTTTTTGGTGCAGCGCAACTTTGACATCTTGTATCTTCCATTCTATTTAATATTTTTCTAAAAAAATTTCAGAACCTTCATTCACAGGTCTTAGACTACCTCTACCATTAATTTCAAGTAATTCTGAGTCATGTCCGGTACCCTATTCTTTAAAACATGATTTTCCTCCTTGGTGTAGGATGTATATTTTTTCATCTCAGAATTGTAAATTATTCCTCATAATATCAAACTCTTTTCTTTAAATTCGATCCAAGTTTCTCGTCTAAGTTAAATAAACAAAAATTAATAAAAAATAGTAAAAAAATTAACTTCTCCACGACCAACGCTAAATTCCCAATAACAGTCAAACAGTTAAAACAGTCACTTTCTCCCCTAAATAAAAAAGGAAAAAAAGGGAGGAAAAAATGCTTCATAAGGAAACAAAGTTTTATAGTTGATGAACATCTAACTTTGAAATTTAAAATTGTTTAATGAACATATGAAAACTCGAGCAAGTAATAAATGAAAGAGGTTAATTAAGTCAAGACCGATTTTAAGGGGGTATTTGGGGTATAATCCCTCCTCATCTCAAAAAGAAGGTCAATTTTAAACACAATTATTCTGTTTTTAAAATTTTACGTCTATGAAATATGTAAAAAGGTGTTGACTCCTCCTAGAAAAATTAATGAATATTATAAAATTTTATTCAATCGCCCACTCCAAAAGGAAATCCTAAAACCGGGCCTGAATCAAGTCAAGTTGAAACACAGTCAAAATCAAAAACTCGCTTCAGAAATTGTGTCCAGTATCAAAAGTGTAGGTATTCATTTATAATTTTTATATATTCTCTACGAATATGTAAACTAATCCAATATCAATACGAACGAACCTGTTTTGTCTGATAAATTTCAAAGCTGATAACCATTTCTTTTCATTGATAAATTGTAAAATAGTGGAATCTGTATGATCGGGGAACAGTAGCTGCGGAGAAGGGGTTCCATCTTCGCTTAAATCCGAAGATTCCTCCTGGGCTTTTAAAAGTGATTTTTTAATCGCCATTATTTCGGAGGAAATATTTTCCAGCTACGGAAATGAAACAAATAATATGCAAAAATTAATTTCACTTACGATCAAATTTTACAGACGACAAAAAACAATACGCCTTCAATACGTACTTGTGTTTCCGCAGATACTGTGACCAAAGATTGGTACATTCTGTTTGCTGTCTCCAAAAGTAACAACAACTGTACGTGAAATTTATAAAGCGCTTTTCCAACATCTACCACTGATTCCTCGTTCACTAATTCCGTACCTACGCTTTCATCACGCAACTGTTGTAGCTTTAGGATCGCTTTTAAAGTTTCTAAACACTAAAAAAAAAAAATATAAAAGAAATCAATAAATTTTTTTTTCTTTTCTCGATAAGATTTTAATTTACCACTTAAATTAGGCACTTACTTCGTTTGCTTGGTCCTTACGATCTAAAAATGTATCCAAATGCTCGCGTAATTGTAATAAACCAAATTTGAATGTTTCCGTAAGTGGTATGGCACTTGCATTGTACCACACAAAAACAGGGTGAGCTTGCGAAGCTAAAATGCATGTAACCGTAGTCAAATGTGTTTGCAAATGGGCACTACCTTCAAACTGGGACAATATGTTGCATACACAATGCGTGACTGATATGCTTTTATTCACCAGATCCTAAAAAAAAAATGAAAAATCAATAGCTACAAAGATGAAAACCATAAACTTGAACAGTTACTTATATTTAATGTTCATCTTATTTGCACAACGACGGAAAAATCAAATTCATTATGGTTCCTTTTTCTAAGAACGCTACCATCAAGAATAATGAAAGTTCAAATTACAGGCTGAGAATATCATAAAATCTAAATCAATAAACAGCTTTCATAAGGAACGTAATCTCAATTATTCGCAAATTTTCAAATTCAAACTGTGGCCAACTTTGGTAAAATTTGACCAAAATCTTCTGCATTCACTATTTTTTCTACGTAATTAAGAGCGAATATTGAATGCTTTTAAACTAATCCAAGTTTAAAAAATTCCCATCAAAAAAATTATAATAAACAAAAACGAAATCCATGTTAAGAATTACATCAGTTCTGAAAATTTTTTAAAAATACTGTCCTATTTTAAAACATAAATGAGCTCCGATTTGTGTAGCTATATTTATTTTACGATGGAGTGGAATTTTATCATTCCCCCTAATTTCAGTAATACTTGGAGAATGGTGGAGTCCACAAATATCCGAAATATTAATTAATATTAATTATACGACAGTAAATTCCCCCTCCACTTTTGTATAAAATTATAGAATTTTGATTAAAAATGTGACAAACTGACAAAGAAAATTTCGTTTTAACAAAGTTAGATAATGAGCAAAAGCAATATGAAATTATTTCATCCTCTCAAACCGACGCAGAACCTCATTAGAAGACACTCCAAATAATAATTAACACACTTAAAATACCAAATTTTTTGATTAATTTTTTTTCTTCAATAGGGCACAAGTGAAGCGTTGATGTTAAAAGAAAGGAAAGTTCCAAAATTCCGAAAAATCGTTTTTTCATTAAAAACATTACATCTCACAAGGCCAATAAACATATTCCCAAGTTCCAGACTAGTATAATGTTGTTATAAAAAAATATTAAAATATGCCGATACTCATCTCATTTATTCACTCTTAACAATAGATTTTCGTTTCTTTCATTAAATTTAAATTTTGGGACTTACGTATTTTCGAATGTTATGCCTCAATTGTTAGCCGGAAAGAATCTCTGTTAATTTGACTAAAAACAGCATCTTTTTCGAAGGTAAGCGGTAAAAAGTCGAGATTTTGTTCAGCAAAACTACCCAAATAATTTTGAAATTTTAATTCATGAAATCAAGTAATATACTTCAATCGAATTAAATAGCCAAGATAAAAAAAAATTCATATTCCGTCAAAAATATAGCAAAATATTTCAAAGAAATCCTTCCAGCAAACATCAAAAGAAAAAAGAGACTTTTTAAATTAAAAAACATTATTTATGCCATTATACCTACGTAGGGGGATTTTATCTTTTGAATACAAATTTATGAAAAAGAAATAATTTCAACTGATGAATTAGGGGGAAAAGTATCCTGATGAAGGTTCACAAGGATCATTGGGTCTCCTCCTAAATAGATATACACTAGACTTCAAAGAAAAAGAACAATGCAAAACTGTTTGATGGAAATTTGATAAAACTTAACATAAAACAAAGTTATATAGGTACTCCCAAAGTTGATGTTAAATAGTACCCAGGTGAAAATTCGCAAAAGAAAAGGGATGAAAACGCGTAACACTAAAATAATAAAAAAAACTAGCGCAGCATGCAAAGCTAAAAAATGTAGGTTTTCCTGAAAAAAAAAAAATCTGAAAATTTGAAAATTTGAAAATTTGATAAAATTGAATTAATTGAAATTTAATAAAAATGACTGCTTGTCGAATAAAATAAGAGCAAGAGTGCTTTGATGAACATTTTTTTTCCTTCTAGAATATATTTCATATCTTCTCTTATTAGTAATAATTTAATACTTTTTAAATCATTTTTACCCGAAAAATTTTCAAGTTGATTAAAAACATATTTTGCAATTTATTGGAATATAATATAATTTGGTGAAATTAAATACTAGATATAATAAAAAATGAAAATATGAAAATTATTTGAAAAAATGGTGGGTAAATATTATGTTTAAAATGACGTGTCAAGGAAATTCATAATTGAATTTTGATTATGAAATTACAAAAAACGTACGCAAGTTATTAAATTAATTAGGTTAAAAACGAATTTTTAAAAGATAAGCATTTATTTTTTTTTTTTTACTTTAGCTTCATGCGATATAAACGTTATTTTGTTTCAGAATGCTGGCTGCAGTATTGGTATGCTTCAAAATCGCAGTAGTGAGTAGAATAAAAGCTTATAATGGTTGTTTAGCAAATAAAATAACAGCAAGCCTGCTTTCTGACAACCTTCTGGGGCTCATCTGGTATTAAACTTTCAATGAAATAAAGTATAGGCGTGTCTCACTTTCTCCGAAACTTACTTTTATCAATTTGTACATTAAATGAAAAACATGTAAGGACGAATGAGGAGTTTGTTCGAATAACAGACATAACTGAAACCTCCACATTTCCTCGTTATCGTCCCTATGTATAGAACGAAAAGACATAACAGCGGGCAAATTTGGCGAAGTGTTACACGGTGTGAGATCACCCAGGTCTCCGACACTTGAATCGCTGAAAATTAAAATTTATACTAATAAAATTACAACAACAAACTAAACAAAACAAAAAGTACAACCTCTTAATATAAATTACGTTTTATACACTTAGGTAAACTATAATTTATGCTAACTGACTTACGATATATCGGATCGCGTTGCCGAATCTCGGCGTTCTCTTTCATGCAGTCTAACTGAAGATGAGGAACTTTGAGTATCCTGCAGATGAGACGATAATGGTGGCATTTCGTCCAGTGGAGATTCAGAGCCTAACTCTTCGTCGGACGAATCATCGATACCTACAACTCCCCCCTGAAAATATCAACCACACAATTAAAATGAATTTTCAAACTCAAATTATTTTTTCTGCTCAAGGTAAATGAGACAGCACAAGAGCGTACCGTTCGTATGGTGAGTAAAGGAGTTTTTTCGCTCAAACTATCCGCAGCTTGAGAAGCGAGAGTGATATCGCCGTCAAAGTCACCACCACTCAACGGTCGCCTTCGCACTCCCCAATTGAAGTTGTCAGTGCTCTCGCCCTAAAATACGCAAGAATTTAAAATTATTTATTCAAACTCGTCGCGACGAGTAAAAACAGTAAAAACGACGTGAATATAACTCACTTCAACGCTTTCGCTTTCATATTCCAAGAAATCGAAATCTTTAAACACACCAAAATGATCGTTTTCGTTACGACGAGACTCGGCCGACAAGTCGGGAGCAGAGACCTCCTCGGTACTGCTGGCCATACTCGATTGTCTCTCCAATAAGTCAGAACTCTGACTGAATATAACCTAGAAAAATGTGAACAACTCCCACGTATAAAATTACGGTATTTTTCAATCGGTTGACACGAATTTTTGCAAAAGTTTATTTTCGGTGATACGAGTAGGTACAATAAAAGCATTTTACGAGCGTTAGCAAAAGAGAACGTTTGCTGTTTGCTTGTGAAAGGTAGGAGGGGGAAAATGGCGAGTACAGAAAGCTTTAAATGTCCAAGTGATAATATCAAATAATTTCCGAATGAAAAACATTGCAATAATCGTAAAATTACAAAAATGAAATTTTTCGAAAATTTTCAAATGGAAAAGAATCGAGTCGAATAGTCGAATACCTATATTGTAATCGCTGCGCAGTAATTAGCCTATATTTATAGGTAGAAATTAAGCAGGTACGTTTAACTGATTATCTGCAATGGCGGATTAATGAACGGGAGTTATTTGGGACATCAATTCGTTGAAAATAAATTAAAAAGGGAAAAAAATTAACGTAATTTTTGTTATACATCTAATAACAATAATTTTGATTCAAAGGTGTCTTTTTTTTTCGTTTTGTTTACCATAATTTTCGTAGAATCATCGAAATCTTCGAAAATCCTGGAATAGATCCACCACTGATACGTTAAAATAATTTAAAATGGTTGAACATGTATAATAATAGGTGACAAATGCAAAATGTAAGGTACCTATGGTATATGAAAACAGACCAAAGTTTATCGAAACTTAATTTTTTGGGAGAAAAAAAAAATATTGCCTTTTACGAACAAATCATTCAAAGAAGACAGGTACCTAGCTATAAAAGAACTCATATACTTAGGTTCGAAGTACTCTGAAGCCTTGCAAATTGATATTCTAGTGACAATTTATTAATGATCAATGGTTATATTTATTTAACCAAATTTTAACATCCGGTTTGTGCATACGCTTGTTTCCTTGTATGTGGTTCACCCATAGTTGAAAATAAAACAAAAGTAATGTCCTATTCCAGTAATACTAAAATCTAGCAAATTCTGGAAACTTTCAATATCAAATTTTTCGCTACGAGTTGAGATTTGGTTCAAAAAACAATCATTATCATCAGCAATGGCTGTTTTCCTCTCCATATTCGCAAGAACATATTATTTTTCAACAAAACTTGTATACCCCGCGAAAATTATCTCTCGGAAATTTCTTAAAATCAATTTCGAAAGTTATTGGATGTGATTATTTTTTAAATAAACCCACCAATTGTTCGTGAGCGAATGAAGTGGATCATGGGCAATAGATAAAATAATCAACATACATCTATATAATTTATATAGTAAAATTCAATCCCAATTTTGGTATATTTATCCGCGATTTTTGCAACATTCACAATATTTTAATTTTGAAAAAAACTACTCTCTCATTTCACGATTTTTCGTCAGCTACTGGAGCTACAAAACTGGGGGTGGTACCACTGGAAAAAAGAGAAAATTTGTTTCAATTCTTTTCAAAATATTATTTTTTTATCACCATTAGTTTTCCAGATATAGGCTACAAAAAAATGGCAAATTAATGAGAAATTTACCGTTTTTTAAACTGTTATTTATTTCAAAAACTAACGATGGTAGAAAAAAGTTTTCAAGGTTGATACCACTTATTTTCAAATGATAAATTCATTTCCATTATCATTTTCCACCTAAAACGATATAATTCCGAGCTAATGGTGGAAGAATATACAAGAACAAAACACTCCACTTTTTCCATTATTTTAGAATTTTTTACGGTTTATTTCTGAAAGACTAATGACGACAAAAAAATTTATTTAGTTTTGGATTTGAGAAAATTTTCTCCCCTTTCGAAAAGTATCAATTTTAGTTTTTTATTACTAATAGCCGCTGCGAAATCTTAAGGTGAAAGAGAGAAGTTTTTTTTTCAAAATTTAAATTTTGAGAATATTGTAAAAATTGCGTATAAATACACCAAAACTGAGATTCCAATGGGCAAGAAACTGTGCTGTTCAAAGAAAGCCGCATAAGGGCGTGGGTTCGATTCCCCACAGTTCCTTTCATATTTTTGAGGATTTTTTCACTTTTTTTGCTATTCATGTACAAAAAAAAAAAAAAATACAGAATTAAAGAGCATGGTTTATGAAACATTTATGGTGGGAAGATTATGAGGAATATTGTAATTTTTTACTGCGCAGCACCTCGAAAATTCTAATCCCCAACTGGGAAGGATCAAAAACTGGCAATTCACCTTATTTCTATAATAATCATTCTCACTATCACTAAAATCATCATAAAATCCAATCGATATGCTCCCCTCACTATCACCATTATGTCTTGAATTTGGGCATGTACACCTCTTGATTAAATGGTAACTTTCGTACCTATCTGCTGCATGACTGCGAGGGAAGCCGCAAGTTAAAAAGATAGTCCCACAATAAATTTTGTCTAAATCAATAACAAACACAAACCATATTTCAAGAAGATACATTGGTAGTACCCAACATAAAATATGGAGTTGTCTGGTCAGTACCTTATTCACTTCATGTCATATGCAGGTTGTAGCCACAGGAGAAAGGAAAAAAACGATAATTCACAATTATGGGGCTGAAGAAGGAATAAATTGTCAATTTCAGTTGTATATGAAACGTTTAACTGTGTCGAAATGTGTAATTGCCTTACAGACGTCATGTTTTTCTTAAAGTGAATTTTATTGAAATGTTACGAAAGGCGCTAATAATTTTTTGGTCAAATTTAGTAAATTGAACGTTTACGATTAGTTCATCAACGTCAATCAACTAATTATGTCTAAGATTAATCAACCCACAAATCACAAATGAAGGAATTAGATAAGGGGAGGGCTTTAGGGGTCAGGACCTCCCTTAGCTCCGAAAAAACAGCCGGACATAAAAACAGTGTTTTTTGGTGGTAGTAACATTGTGATGGGGGAGGGGAAAGTTCGGAAAGGATAGTTGATGAAATATGGAGCCTCCTTACAATCGTGTTATCTACGTCCTTGTCACAAATCATCTCATAATCTCTGCCTTATTCGACTGTCAATATAATTTGACAAAATAATGTTCTCTCGACGCGACGCACATCAAACATAAAAATTCTGGCCAGATTTAGATAATTATTTCACACTTATAACCGTCAATTTTTTTCCCCGAACTCATAATGACAACTCACATTTAAAATTATTTTTTTCTGGTAACTAATCAGATATATTTTAGAATTTTTCCAAAATTTTTTAATTTTAAAAATAAAGATGTGTTTCCATTTCATCTTTCCAATTCTGAAACCTATAGAGTGCTCATCTAAAAATACGAGTTTTCGAAATATTTTTTGTGAGTTTTTTGCTAATTTAATTTTCAGTACATGAATAATGAAACAACATAGACCCGAGTTTAAGGGGGTGGATGCAAGACCTTTCCTTCGGGTCCCAAAAAAAAATGGTGACTTTAAAAATCAAAAATGTCGTAAAGTACTATAATATTGAAAATGTACTTTTGGAAAGATAAAATAAAATAGTGGTGTTTTTAGCGGGAGTGAGGCCTCCACATAAATTGTACTCAGGGACCACACAAACTTAAATCTAGGCTTCTCAAAATGGTTTTGAAATACGACAGAAGTCTTTTGCTAGGGAAAAAAAAAGTGTGCGAGGGTCCCCCCTCACATATTTAATGTGTAAACATTCAGCTGAGCGCCGTCAGCTTGCCACAGATGTCTGCTTGTGAGTGTGTGTGTGTGTGTATGTTATGTGACAAACAGAATTTGAAACTGGACAGTGCGCCGTGCAGTTTTTTATGCAATCACAAATTTTTTTGTATCTAATATTTTTTTACACCCAGGAGGAAGCGGACTAGAGAGCAAGAATGTTTACACATTAAAAATCTACACGGGGAGCTAGACTGAGATTTTCTAAACTGCTAATTCCAAGGTCGCACAAACCAAAAGATGAATTTACGTACTGCGTTATTACTGACACCGTGACTTGCATTGTTTTTTTCACTTTTAACTATGTCTCGAGCAGTCAGAAGATATTTATATGCAGTAAAAGTAGGCCAGTGATTTATTTAAGGAGGATTCTATTTTCCCGATTTCAATTAAATTAAAATATCTACCCGAAATTTTGATATAGAAACTGTAGTAAAACTTAATTCCCAAGCAAAAAATATTTGATTTGATTATTAAATTGTTGATGTTTATATTTAAAAAAAAAATATATACTCAATAATAAAAATTTTCAATAAAATTTCAACAATTTGACCCCACTTTCCTTGAAACATTTTACTCACTACTGAAGGAATTTGTTTACTAACAGAACATATTTTTCAATCAACTTCCATTACCGACTCAATTGATCTCATTAAATAAAGTCTCCACTCAATAAGATCACACACAAATTAAAAAAATATGATTTTACCGATAAATATACCATAAAATTAATTTGCTTCGTTTGAATAATTCATAAACATCACAAAAAAAGTTGTTACGAAGAACCACGACAGAAGTCACGCAAAAAGCGGTGATTGAATACTTGAAAAGAATAGAAGCGGTGATGTAGAGGCACGACATAATAAAACAAACCCCAGAAAAAACAGCAGTAGTAGGTACAATTAGCAATGTTGATAGTACCAGAATAACTAAAAAAATTGCGCCCATTCAATCAACCCCCGCATCTTATTGATAAGATGGTAAAAATAAAATAATTAATAAATTTATACTGAATAGGCAACAAAAAAATGTGAAAAGGCCAAAAATTACATAAACGATTACGCGCAGGTATAAGGAAGATTAAAAAAATCGGCTTATTATGACAAAAATTTTTGTTGTGAACACAAAAAGCTACACGCGATACGAATAATAAAACTACAGCACTACTTAAGTGTTCTTTTGGTTTATCTCAATGTTTTTTTCCCATTTTTCATGTTCTTAACAAATTTTTCCTCATAAATTTGCTGACAACGCATAATTTGAAAATAAGTAGTACAGTACAGCAAATAAACAACGAGCACGAGATGTGGTTCGAACAGTTCATTTTTTACCTTATTTAAGGAGTACAGTAAATCTTCCTAAGAAAAATAAAACAAAAATAACTTTATCTTTCTAGAGATACGATGATTTTTTGAGGAGGGAGACAAGATAACGAAGGGACTTTTGTAAATTGATTATTAAAAGAACAAGAAAGGAAATAAAAAAGAGAAGTCGTACCGAAGGACTCTTTGGCAGTCCGACTCTCTGGCCACACGTGGTCAATAAATTGACTAGACATTCTCTAACCCGACTCTGAAACATCAAAACAAATCCGTATTTTAGTAAACTTGTATGACAAAGGCAAAGAAGAAACGAAACTTTTGATACCTGACTCATCCATGGCCGTTTCCAACCAATAGCAGCATTATCTGCAGGAGATAAAGAACTGGATCTTTTGGGAGAATTACTGGATTGGTTGGCTGAAGACTGCAACGCAATTACGTCCTGTTGCAGCACATAACGAACGTTTTCATCTGATTTGTCGAATTCACTTTTCGTCGGCATCATTTTACCAATGAGTGGAATTTGTTTTACGTCGAAAGTAAAATCCATGGTGCGACCTACAAAAACGTGCGTTTTTTCATTCATTTTTTATGAAAAGAGGGAAATATTAACAGATATTCAACGATATACAACTAAGGTTTTACCAGGAAGCTCTTTTTTCACGAAAACTTCTACGTCAGCAAACGTTGGGCACATGGTTGAAGAGTAATGCGAATCCAAAAATGGATACTGTGACGAGGGGGCTGCAACTAAAGTTGATGATCGAGTGACAACTAATTTCAGTATTTTTGTCGCTTCTTTATGGTGAACACCCTAAAAAAACCCAGCAAATACTTCGTTCAGTGGGGCACATTATGAGTAATTTTTTAATATGGGTACAAATATACAAAGATAGATAACTTTTTAGCGTTTAAAATAAATATATGTAGTCGAAACAATTTTTCCCCCATACTTTACTGTATAGAAAGTATGAAAAAATTAAAATATTATAAAATTTAATTGAAAACTTCAATCAACTTTGCTGAAATGGTTCTTGTGGGTCTGCCAACGTGGGGATACGGACCGGTGATCTACAGATATAAAAAAGTGATGTCCCCATCCACGTGGCTACGTCACTGCTAATAGCTACGTGAGGTGCTTTCGTATCTTGTTGATTCACATCCCCATAACTAATCTCATCCAGTGCTGCCACTGCCATTGCAGTATCACAACACAACAGAGAGCGGAGTGAAGTTTTTGCTACAAGGTAAAGCGCCAAACTCGCAATGCAAATTTGACCCTATGGTTCAACGCCACTCTATCGGAGGGTACGTGAACCAGTAAATGGTTTACGTGAATGGATGGAAGAGCACTACGTGTCCGCTCACATTGAGGTCACCATTTCTTGGGGTGTGCGGGAGTGAAGATTTGTACCGGCAACTTCAGATATGAAAGAGCAACGATGATATCCGCGCGGCTAAGCCGTTGCCGATAGCTATGTGAGGTACGCGCATATCTTGTTGGTTCACATCTCCCCAGTTTTTAAACTATTTTCAAGGTGGAGATTACACTCTTGGCAAGTTTGTATGAATAAAAAAACTATGATAATACATTCATAATAACTTCTTATAAATTCTTTACAATATTTAATTATTGTCCATTTCAAATGAAACCAATGAAAAGCTGGGGATGGTAAGTACAAAAACAAATTACAGACAAAAAATACAAATTCAAAAGAAACAACATAAACAGGACAAATAAAATTCCTTTTCCGTTAATTCACTTTTTTCTACAACAGTACGTGCAATAATTCATGGGAAAAATTACTCCCATGAGTAAATTAATCGGGTTTTTACTAATAGCAGTTATTCTTTAACTTGACTTATATCAACTGAGTTGTCCGATATAGACCAACAATGAATCATAATTTCGAGAAAAAAGGGTGAAAAGAAACAAAAACTAATAAGAAAGTTTGAAAAAAGAGATCACGAACTACTGATAAGGAAGTCAAAATATTAAGCGGATTATAATAATAGGAAGACGTTTCTGCTATGATAGACAATAAAAATCTTGCGATTGTTTTCTAACTGAAACTTTAAAATAAGAAATAAGTAGACTAGATAAATATAGCCTCCTCATTACGTCTGTAGGCGGTATTGTCCAGTGTGTTTTCTCTTGAAAAATGTCATCAGAAAACAAAGGTTTTTTGGTTCATTATTCCAATAAAAATATTTCAGCATTGATGTCGAAGCTAGGCTTAGATTACCTCAACAAATTTGGCAATTGTAACAACTACGTCTGAATTTAATGGCTGAGCAGCGGTTGGAGACAAATCAACGTAGTGTAGCATACAATGAATTATATTCAACACAGGCAGTTGAATTACTGACGGTCCTTTTTCCAATAACTGAAAATAAAAACATAATAATTATAGTAATATTGTTTCGCATTTATGAACTTCAATTCATAAACAGAATTTTGAACAATACAAATTCAACAGAAATAGATTCAAATTCTTTTTCAAACACAAAAAAACGGATTAGTAATGAAATAGTTGGACCGCGAATTTTGTAACTGTACGCATAAATGACTGTTCTAACATATTTTCGAAACTTTAGTTTAATCAGGAAATTTACAAATTATTTATATTCAATATATCGGGTTTAGCCAACAACAACGAATTTACGATCAAAATTAATCTTTCTTAAAAAGTAAAAAAATAATAAATAAAAAAATTACTTCAACGAGGAAGGTCACCATAGTCATGCTGACTTGAGAATAAGTATCGTGCAAATATTTAACCACACACTTCGTCCACTGGAAACTTTCTTTGCTAAATGTACGACGACTGTACAACGTCATCACTGTGCCCAAATTTTCTAACTTTTTTCCTTTCTCCGTACTAACCTGCAACAAATGCATTAGCTTTAGGCCTACATTATACCTAGTGAAAATAATAAATTCCTTCACACTTTCCAACACAAAACTATACTTGTGCTATATTCTCGGCACTAGAAATACACAATTCATTAGCATCTTCGTAATGTAGCAGCATGTAAGGAAGCAACGCTACAACATTAAGAGGAAATCCAAGACTCTGCGACGGATCGACAACTGCTAAATCGAGGAACAAAGTGAATTGCGACAATAAAGGAACGACAGCTTCGTATATGGCAGGATTAGTGCAACCCTAAAAAAAAAAAAAATTAAAAAATTAAAATCTAGAGGTAACCAAGACGAAATTTCTCGAATTTGTTAAGGAGACAAACATATTACTTTTAGCAACAGAGTCTGAACACCTTGAAATGAAGTCCATTTCAATTGCCCAAATAATTTTTCTACTTTGTCCACCGTATCCGGTCGATCAAGAGGCAAACGATGCAATACCCTATTCAATAATCGCAGAGCCAGTAAATACTCGTACTCATAATCTGACTCGAGTACCGAAACCGCCAACCAAAACAGCTGCGCCAATATCAACATTTTATCATCTTGAGACGAGGAGTCCAACAGTTTCAAACTCTGTGCTGATCGAGATCGACTAAGATTGGACGTGTACTTATTACACGTGTACTTCGAATCGTTCTCACGACGTATTTCTAATGTAAAAATTTCATGAGAATGAAAGTCAATGGTCACAAAGGATACTAAAACTTGTAAGATAAGCATCACAAAAATACCTTTATTATCAACATTTGGTGGGCATACGCCCGTTTTACGAGTATAATAATGCGATACTGAATAACTGGTACTCCGTGCGTGAACATTTGAATTATGTAAATGTCCTAATGCGCAAGCAGCAGTCCCACCGTGGCCATACCGTTTGCCAGATGGCCCATAACCTCCAAACGCGCCAATATCCTTGTTTAAATTAGGAGTTGATTTGAATATTTCTTTCATACAATCTAACGGGCGAAAATCTGAATCTAAAGAGTCCACAGCTGATTCCAACGTAAGAAGCAATTCGGTGACATAACCCTGCAAAATATTATCGAACAGAGAGCAATTAATACGTTGGTTCGTCGACTTGTATGATTCGATGATTCCGTCACCAACGAATGCTACCTGCATGTCTTCTCCTTGCTCAGCAATTGTTTCTACTAATCGTGATAGAATATCGGAAAGCATTCTAGATGTGATGGGTACTCGAAGAAAGCGAAATACCTGATTTACAACAAATTAGGATCAGCTAAATTGAGTTGATGCCAGTAGCTATGCGTAAGAAAAGCAATGTTTACTTGTAAAGATCTGCCAGCGTAATGTCGAGAAGAGCAAGACAAACCCAGTTGTAATGCAGTTTGCGCCCATCGCTCATTAATCAATGCATGCGGTAATGACTCTTGGAAAATACGTAAAACATGTTGTAAAAATATGTCGAGTTGCTCACCACTTCGAATACTCCAAACTTTCGCCGTGATATCTTCGTAGTTCCACAGCACTTGCTCTTTCCTGTCGAGTAATAATTTTAAATTATATTCTTGGTTCCAAATAAGGATAAAACTCTAACGGAAATTCGTGCGACTGTGGATTTAAGTTGATGTAGGCTAAATTGAAAGTGAGTATGAAGTTTTTCCAAGATAGCTACTGATGGAAACAAAACATACTTATTCAACAACGAAACCATAATTGAATTGCTTTTAAATTTTTTCTGCCAACATAAATCACAAAAATATATCAAGAGCTTCAATCTTATCAATAAATTACGAAACACGAAAATGTGCTCGAGTTTTTAAAAGAATCCCAGAATAATTCGCTTTTAAAAAAGAAGAGACAAAAATTAAAATTGAAAGGCATAGTTCAAGTGAAATACAAATGAATGAGATAGGTTAAGAAATTTCAACAAACACTATACAAATAAACGGGCAAAAAATAGCATTTTAAAAGGAGTTTAAGTAAAACAGCTAATAGACAGAGACGAAATACAAGATGAATGATTTGTCCCAACAGAACGAATGCGCATATTTCTCAAAATCGAGCACTTCTGATTTAGACATACAAAAGGATACCCAAAATTTCAAACATATGGCACCCTCGCAGGACGCAGAGGATACCAAATACTCAACCAATTTCCCTTCGCTGGGTTATGCGGGAAATATCTTTCTACATATTCGAGGCGCAGAGGGGCCTCAGAATACCCTGTTCTGTAAGAAGTATTATTTCGATCCCAAAGGCTACAAAGCTTGTCTGGTGATGAGCCTCTAAATAACTTGTCTCCCAAAAGGGCTACAGACTTCCAAGTTTCCTTAAAATCTTCCCTGAGACAACAAAAATATGTCCTAAAAATTTCATTTTGATGTTTAGAGTGGTTCTGCGTAGTTATGGAAACACTATAGATATTACTTATATATAGCTTGATGTTAGATAAAAACAGAAGTTGGGAAAGTATACACTATTAAACTTTCTCTTTTTTCGAAAAAAGTAAATCACTTACTTAACCTACAGTAGAAGAAAAATAAATTACTGGTAGAAAAGCTACGCTTACTGTGGCTAACCTTTTATCGAACAAATAGCAAAACTCACGGCAAATCGAAGAAGAAAATTTTTATATGAGTTATTTACGAATGCGGAGTAAAAGTTAGATTATCAAGTTTCAAATAAAATTTTAAAATGAGGAGTCACACTCATAGGCGTATGGCCACGGAGTGCTATACTTATTTATGGTATGTTTTTTCCAATTCATCAGTTTTGCATCAATTCTCCAGAAGACTGATTTGATAGAATGAACGATTTCTTAAAAAAGTATAGGTATTTATTTTTGACTATCAATATTATATTATTTTCAAGCACTAAATTTTGGGAGCTTTTTTGAAGACGAGAAAAAAAAGAGGTGTTATCTTTCCGCTTCTCCTCAAATACAGCCTCATTTCGTATATAATTTTCAAAAAAAAAAACTTTGTAAATAAATGAGAAGTATTTTCGTACGAACTTCGATGCTAAAAAGTCAATGAGCGATTTAACCACATCCTGAATTGATTTACTCGGAGAAACGGAAGCAATGGGCTCTTCAACTGGTAGTGTAGAGACGAGTACACTGGTAGAGGGCATTACTGCATCATTGGTACCTAGAATCAAAATAATCACAAACAGCGTTAAGTAAATGAAAGCAAAATAATCTTGAAAAAGTGATCGATTGAAGAATTACTACGTATAGGGTAATACTTGGAAAATAAATAGAAAAACAAAACCAAGTTACGTAGCTTTCATTTACCATTCTTATTATAGTAATTCTTTTATTAGACGAGGGAAGAAAATAAATTTAGCAGTTATTAAAATTAACAATTTTACGAATACGGCGAGGGGGGTGAATTTTCTTTTATTTAATGTAATACACTTATCCTGAGGTAAAAATTAAGAAATTACTTGTTGGAGATGGAATCACAGCCAGACTGGTCGATTGCGATGAGCCAATAGGAGATTGCAGGTAACTATCGAACACTGGATCAACTTCTACAACAGAAATTTTAATACATTTTGTTTTTTAGTAATCTACTCCAAATGAATTCTTAAGGCTGATTCATTCCGATGCAAAAGAAAGAAAAAGTCCTGAAAACCCAATTTTAAATAAAATAAAGAAACAAAACTGTGTAGCTGCTAGCTGAAAAAATACTTATTATCATATAGTTTTCAGCTTATTTTTTCGAAATTTTCAAGAAAATTGAGACGTCTTTAAATGTATTTTCTCGAATTCATTTAATAAGATAATATAACATTCATTCTTGCCAACAGTATTTCTCTCCGTTTCATTTCTTAATTTATTTAAAATGATTCGGAAAAACAAAATAAAAATTTCTCTGAAAATTTCAAACCTGTAAAATTATGAATAGAAACAGAAACATTGGGGGTTGGCAACTCGAGTTCCAAGTGCATTACTTTACGATTCAGTAAAATCTGGGCCACACTTAAATGATCCGAGTGATTTGCCAATACAATCAACAAATTCAGAAGTAACTGCTTGCAATGTTGATTTATTAGATTTCTACTTTGATCCATTCCGAGGAACAAGATATGGAGCATTAATGGTATGTGCGCAGACCAGTCGAGATCAACCGAATCAACGACTACATCAGTCAACAATATCACAGCCAAATTACATCTGAAATGGTAGATGGGGGCAAACACAAATTATTATGAAACCTGTGTACATGTATGATGATCTCGCATTCAGTGTAAGTTAAGAAAAAATGTACCTATGAAAACCACTACTAGCTTGCACATTTTCTGGAATGTACTCTTTTAGTGGTGCAAAATATCCGCCATATTCTGGCATTGGTAACGGATGTGGTACTGGAATATCATCGGCATATATTCCGTCATCTCTACATATAGTATAGTCATCATCTCCGGACGCAGAACTTCCCATTCCAATCTACACATGATGACGATAAAATTGTTATATAAACTCTACTGATTTTACAAGATGTACCTACTAGATAACGACGTTCCATCGATGAATTATTCATCAAGTATGAGATCGAGTTTTCGAGTTAGAAAGAATAAGGAAAAAAACAACTCAAATAAGCACTTCTATTCAAATACCTCCCCGAAGGACAATTCCTCGCAGGTAAAAGGGTAAAGTGTACGAAACACAAAATACAATTCCTAAACTTTTGTTTCCACCCTCATTCACAAAAATACTGCCTTAACAGCCACCATTTACTGCACAAGAAAATCTAATACAAAACCGAAAAATAAAACGTGAAAAAAAAAAGAAACACAAAGAAAGCTAGGTAATCGGAACTTACGTCATCCACGGATGAAGGGTTTTCGTCAAACAAGTGAGGGGACATGGCTAACATTCGGGACTTATTGCTTTTTACGGTGCCATGTTTCGATTCCGACATAACTCGAACAGAAGAATCACTTTTACAGGTCCTATAACAAACCGGGAAAAAATAATTCAATTTCCGACGAGTAGGAAAGAACAAAATGGATAAAAGTAAAATAAACTGAAAAATTTGTAACGCTATTTTAATTTTGAAAATACACATACCCAGCAGCATTCGATGCCATTCCCTCTTCGCTGCTATGACGTTTTGTATGAATTGTACCCTTTTCAATTGACAATTCGTTATTATTATGCTGGTCCGAGTGTGGACCGGGATCCGAATAACCAGACACCTTACGCATACTGGTTAGGCGATAGTATGGCGGCGTTTCTGTTCTTTCGATTAGACAGTTCAATGTTTCCACAGTTTGTAATTCGATCAGCATTTCGTCCAACAATTTATCTGGACGGGCTCGAGCTAAATATACAGTCACTCGTTTAGCCTAAACACAAGAGTTAGATGTGTGATTACATCTAATAATTCGCAGTAGAAGCCTCAAGATAACGAAATCATGCATCGAACTAAAGATGCTCGAAATATTTCTAGCATAAACTCGCAATTGATCATATTCTAAATTTATTAATCAAGTAGGAAACAATATAGAAAAAAATACGAATTAAAACATTCACATCTACGTATAGGTACTTTATCGGGCAGCACAACGAAAAACTTACGGCGTTACAACGTTGAAAAGAAAAATAAATTTTTAGCTCAAGAAACAATAAATTTTCAAAATTTATGGGCCCTCCAAAAAATTGAAAATTGCATCTGTGTTCAGGGCAGTATTCAGGATTTATCTGCGGAAGGAGTTTTACAATACTGGCAAAGTTAATTTCGCTCGCTCCGGTCGCGAAAAAAGTTTTTAGGGATTTTTCAGTAAATTTTTCATGAAAACCTATTTATTTATTTATTTATTTATTATTTTTTTAAAATATAAAGCCCCTAAAAATCTCGGGCCCAGAAGGAATTCAGCCTTCCTCCCTCTTGTCCGTCGTCAGGCCTGATCACCTGACCTTTTCGTGTAATATACCATAGAAGTTTTCAAATCATGCTTTAAAAAAATTTCGATCAAAATTTACTTTTTTTACGGTGGGGGGGGGGGGTACACTAACCAAATCATATTTCAAGTTCCATCATTTTCTATGTATATACTTACTATTTATCTATGTCATTAAATCATTTACAGTATATATATTACAATAATTAAAAAATGTAACGGTCAAATATCTATATCGGTTGGTTTTTGGAACTAGACCTCTCAAAAAAAAGGTAAGCTGACAGTTAAGAAATCATGGTTTTCAGAACAAAGCCAGAATCAATGTTAAAATGAATCAAATTAAAGAATCAAATTGCTCATAATTTAGATAATGTTGATTTTAGTTTCTCTGTTTTATCACTTGGACACATTGTAAGTCAGTGGCGTAGCCGATGGGGATTTCCGGGGATTAAAATACATATTAAAATTTTTAGGATAAAACTTCGAGAGTGGGGAGAGGAATATATATCTTGTCATTCTTTCTTCGAATGAACAATATGTTGAAATATTTTATGGTCTCTCTCAACATTAGCTTAATATTTTTTAATTCTTTCAGAGGGCTTTGTCTCCATGTTCCCTTCGACTTCACCGCTGATCCTTTTGCCAAAGATTTTTTTTCATTGAAGAAGATTTTTTATTGATAAGGAATGACTCGTTCGAAGGAACGATTTACGCCGAATACTCATTTGGTTTCGAAAACTATCATAACCATTATTTTAAATCAAATCACGCAGTTGCAAACAAAGGATCCTATTCAACAATACCTGGTTCAAATAAATTTTATTAAAAAAAAAAAAAAAAAAAACCGACTGTGTTAATCTGAGTGAGTAGCTCTTACCGGCGGATATGTTCAAATTTATGACAATAATTTATCAATATTTAAATTCTCATTTTCTTCAATTACACCCAAATATTAATAGCTAGCACATTCTCCGCAAGATCAGAAACATTTTAAGCCTACTTTCATTAAAATCTATAAAGTAAGACACTTTTTCTGAGCAAACGAAATTCCGTTAATTCCGGAGATAAACATAGGTACTAAACATATAACTTTCTCCGTACGCATTCGGTAAAAGTCAAACCGCCGAACTGAGAAAAATATATTAAACAGGTACCTATATAATAATTATATCTTTATTGAGAGAATAATTAAACCTTCCCAACAATGTCAGTTCCATTCAACAAATTGTGGAGGCGAATAACAGAATTTTTCCTTCGTTGTCAATTTCTTTAGGAAAAATTAGTTCCCATTTGAAAATTTATACGATCATGACACCAAATATTCAGACCGACAATAGGCTGAATGACACGCCATCAAGCTCCTCCCTCACAAAAAAAAAATTCATCAGAGCCGCACTTTTTCGAATGCGAGTGCTCGAAACAAATTTAGGTGAGAAATCCTAAGAATATAATAAAAATTTTAGGTTCTTTCAACTTACGTAAGGCAACAATTCGTTAGGTGCCATACCGCAGACGATCAGTAAATATCTCATAATAATTTTTAAATTATTTGGCCAACACGAACATAAAGTCGCCCAAATATCTTCGATTTCTTTCGCGTATTCGTTTGAAAACTGTAACATAAAATTACGAAAAGCAAAAACATAAGAGTAAGTACCTAAATTCTGTTTTACGAATTTCCTGTGTATATAATGCAGAACGTATTTAGGTAATGCAATGCTCCAGTGCTTGAAACATTTTCATAAAAAGCTATAGCAGCGTACAATTCCAAAAAAATAAAAAAACAAAAAAAACATAAAGCAGAAGACGATGAACAATTGAAAATATGAAACAGTACGATGTCAGTACTGCAAAGAAAAAAAAATAGTACTAAACGCTCATGAATGGAAATGAATATGAGTAAAGGTAAATATTAAAAAGCTGAACAGACGACGATTGCGACGAAGTTATATACTGCAAAAGTGGAAAAACGAATATTTTCGTTTCCAAACTTCTGTACATTTCATTTGAGCGAGATAATTTGGTTATTCCGTGCTTCTATTCTCGGTTTAAAAGAGGTGAAATACTTATAACGTACCAACCTAGGTAGGCAGAATATAATTTTTGTAAATTTATTTCTCATCAAATATTTTTTTTTCTTCAAGTTCTGGAACAGTGCCCGAGTAAAACGTTATCGTATAATTTTTAAACGAAATTCACTCGGCGAATTAAAAAAAAAAATGTATATTTTTTTTTTCAAAATGGAGGGTACTAAAACTGTTCGTACCTTCGCCGTTATGTAGAACAAATTATTCAAGATCATTTGGGTGGCCTCCACCGATCCCCATCCTTCTCGATGAGAGCCCGACTTACGCACGTCGTTGACATAATACTGCGAGAGAGGAGAGTAAGTAAAAAAAATTAAATTACCAAAAATTATGGCCGAGAAGCTATTTCCACAACATCGGTGCTCGACTTGAGTAAAGCGTGGGCTGAAATATTGTTTGTATTACCTGATAGTACGAGGAATTAGAATTGGCTGGTGGCACGTTAGGATCGACTAATTCCATATTATGTAACCACGGTAAGAGGTACTGTAATAATAGATGGCGAACCTCGGAACGAGCCGTCTGAAATCTGTTGGTGATTTCTAATAAATGAAAAACAAAATGTCATAAAAAATTCAACGTTTTCGTGCACAATCGGTATATAGGCTACCGTATATCATAAGGACATGAGAGCTCGAATTCACAGAACATATTTCCTGTCCACCCACTTTAAACTTTTCATTTTAATAGGATTAGCCCACGACGTTTCTTTTTATAAATGGATGGGGCTTGACTGTCAAAATATTTTCATCCCCAATCCTCTTTCCTACAGTGGGAAACGAAGAAAATGAACCTCCAAATTAGTTTGCATCAAATTTCTTCAAACCGGAAAAGAAAAATGTACTACTTACTGACAATTATTATTATTACTATTTATTTTTTCTTTTTTTCACTAAAAACAAGGCAGTTATTCATCTATTATTTAAATTAAAACATACAAGCCAACTATGGCTGTACTTCCTACGTAGAAAGGTTTGAAAAAACCCAGCCATTTTTGTGTTGAGTAACTGCAATCTATACTTACTACTGTATATTTTAATACCTTTATTAAATAGCAAAGCGGTTTTATTATACTCCTTTTCAAGTTTATTCATACGGATCTCATTTAAAAGGGTTTGAAATTGGTGTACAGAATCTAATTGAAAAATTTAAAAGATGGCTGGAAGAGTGAAAATAAGGGCAGAAAAAGTAAAGGTGTCCACAGACTGAAGACTCATGGGCCCAAAACCGATTCTTGGCCTAACGAGATTCTCCCCTCCTCTTTCCCTCCTCCCTGAAAGAACACTGGAGTCAAGTACGTCACTGAAAAACAACTTGTTCACTCAAGAATCAGTTTGCGGCCCATGGGTCTTCAGTTCTTGGGCGCCTTTACTTTCTTCGCCCTTATTTCCACTCCATCAATTTTAGGTTTTCATCGAAGATTCTGCGGTCTTCTTTTCACTTTAGATACAGCTACGTCGCTGAAAAAATACTTAGGAAATAAAAAATAAAAATAAAAGAGCAAATAAGCGAAAAAAAGGAAGGATTCATGGGCAATTCTTGGATAAATGTTGTTTTTCAGTGACATGCTCTAGCAGTATTTGACAAGACAAAAAAGAGCGAACTTAAAAAGCTTCTAAGGTACTATTCCGCTAACTGGAATACAGGCCAGCATTCAAAAAGCGGAAAAAATGACGTATTTTCATCTTTTTATATTTTCCAAAATGGTAAATTGAAGTTGAAAAAAAATCTCCAGCGAAAGTTTATCTGAATTTTAAAGCCTATCAACACTTTTGAAAGGAAAGTGTGCATAATGGAACCATTAAACTTCTTAGCCATAAATAAAATAGCCTTAAAGAATGAAATACATATACCATTTGCAACTAAAATTGGTTACTATTGATCAAAAATTAATAACCTATTTTAGGAGGACGAAATCTTTAAATCAGAAATAAAATAGCTCCAAAGCATGAACCATATTACCAATTGGAACCAAAATTGGTAGCATGTTAGAAGAGTCCATCAATGAAGACCTGTTCTAAATTTTGTGACACTGAAAACAACCTGTACAGTGTTAACACAAATTGTACATAGATACATACCTACATGCATAATTAATAATGAATTTTTAGCTTTTGGTGCCAAAAATATAGTTGAGTCATAGTACGAAAAAAGTGCTAGGTCCCAGCCCTAGGTCTTTTCACAAAACAAATTTTCATAAGACTATTTTCAACAAAAAAATTCTTAAAAAGTTTCACTGCCTGTTAGACATATTCAATTATTATATGTTTTTTTTTTCTTGTTAAAAATTTAGAGAGAGGCTTTTGGGAAATCTGAGGGTTAAGCCTTCAATTTGCGCCTATGATTGGAACAGGTTATAGTTAATATTTGTTTCAAATTTCGTAACTATTACCTCAAAATTAAGTATTTTATAGCCAAAATAAAAACAAAAATGGCAGTACCGGAGGTATCTCTGGTTAATCGGCACCAAAATCAATACCAAATTTTGTTACTATCAGACAAAAATTAAGACCTATATCCTAGTAAAAACAATTTAAAAATTCTATCTCAAACAAGCACCATTTCAGCGAGATAAAAAATATGATTAAGTCACCTACCTGAGAACATTGGCATGGTTAGTTCTGGATGAAGAGTCGATAATTGCTGCGAAAGATGGGTTTGTGAGCAGCAATACGTTGTGGAGAGAAGACCATCCAGTGTTTCAGTTTTTTCTTTTTCATTTTCACTCATACCACCTGAAAACAGAAAACAATAATTCTATAATAATTTCTGACTTGCTGGTATTAGAAGTACGCAAGAATAAAATTATTACGAAGTTATATGCAGATAGATTGCATAGGTAGCTCAATAAGTTCAAGTAGGTAGCAGAACAATTGATATTTTCCCACGCGTGAATGCAGGAAAACATATCTTTAACGCTTAAATTTACTGCAAGACCAAGCAAGCAGATAAACGACGATTGTTTTTCGTTTGACTGAAAATAGAAAATGAGGAGCACGTTAACTTGAGCGACCATACTGAGTGATCAGCGACCATAATTCACAGAGAACTACGCATATTAACCCCTGAAAAATAAATAATTTTTTTTTGTCTCAAAAAGAACGATTTTCCTGCGAAAATTAGGCTAGTGAGTTTTACTTCTTTTGGTTTCTGGGTGGTGTATCTAACGATGGTTCTCGAGCTATGATATGCGATGGTATAGCTGGGTGGAACGAGAAATCAGAGTTAGAAGATGTGTTCGTGGCGAAAAGTTCGATAAAAGAAGGACCTAAAATTTTTTTTGAGATATATTCCGCTAATGTTCAAGTCAAGTTTAGTTTTCATTGGAATATGTTGCCAATATTAGCGAAATAGTCCCGCTAAAAATTTCTAGATCCGCTCTTTTATCGAACTTTTTGCCACGTAGAACACAGCTAGAGAGACATTTTTATGTACTAATTATTTCGCAATGTTTAATGTTGTTGAAAATTACAATTTGTTCCAAATAAGAAATGGAGTGAGAAAAGTTTGTGGCGAATAACAGTTGTGAAAATGACCACTTCCATCAAGCCTTAGATACCTCGAAAATACAGCAATTCGTACACATGTTTCAAAAAAGCTTTAATGAAATTTTACCGAAGTCGAGATGAGCCACCTACGCAACAGGGAGATTCAACGAAATATACCTAAAAAGGACGATGTCACCAACGAAGTCTGAAAAACAGAATTGTTTTTCTTTCCTTCTCCAAAGGCATCAATATCTTCAAAGTATTCAGCTCAAGATACATCATAAATTTTTTTTAACGCTAACCCTAATTCAAATTTACGTAGAAAGATTATGAGACTCTCAGGTCCGCCCAAACATAAATCTGTGAGAAAAACCTAAGCGCAAGTAGGCAGTTGGCATTAACTCATTATTGTGCAATTGGTTCTTAAGATTCTTTCGTCAATGTGCGGCATAAGATTTGGCCTACGTCGGATGAATAAGAACATTTTTACAACATTTATATAATTGTTTAGAAAAAATTTCAACCGAAATCTAAAGCCGAAACGATTCTTTTTTTTTTAAATATAAAGTCTGAGTTTTTGATCATTCATTGAATCTATTTACTTCGAATAACGACGGTGCTCATTTTGACGAATTCACAAATATTTCACACTCCCATAAAACTAAACAAATGAATGGACACGATATAACGTTAATTACTCGTTTAATCGAATGAAGAAATGAACACGAAATGTAAATATAATATCTTGAGCAAAAACACAATAAAATTAGACGGATTGTAATTTTCACTAAAAAACAAAAAATTTAATATATTCATCATTAATAAAAAAAATGGAAAAAAAATTTATTTTAAAAGTGTATTTTTAACCATACGTGTATATATATATATATATATATGAATGTACATCATGAGTTAACTTCTTACCGGATTCATAATCTAAAAGTATCTTATAACAACCACGTACTTTGCGAAAAATTACTCCGTGTTTTAACACGTCAGAATCTAATCTATCTACATTATGCTGAAAAGAAGTTATTTCACCGAGGCTAAGAAAATTCAAAGTTGGAATAATAGGTTCAGAAGGGGAATTTTCAGGAGAGGATTCGAGGACAGGATTACAAGAGAGGCAATCAGCTTCGTTATTCTCAGAACCAGGACGATAAAGGATTTCAAAGTCGAACTGGAGAAGCTCTGAGGCTAAATCACCTAGCTCTTCGTCCGGCCAAGCCTTCAAATTGAGGTTTTGGAGTGGCTTGTGATCGGTAATAATTTTGAAATGGCGCCCAATCAACCAGAAACGCCAATAATGGACGGCCTTGCGGATAGTGATACTTTCAATATAGATTGCTCCCTTTTTTATCTGTGCAGGGGACAATGTTTTTGAGAAGTAAGCGACGGGTTTCTCAAGTCCGTCATCTTGCTCTTGTTTAAGTACTGCCCCAATTCCCACTCCACTGGCATCGGTGTATATGGAAATAGGCTTAGTACAGTCAAACACAGCCAAAATCGGAGCAGACGTTAAAAGGGCACTCACTTTATCAAAACTATCTTGACAAGTGGAAGACCAGGAAAAGGGAACATTTTTCTGGAGAAGATTGTGGAATGGTTCAAGAAGAGTGATTGAGTCGGGAATAAATTTTCGATAAAAGTTTATTTTACCGAGGAATTGACGAACTTGTTTCCTCGAAAAAGGAACAGGAAAGGAGTTTATGGCTACTAAATTGTCTTGGAGAGGTTGAACGGAATTCGGCCCGAGAACGTGACCGAGATATTGAATGGAGGGAGCGGCGAAATTACATTTTTTTAAATTGAGGCGAAAGCTCTCTTCATAAACCGCAGTAATTAACATTTGAATATGACGAACATGCTCTTCAAAAGAACAAGAGAAAATGAGTATGTCGTCTAAATAATTTACGCAAAATTAAGATAGATTACGTCGCTTAAGAATACCGGCTAAAATGCGTTGAAATACTCCCGGAGCATTTTTCAGTCCAAACAGCATCGAACGCCACTCGTAGTGACCATGTTGTGTTACAAACGCGGACTTATACCTATCTGATTTACGGATCGGAATTGACCAAAATGCCGTGTTTATGTCTAACGCGGAAAACCAAGTGCAACCACGAGTGCGAGTAATAATTTCATCAATCAGGGGAAAGGGCTGACTCTCAGGTATAAGCAATTTATTTAACGCACGAAAATCAATACACATACGAGTCTTAACCTTCACAGCAGACAGGCCATTTTTCTGAATTGCATGGTAACAGGGGACGCAAACGGAGACTTAGATTCGGTAATCATACCATTAGCCAGTAATACACCACATTGTCTTTCTATCTCCTCCTGGTACTCAAAAGTACATCTATAAGGTTTTTTTGCAACATAAACACTTTTTTCTAAATTAATCGGACATTTGTACTTCGTAACGTTGCCGACATCAAAGGCATTCTTTGCAGATGTAAAATTGTTTTTCTCGATTAATTTACGAATTTCAACTTTACAATTTACGTTAAGATGAGAAGTATTTTTATCAAACATCTCTTCAGTCATGTAATCGTTCCAAAAATTATTAATTGAAACGTTGGTTTTTACGCAATTGATTACGTTAATTCTCGATACATGCTGATTAAGTTTTAAATTATGGTCCAACGATAAACTGAAAATGGGGAAGAGATCAAGACCAATAATAAAATCAAACTTTAAAGTCAGAGAGTCGAGAACATACAAGGGTACTCCCTTAGAGATGGTAAAGATCAAAATGTCAAGCATCGTAATGCCTAGAATGGAGCCCTTGCCACTCGGTGTGTTGAAAGACGATTTTTCCGGAACATACTTAGTCTTTCATTTTCTGTAGAGTGGAATACGTGATAGCAAAGGTATTTGCGCCCGGATCATAAAGACCAGTCCAAAATTTTTTGCCTACTTTCACTTTCAACACGACGAACGAGGGCTTCACTCGTTTTTTAAATGCTTTTGGATTTCCTCCTGTAATTTCTCGACTTCGACACTGTGCACCGCTTTTACGTTTACATTATAATTGGGTTTTTCACTGAGGACTCTCCCTATGGGAATTATCACGAAGTTTTGTTAAACAATCTTTCTCAAAATGAAATTGGTCGTCAAACCCTTTCTTCTTGCAGTACGGGCACGGGGATTTAGGACGGAGGGAAGAAAAGGCCGATGTGGTGGGCTTAGAAGTAAACAAATTAGTAGTAGTACGCGTAATTGGACGATCAAGTGAAGAAATAATCGAAATAACTTTACCGAGAGACGGGTCATCTGCCAACGATACACGTTCCTGCAGGTGAGTTGGAAGGCCAATGATAAGATGCGCAATTTTGTCTAACTCATGCATCTTAGGGTTGAATGAAACCAGTATGTTCAACTTGGTTTGAACGTAATCATTGAGCGAGCCTTGAATGAAATGGTAAGCGAAAGCAGAACGAGCGAAGGCGATACCTTTCAGACCAAAGTTTTCCAAAAAACTTTCTCGCCAGAACAACCAAGACGTAGATAAATTTGAAAGGCACATTGTACCATACCATTTTTCTGCTGCGTCGACAAGAAAAAGGCAAAGTACTTCCCAATACGACGATTTGGCGATAGTCAAACGTTTACACTTGGACTCAAAGATTTCCAGCCAGGCCGAAGCATTAGAGGCACCAGATTTGGACCCACTGAATTTTGTGATTACGGCGTCCTTAACGATTGACGAGAGTGAACAAGGCGGAGGAGTAACATTAGAAGCATCAACAAGTTTAATGGGACTTGCCTTATGACCATCGTCTTCGAGTTCATCTAAAAAAATACCACTGAAGATGGGATTTCCGACTTCATCGATATATAGCTTAGCGACAGCTTCGGGTAACAGGACTTTGAACAAGTGTGTTTTCCATCTTGGTTTCAATTCAGATCTCTTCGCAGCCGCAGCAGCAGCAATCGCAAACAATTGATCGTGGTGAATCAGATCCTTATGAGAGTCAGGAAATGCGTAAGTAACTTCATCCTCCTCGTCATCCAAAAACTGCATAGTATACAAACGCGTGACGGTAGATTTCGGGTCAGTCAGTTTTGGTTCGGCCCGTAATGTAAAGCGAACTTTACAAGAAATAGACGGCGTAGCAAACAGCGTCATAATAAAAATAATTTTTTTTTTTTTTTTCACAGGTGAAATGAAAATCACGGAAAACAAAAAGTTTTTGAATTTGTAAGATTGTTTGAAAATCTCACGAGAGAGTAAACAACTTGGATGAATTTAACTTTATTGAAAATACAGTAAATTCAAAAACGAAGTCGTTTCACATAGGAAAGTGTACAAAGTATGAAAGCTAAAACAGAATTAAAGTGCATGAACTGGCAAATGTACGATGAATGAGAGCAAAAATGACTGTAACCTGTACGAGAGATGGACAATAGAGCAATAAGGAAGTGTAGAGCGTGAATAGACGATAGGCAGGAAAGAATAAGAAGATAAAGCAAAGAGAATCTTTTTATTTTACATATATATATATACTATGCGTTCTCATTCTAGCTGTAGAAATCAAAAAATATAATGTATTATCAACGCATTATAAAATTTAGTCTCATAAAGTTTCGGTCATTTTTCGAAACAAATGACTGATATTTCTTCCTTCGATTCAAATTAAAGAAAGTTTGTAAATTTAATTATATTTGCGAAGAACTCGTATAGCACGATACAGAGCATACATGTAAAAAACTCTAAAATGACAACACTTTGCTAGAAAACCCAGTTTGCCAATTTCCTTCAATAATTCCCCCCCAAAAAAACTGAATTTCAAATATTTGGAAAAATTGTAGAGACCATCAATCCTTCTCCTTTCACTCCTGCAAATACTCCACTATCTTTATAATATACTTTCAAGTCTTTATTCGGGATACACTGATACACTATTCCGCTCATTCGTTAATCTCCGTACATCTTTGTTTATATCACTCAGGCTTACTCACTAATCATATGTGATTGATGTTAAATACACACGCTTCTGAGACCTTACTTTTGTTAATTTTTTATTTCACGTTATAAAACTTCTTCTTCATACATCCACATCCTCTATAAAAATTGCAAAATAATATCGATAGTAATTGATATCTGTTTCGATAGTTACCAATTTCTGACAAAAATATCGATAAATCGATATTTCATTGTTAGTTTCAGGTAAGAAAATTACAAAAAACTATAAATAGGTAGTTATTGATATCTTCAACAAAAATATCGATCCATCAATGTTTTATAGCTAAAAACCGACTTTCCTAGAACTTTTTATTTTCCAGTTATCTCGGAAACTACAGAACCTGATCATACTTGGTCCCATAGAAGAAATACCTTTCCTGAAAATTTCAGCCCTATTCATTGTATAGTTTTTTCAAAACAGTGAACACAAAATTTTTTCTAGAAATTGTTCTCCAGTTTTTACAAAAACTACCGAGCTAATAGGCACCAAACTTCTATCAGATTTGAACCTGCTTATAGAAGGACAATTTATCGCAAAAATTTCAGCTCAATCCCTTTTTTGTTTTCCAGTTTTCTCGGAAACTACGGAACCGATTCAAACTTGCTCCCACATGAAAACTAGATCTCGTAAAAATTTCAGTTTTATCTTTGGGATAGTTTTTTCAAAACTATGAACACAAAATTGTTTCCAGCAATTTTTCTTTTCTAGTTTTCTCAGAAACTACTGAACTAATTGGCACCAAACTTCTATTAGACTTGCACCAACATGAGGATAATGTATCGTGAAAATTCAGCCCAATTTCTTTTGTTCTCCCTTCAGAATCCTGGAAAAACAAATTTTCCAGAAATTTTTTGTTTTTCAGTTTTCTTGGAAATTACTGAATTGATAGGCATTAAACTTCTTTCAGACCTGCTCCTATAGGTGTGATAACTACCTCTTGTAAAAATTTCAGCTCTGTCTGTTTTGTAGTTTTCTCAAAACTATGAACATAACTTTTTGGGCGATACATACATGCGCACGCGCACACACACGCACGCGCGCGCGCAAACACACACACACACACACACACGTGTACATATAAGTATAATGTACATAATAAAGGCTATAGAAAAAAAATTAGGTCAAACGGGGAAAATGGTACCAATCAATTTCTTTTTTCATGAAACGGATAATTTTCAACATCCCCACCTCTAACCTTTTTGACAGGTCAATTTTAATACCCCGTTTACAAGCAAACTGGGTAAAAACATATTCAAAATAAAATAAATACACATAATGATGTAAGTTATTAATAAATCAAAAGCGTATTATAAAATACTTCTTTTGTTAGACGAATCGAAACTTTTTCTTTAAATCATTTGATTTTTTTAAAGTCCCCCCCCAAAAAAAAAATCTGACTTCCCAATTTATGGTTAGTGAACCCAAAAGCTATATATTTCACGTTCGCTTCGATATTTATGCGTAGGTAGGTACTTATATTTTTACCGGAATAAAAAACAATACATACCCGTCACATTTATTTTGGAAAATGAAACTTTCAAACACTCCAAATAACATGACCTCCTTTCACGTTTAGGTGGCTTATACCTCGTCGAATAAATACGCAACGTATAAAAAATTTACTACTCGAAAATTATCTACGATTTTCCCAAAACGTTGAGGAAAAAGAGTTGACTAGGCCCAAATTGGAAGGAAAACCACTCGAGCGAAACTATGGCCGATCATGGAGCTGAGGTTTAATACGTTTCATTGCCCAATTCGTATTAGATGTCGCAAGATTTTTATAAAAACAACTCGATCGTGAAAGGAAGAAAAAAAAATGCGACAAAAATTCGGAACTCGAAAGTATATCGTCATTTTGTATCAGGAAAATTTCATTTTGAATAGCGAACGATGACATAAAAATTTTACGACTATTTTTATATCGAAACTTGAATTTGGTTTTTTCTCTTCTCCTACGACTCAACAAAAATTACTTCACGAATTAAATTTTTTACACCGTTAACCCCAACGATACAACACCCCCCAAAAAATTTCTAATGTACTAAAAAAAAAAACCCTAGAAGTTGATAAATGTCTTAGAAGGGGCGCAGAGATGAAAAGTATATTAATTAATTATTATTATAAAAACGTCCAAGAAATTTCGTCTAAGTTCCTCATTACATAAAACAATGCCGATACGTCCTTTGATACGGCTAGAACAACGCCCTTCAATAGAGAATAAAAGTAAATTAATGAATTTCAACATTCATCAACAACACAACAGGGGTGCGGAAAAAAAATGAACGGATTTTTAAAACCCGATTTCTACTTGTTCGGCGTTAGGTAATAGGGAAACGTGAGAAAACGTCGAAAACTTTTATTCATTAATTATTTACAGGTGTTGCCATTTTTCTTTTTCTCCATTATATATTTTTTAAACGCTACAAACAAAAAATGAAGGAAAGTAAATTTCTAAATAAAGACTGAAACAAATAGGGCCTACTTTTCGTCCACACATTAATGGAAATGAAAGAAGTTGAAAGATTTATATCAATGAATTAGTTCCTTGCTCACTCATAGGCAGGTCTTTACTTCAAATTTTAAGGAAGTAGGTTTTTCATTTTGGGTAACGCACACAAAAATATAATTATTACTTCCGGCCCAACATATTGAAAGAGTAACAAAAATTATGTTGTTTTTCTTTCTTTTACTTCATTCTCGTTATTTCTTTCCGAACAGCAAGTTTTTCTTTTTTAAAACGTGCAGCGTAGTATAGTTAAACATTTCCATACTTATTCAAGTCGAAGAGATACTTTATAATCACGAAGAATTATTAAGGAATTTAAAAAGTACCATTTTCGAGAGAGAGAGAGAGAGAGAGAGAGAGAGAGAGAGAGAAAACAAAAAAAAAAGATTCACCAATGTTATTCAGAAATATAAGTTATCTACTGAATTTGTAAAGATAAAGAAATATTCTAATGAAAGTATTCAGCTCATAGAAGTAAAAGCAATACTAGTTGCAATGTCGCTAGCATACTGAAGAAAAAGATGAGAACAGAGTGAGAGCGCGAAAGACAGTGAAAAGACAGTAGAAGAGGCCAATACTTGTTATACCCACCGATCTTGCAGCTGTTGAAGGATCAATTGGAAAGAAAAATGAGGGCATTGGGTTATGTGCCTTAATACTTTCCTGACTTAAGTCCTAAAGGGTAATCTAAAGGCATATGGTGTGGAGTTAGGAGGACCACTTGTGACATACATGAATATGCCTAACCATGACCGAGTATTAGTTACAATACATATAAAAAGCTAGGTGCAACCAATTAACTAAGGAAGGAATGATTTAATTTTAATGAAACCGCATCTGCATTACTATCAAATATTGACAAACTTATAAAAATTTTATTGTTGAGTATTACTCCATTTAGGAGAAAATGCGTTTGTAACAAATTGTATTTGAACCAGATTACCCAGAATTCCGGATTTTCAACTATTGTAAAACTCACAAATGACAAACCAACAAGGGAATTTACACCAAATTAAAAGCAGATAATTTTCAAACATTGTAAACTGTGGAATACCTTGTCGTGAAAAGTACTCTCACCAGAAGGTAATCTACAGATTTTGCGTGTTCAACCACTTCATATGTAAGCATATGGGTAAGACAAAACCTGGGCAAACACTAGCAATTTTAGAGCAGTTTGGACAGATTATATACGGGCTTATTTACACATACACCAATAAACATATGTAGTGATTATGTATGTTTGTGTGAGTGGCCTGGTGTGTCATTTCTTGTAATGATAAGAAATGATCGGTCAGTTTGTGTATGGAATTGTGACATCATTGAATTGTTGAGATTGGTCATAGTTCAGTACTTGTTTATTACTTGCATGTATGTGCAAGTAATTACAATCAAATATAATCTATATGTTTTAATTTTACATCATAGAGACAAATATTTGCCAGCCTTGCAGTAGCAACTGTCATTGAGGGGTCCGAGCCTCTTTACTTCATACAAGTCAAGTCCCCACATAAACCAAATTATCAAAATTTCATTGTTGAATACTGGTCTTTTGCAGATAAAATTAATTTACAACCAAATGTACTTGAAGAAATTCATCCAGAGTTTCAGATTTTCAACTTGCTATAACTCACTAAATAATGAATGGATTTTAATGAAATTTCTAACATAACATGTTTTAACATGGTCAAACAACCAATAAAAATTTGAATATTGATTTTCGTTTAATTATTTGTGTAGTGGCGACCACACTACATCGGCTAATTACCGTTTCTCCCTCGGACACCATCACCCGGCATCGTGGCTGAATGTATATGGTGCTGGCTTTTGGTGGCGGTGAACGAGGGGGATTTTAGGTGTTTGGCCGGTACGGGTTCAAATCCCCATACTGCCTGAACACCTAAAGTGGTGACCTCGACATGATCCGGGGGATGGTAATGCACGCCATCTATCGGACATGTACAAAAACCGGTAGCTGTGGTGGTACGTCACACCACCAATGCCGGTATGTGATGGCGCTGTAAGGTGTGCGCCACGGTGCGGTGATGAGGGTGGGCATCACCATGCACCGGCGTACATCCCTACCCGCAAGGTGCCTCCGTACTGGTTGTTGTATCACGCTCCACTATACTGGGGGGAGTGGTGTGGCGGCAACCACACTACATCGGCTAATTAACATTTCTCCCTCGGACACCATCACCCGGCATCGTGGCCGAGTGTATACGGTGCTGGCTTTTGGTGGCGGTGAACGAGGGGGATTTTAGGTGTTTGGCTGGTACGGGTTCAAATCCCCGTACCGCCTGAACACCTAAAATTTGAATACTCTGTTAATGCCAAGAAATGCATAATATCAGAATTACCTTTTAATGTAGAAATTGATTGAGAAGAGAAGAAAAGGTATATGTATATGCATATTGTTGTATAATGATAAATGATGGTTAATACTGAGAAGTCCGAGATCTGGACCTTAAAATAAAAATTATTTTCGACAAAATAAGACAAAATAATGACGTCACAATTTCAGACAATTTTTTGAGAGACAAAATTCGAATTTGGACATTATATTATCCGAATTCGAACTCGTATTCAGATGAAGACGTGAAGACAGAAATAAAATCTGATTCTCTTTCAGGCAATTATAATGCATTTTATTTCAGTAACGACTCTTCCAAATTCAAACAATTTCAGACAATAATTTGGTTCGATCCGACAGACTGGCGCCATGAGATATATAAGATGAAGACGAATTGAATAGAAGTAAAAACCCATCAACGGACATGAATGCAGCCAACCTTTTTGCTTTATCTCTGGTCTTTCCACGCTTTGCTTGTGGTTTGCAGTCATTTAATATATTTTATTATATTTTATTTTATCAGTCATCCACGTGCGTTTTGCCTATTATATGTCGACGTATATATTTTTGTTATCTGTAATTTCAATGGCTGTACACATTTAATATTTCCTCTCGCTTTTTATGTTATCCACATCGCATGTTTGAAGGCAATTAAGCAAACAATAAGTGGGGAAATTTCCTTAACAAGAAGAACTGATTTGCAAACACAAATTCTAATTTTTAAATCACTCTCTTCTTTGCACTGGCGACACCTGGTACTAGGTTTGTCTTTGCAAATGAGTCCTTCTTGTGTAGGCGGATAGTAGCAGGTCCAAGTCACAAGTCGTACGTTTAAGTCCTCACGTTAGGCAATTTTATAAGTGTACCATCTTCAAGATGTAGAATAAACTTCAACCTGGTCTACCTTGAAGACAACTAGGATGATAGTTGAAATTCCAGATAGGTTCAGTTGAAGACAAAAGGCATATTAGGGATGTTCTTTTGTCATGAAGGATCAGTAGTGACAACACACAAGTCATTTCTAATTTCGCCAGTTTCCATATCGCACTTCAAGGCGATCTTTTGAAAACACCTGCGAGGTGAAGTATCAGTCATCAATACAATCAGATGGAGTTCCTGGCATCTGTTAGGAGGGAAATTTGGTGTGTTGAAGACAACTTTAAGATAAGCTTGGTTCGAGATGACTGCCTTGCTCTGTCAATTAAAGGCTGCATCAAGCCTTCTTTTTGCGCATAGTGGATTTGACTCCATCTTTGTTAGTTATTTTTCTCACCTCACCCTCACTTTTTCCAAAAGCTCCGAGACCTAAAGTTTCATATTAGGAGTCTTTTAAACAACAAAACCATTACTCATGAAGACACATAATTAGGTGAAGACACAACAGCTTTCTGATGGTTTCCCCTACTTGTTGTCTGCAAGAGCTTTTTTTTTAACTTTTTATTTTTCCGCTACACACTTTGCTTTGTTCCGCTTTGTTAACACTATGGTTCTTTTGTAATTATAGTCTTTAACAAAATAATTCTGCTGTTTGTTTTTGTAAGTTTCAAACCTTGTATGGACCAAAACTTTGTTAGGCTCTTCTGTCCGCACAACTTAGCTTATTGCTGATTTGTCATATTAATTTGCTGAGGTATGAAGACAAATGTAAGCTGTGTTCCACCATGTCCGAAGAAGTTTAATTCAAGTCAAGAAGAATTCAGCCGTAGTACATAGTCAAAGTCAAAAAAATAAAATGTCTTGAAAACACACTTCAAGACCCTTCGATTCAGTGTTTCAGCTGCATGGTGCCCTAATTCTAGGACATTGTGACGTCATTAGCATTTAAACACCACTATACATTAAAGGTTGACTTTATGAGCTCTCAATTTGAAATTGCCTTTTAAATCAAGGCAATCGATTTCGGACGCCTCGATACTTTCGATTATTCAGGTGTATGTATACCCAGGTAAACTAAAAAATCCCGGGCATACGTTATTATACTAAAACCTGTAAATGGTCATAGATTTGACTTGATTTCACTGGATTCACAACGAGGTCTTAGATAGCTTTAAATTCACATGATCAATGTACTGTAAACAGACAAAAAACGCCTACTGCGCATGTGCAGAAAATATATGTCCATTTACAGGTTTTGTATTCATGCCTCATTTGATTAACATTGGCGAGATGGACATCCATACATCCTCTATATGGAAGATTTAAATTCACTGTTTTATTCTCTTTAACCAAACACCTAAAAAGTTGAGAAAAAGAAAAAACTGTACCTACTATGGTTTATACTATTTTTCTTCATTTATTCTCTAAACAGAATACAGATTCGGATAAAGAGAAAAGTGAAAGTGAGTTTGAACCATCCTTATGCATTATTTTCAGAGTAAACAAATACGATGTTTAAGGCAGATATAAGTGTGGATATGTTTTATGACATCAGGCATTTCTTACCATGAACAGAGTATAGCTAAATCGCTTGAAACGGAGCCACATTAACTAAAATCAAACTGTTCAAAATTCAAAAATACTTCCCAGGCAAAAGTTTTAACTCATTGTTGTTTCAAAAAGTACAATTTTATTTTCATTTTCAACTTAAATAAATCTTATGAAATTATTTACTTCAGTTCAGAATGCAAAAAATTAATCTGACTACTTAGCACTATAACAGAGCCACAGCCGCACTTCATCACCTCATACTATGCATAAACAGACTTAATAACTTAAGTTTTCTTAGCACAGACATAACATTGTAGCAGAATTTAAGAACAAGAAATATCGATGTTGTCACTTTGACAGAGTCAGTCGTAAAATTGTAACAGACCAAAAAACTTCAGATAAACTACATCACTCGAGTTTCTATGTCTTTAGCTCCAGTATTCAGTATATGATTGGAAAACACATATTGAAAGATTATAGTCATCGGATTCGGACCAACCCCCCTCTGACATTAATAAAGATCCTCCAGTAGCCCAGTAAAGAGGCCGAATGGGTAAGTACAATAAATAAAATAATAAAAAGATCTGCATCTCTAAACAATTCAACGCTAGCATTTATCTAATTTTTTCCATTCTGTCTCTTGCATCCGATTGTTTTCAAGTTAAAACGAAAACATATTCTGAATCATCGATAAAAATGAACTAAAATTTCATTCATCAGTAGAAAATAATCACATTAAAAAATTCTGGAAGATTGGCGGGTGAGTGTTAAACTATGGATGATAATTGAGTACAATTACGTGTACATTGAACCCAATTTAAGAACTTCACGACATCTTCCTTTTAATTTTTCATAAATATGTATTTCATAAATTACATGAGGTAACTTATTGCTAAAACACAATCATAATTACACAACTGAGTCCAAGAACTACGTGAAGAAATTTTAAACCAGGAAGCATAATCTGTTTTTAGTAACAAACAGCTGTGTTCGGTATCAATGGAAAAAACATTCGAGACTACAAAAAAAGTTTTAGTGAGAGTTCAATTCTGTTAAAAATTTGTTCTTAGTTCTACTTTAAGGTTCTGAAAACATTGACATCTCAAACAAAAAAATTAAACGAATTTTTTGAAAAAAAAAAAAAAAAAAAAAAAAAACAGCAAGTAATACAAACGCGCTTATATATTTGGGAAAAAAACATTCTTAGAACTTACTTAACAAGTCGGATCAAGATATTCCGCACGTTTTGAGAGAAAAAAAATCCAGTTCTATCCAGGTAAATCGGCCAACCTCTTCAATATTTTAGTGCCGCAGTGCCGCACCTTTCCAAATCGTACAGAAAGTTGAAAAAAAGTTCGAGAGCCACAAATTTTTGCCATATCGAACAGACTTAATTTACGCAATATGCACGTACAGTAGGTACGCACTCAAACATTGCTCCCTTACTTCCATTTCAGCTTATACTCGCAATAAAATATGTTACACAAAATATAGCTTCATTATCAAAGTACTACCAACGTACCGAGGTGCTTCGCTTCAAATTTTTAATCGAGTAGTTAGAAATTGTAACACGCCCACACGTTCGGAAAATTCACAGCATAAATAATGATTCTATAATATCCACGCACGTATAATCGACAACAATAAAACTATGAAATATATATAATTTCATACACATGAAAGCAACGAATAGGACATCGAGGAGGGGGGAAAATGGACGATACACCATTTCACACCAGTTTCGTCGGCTCACAGTCTGATTTCATTAGCAAAGCAGCGATCTAGTTGAACAAATAACGAGACAAAAAATGAGGCAGTGGTGGGGTTGGAGAGAAAATAGGGGACATATAACTAGCGCAACGAAAGTATGGGGTAACGATGCGCAGAAGCTGACTGCAGGTACAGATAAGGGCGAGTTATCACCAATTTTTGGCTTTCCCTTCAACGGAAGGTTCATTAGACCCGCGACTTTAGCCCTCGACCGATGAATTTTGGCACTCGAATACCAAATTTCAAATCCTACGAATATTCGAGGCATTCGTCGCGATTTGTCGTTAAGAGAAATACTGCGCTCTGAATACGATGTAAACGATTACGATTCGCGAAATAATACTTAAAAAACTGAATTTATTTCTTTTTCTTTTTCTTTATTTGTGCTTTTAACTTCGAAAAAGGAGGTTTTGTGCGATATGAATGAAATAAACAAATTAATTATTAAATTTCGCGGCTAATGATTATGGCTACGCGGTTACCAGTTTGCTGAAACATTACCAGGTATTTATTTGAAAAAATATCATAATTAACGTATGCACTAAAAGTTGACTGGTTATCTTTGAATCGAGCTTATCAAAATGAACTTCAACAATATAGAATCCACATTTATCCATCAGTCTCCTATTCCCAGTCGAAAACAAAGAAAAGAAAAAAAAAAGAAAGTTTGAGAAAAAAATTTGGTAAGAATTTACAAGATGTATTCTTATTTAGTGGGAAAAAATTTCATTAGAAATGCAACTTTTCAAATTTAAAAAAAAAAATCAAAAAAGTAGGTAAATGACGTAATGGTTGGAATGGAATCTTTGGTTCAAAACCAGTCCCAGATTCTGTCCATTTGGTGTAATCGCACGATATTGAAGAATTCATGCTGCAAGACTACTGACTCCAGAATTCTGATCAACCTATCACCCTCTAGGTCTAAATTGACTTCAAATTTATTTTTCAGACCATATTAATATAATTTCGATATCAAAATCCCCCAACCGAAAACAAGAAACAATACTGATCTTAAAGAAAAAAATTTAATAAAAATATTTTAAACTTACGACAAAATTGTTCAAAGTACGAATAACTTAACATGAAAAATCAGCAGAAAGTTATTAACAACAAATTTGATTATATCAAAACATCAATAAAATGTTACAAAAAATAAACCATTGTGTTCCATTCGAGGGATGATAAAAATTATAAAAAATATCATAAAAATGTTCCCATTTAATAACGAAAAATTTCATTGTTTTCTAGTACTGGTAGATACCTAATATTTTCAATGAACCAACAGTGCCTATTTTTGGAAGAAACTAATAGAAAATGAAATGTTTATTGACGAATTATTCATTAGAATTTTTCAATATTTTTTTGCTTGCAGTGAATAAATTTAGTTTTGGGAATAAGCCAAACATTGATATGAGATTTTACATCCGTCGAAATGGGTTTTTTTGGTGAAAAATTTTACATTCTCATCGAGAATAAGATATATATCACACTGGTGTTGTCATGGAGAACAACCCTTATATCAAATGCCTTTTTTGACATAACCTTGCAGACTATCAAGTAAGTTTCCAGAAAGGGGAATATATTTTTGATGAAACTTCGACAGTAAACTCATAGGGTTAAATTTTGAAGCCACCATGTTTCATGAATTGTTCCTTCCGTATCTCCTAAATATCAATATAAAAAAAATGAAACTTATTTTTGTGAAAACATAGTTTATTAATTATAATTATTACTTTTCTTTAAGTCTTGTATTCTGAGTACCAAATGAGAAAAACCTTGTCGGAAATATTTTTATCAAAACTTCGATGATTAAGGTTTCTAGCTCCCTCTAAACACTGCCTCTGGTAATCTTAAAATTTTTGGCCTCAACTACGATTATAATTCTGACTTTTTAATAAACACCACAGTTGAAATATGTCTACCTTGAATTTTCTAACCAAAAATTAGATAAAATATAAGAAAATGGAAAAAACATGAAAAAAACATTTTTGGTTCACATAGATATAGCCTAAATATAAAATAAATATCATAATTGAAGCGATTGCTACCAACAATTGATCTTATATTTCATCGATAAAGAAAAAAGTTTAATGTTACATTTTTCGAAACATACACCACGTTTTCAACTTGACGTGCTACCAAAATGAGAAAAATTTTCATCGAGGAAAAATATTAGGCGCGATAAATTTATTTCTAGGGCAATTTGAAAATTTCTACTCTTCGAATTTCGAAAAAGGTTTTTTAAACAGCATACATTTTTTCAGACATCTAAGTGCAATAAATTGTTACTCGATCATAAATACCATTACACCCTGCATTTTTCATTACCTGCATGCGAGACGTGCAAAAAAAAAAAAAAAAAAAAAAACATTTTACTCGAAACATAACTCATAGGTAATCATTACTGTCGTAAAATATCAGGCGAAAATATTTTTTCACGAGAAGATAATTGTATATTATAAAGATGGAAAAAATTCGACAGTAAATTTTAACGGGTTCCTTCTTTACAGAATTTTGACATTAATGGCACTTATTTTTTTACAGTATTTTCGATACTATAATTGTACGAGCGCAAAACTCGATATTATACCTACCCTTGTCAATGGGTATTAAAAACAAACGAAAACTCTAAAAAACTTTTACGTGTAAGAGAGTTGGCCCACTCATAAAACATAAAAGAAATCCGAAATCCGTTTTATTCATTTTCAAAGAAATTGAATTCGGAAACATTCTTATATGCGGAAATTTTCCGAAGACTTTCTCTTAATTTTATTTCATTTTCTTCGGTCACACGATATTAAAATTTTCATATTTTTCGCTAAAATGAAGGACAATAAGCATTCCAGTACAATGAGAAATGAATTTAAAATACTTCTTCAAACTATTCGAGAAAAAAACAAGTCATAAATTTCAGCAAAAATGTTTTTTGAATAGTCTTCGTTTCACAGCTTATCTTTCCATTTTACTTAATTCTTTTAGTTTTAATTTAATTGTATTCAACATTCAAACCAAATAAAATTTAAAAAAGAGCGTTTTATAATTCGAGAATTATTTGTCCACGAGTGCGATAAAGTTGGGAAAAACTTATAGTTAGTGGGTAGGAAAAATATGATTTTGGTTTTCTCTATTATATTAAGTGTTCGTAAATGAATTGGGTGTATGCTTGAGTGTAATTATGAATGAATGCACGCAAATATACCTATATACTATCTAAGTAGCCCGTATAATGTATGTATAAATGAATGTTTTTAGGTTCTCTCAATGGAAATATAACGATGATTAAGAATGTTCGCAAAATAATATAAAACCAGTAAAAAATCAAATGTGGTTAACCTTACTCGTTCCAATCGCAGTGTTTCCTGATATTTCATAGTCTTACTTGTCCGTAAGAAAAATTAAAATTCATATGCGTATTATTCGTTATTACTCGTCCCTTAGACCTTTGTCGCAAAAATTGTTCTCTTACCCGTCCCGGTACTTTCTATCTGTATCTTTCTAAAAGATGAGAAGGGACACCCATATTTTGAAACTATTTCAAATTCACAAAATTTACTGATAATGAAGGAGCCATACTTCTAGATCAAATTATAGCGGAAATATAGTTAACATATGATGATGAATAAGAATGTACGCACGTCTAAATTTTTCTTAAATACCAGAAACAAGATTTTCAATATTCACTAATAGGTAGGTACATATATTTTGATTAATGAAGGAAAAACACTCGATCCACTTTTCAAGTAAATTCGTTTTCATTCATGAAAATCTACTTATTTTTATAAGCTGTTATTATGATTGTTCACAATTTCAATTTCAATTTCAATTTCAATTTCACAAAGTATTTTATGCGGCCAGCAAAGCGCTACGATCGCGATTACCGGTTTTGGTTATGTGTGCGTTAGGTTTCACTTCACTCAACCTTTTATACTTATATAAGCATAGCTGTTTAAAAAAATTTTATTTAAGTAATTATTTAATTTCATTTTTAGTAGTAACTTCTTACGTCATTTTTCTTATAATTATTGCTATACCTACCCACTGCAATATTCACAATACAGTCGACTCTGCTTATTAAACTCAGGATAAAAGACTCAGCGTCTACCTATTGGACTTAAAATCACTTAAGATGGATTGGATGTACCTAAATACGTATTAAAACACTCGGTTATTGGACTCAAAAATTCGCCTCATGTAGGTACCTATGCTTAAATTTCCATCTAGACACTTCGAATAATGTAAAAAAATAAGTACCTAGTTAACTTTAATGAATTTTTTCAATAAAATTAATAAATACCTACCTAATAGAAAACAAATTTTTTGGCCCAATTTTCTAAGACTTTTCGTAAATATTTACGATTTTTTTTTTTTTTTTTCAACAAAAGCTAATTTTTTTTTCCGCCAATCAATTAATGTGTTTATAATATTATAAGTGTATATATTCTGTCACCTATACATATACAGATATACTTATATTTCCAGTATCGTACTTGATAAATTTTCAATTAATATAAATTCGGTGGAAAGGCTGGTTTCATTTGCCAGTGAGTGGTTCAAAGGAAGTTTTATTCGCGCAGGATATTGAGAACTTCATTTGGAGTTTATCTAAAATGAATTGAACAGGTTTGTGGTTGGGGACGAGTTAGCAAAAAAACATTATACTATCTATTTTGACAGTTGAGGACGAGTAAACACCTACACGGGGTATCAGCTCAATCTGACAGCGACAATAGTGGGGTAATGCCTCATCAAATCACTTCGTCAGAAGGTCACGATATTCGACAAGCAAGTCGGCTGTCAAGAAACTGTTTTCATTGCACATTATATCGATTCCGCACACTACAAACGTTCAATGCATTCAATGAGTTTTAATCAACATGCTTTTGAGATTTCAACGTTAACTTCTTCAAATGTTTCTAAAACGAAGAAAATGTTGATCTGATGCCAGGTTACCTCACAGCAATTCAACTTCAGGAACTATTTATTCGATTTATATGGCATCCACATTTCCAAAATAAACTGATGAAGTTTCTTTTTTCTTTTCCACGACAGTTAAGGTACTAAAAAACTTATTCCGAAAAATTTTCACGGAAAACTTGGGAGTCGGTAATTGATGCATTTTTTACCCAGTTTGCTTACAATCGGGATATTAAAATTGACCTCCTAAAACGGTTAGGGGCGAGCATGATGAAAATAATTCATTTCATAAGAAAAGAAACGATTGGTACCATTTTTTCATTCTGACCTAATTTTGTTTTTATTTATAAATATTTATATATGTACGAGTTGTTACCCGCAGCGTAGTGTCTAATAATTGTTTTAACCTCTTTTTTGTAGACACAAATGAAACCCGATAAAAAAAAAACAACACGAAATTGAGTGAAATAAAGAGAATTATATCCACTTCATCAACCAGTAGTCCTCATATAATGAACAAAGAGAGGGGAAGAAGTTTATTTTCGATTCTCTTTTCTACTCATATTCATTCGGTTTAAGAAATGTTTTGTAGCTTTTTTGTTTTCACTGATGGTAAAAAATGGTAACATTACCCCCAGAGAGACTAAGGACTTTCTTGATGGCAGTAAATCTTCTTTGGAATAACACAATTCTACTTGAAAATCTCATACAAATCCGTCCAGTAGTTCTGGAGTAAATATAGTGTTCAACAGTTTTTAGCTAGTAGTATTTTATAACATTTAAATACACCCACACACACACGCCGCACGTTATCGATATTTTTCAAGTTTTTCAAGTTTTTGGAATTAAGGTTTTTTTTGTTTTTATTATGGATGGAAATTGTCGTACTTGGTTTTCTAGCGAAGTATTGCTGCGTTAGAGTTTTTTTCTATAGACTCGATTGTTTTTCAGCTGCTTGTGACAACTTGTAAGTTTATGGTTTCGAATCACATCGTCAAAGTTTTGTTATTGTACACGTCACATTCACTAGAAAGAAAACATAAAAGTGGCACACGAAGAAGAGAAAAAAAAGTAAACTTGTAAACTTTTGGACAGAGGATTTTTTCTTCAGTTCAACGTGACGCCATTTATTCGCGCGTTAAACGGCTATTTTTTTGGAAAAGTTTAAACGCTAAATCTGAGCAGTACGCAATCATGTTTCCACTCGCCAAGTCACATCTTCAGTGCTCACAAACCTTGATAACACTTCAATTCAGATAAATGTGTTAGGGCCTCAGAATGCAAATCCATCATGCGGTTCAGGAATGATAATATGTACACATATAGATATATACATATGATTTCAGCTAATAGTTTCAAGTCTCTTAGGATCTGGAAAAGAAAAACGAACAGGAATTACCCTACTCATCCTAATCAATATGTTCCTTAATATTTCATAAACCTTCACATCCCCGAACAAGATTAATAAACAAAACTCTAACGCATCAAATCACGATAGAAAAAGTAGGTTTTCGAGTAAAAAAATTATGAAATTGGATGATCACATTAATTGCCTGTAAGTTTATAGACAATGTGAAATTTAAAAGCATAATTTCTTGAAAACGTGAAAAAATTTATTATGTTGATAAAGTATGGTAGATCATCATATAATTTAAAATAAAACCAAAGAAATATAATAAAGTTATGAAATTAAAAAAAGAAAACATGAATATGTGGTTATTTTTTGTAAAAAGAAAAGTTCATCCAAATTAGAAAAAGAGGGGGAAAATACTTTACCGGAAGTACCGGTCCGATCAATCTGCACCAAAATTGGTAACATGCTACAATAAATTATAATGAATATTTATTTCGAATTTCGCACATATGGTTTCACCAAAATTCCGCATTTTCTGACCAATATAAAAATAAAAACTGCGGTCCCGGAAGTACGGTACGGCCGATCCGCGCAAAATTAGTAGTGTACTACAATAATTTATAATAAATATTTATTCTGAATTTCGTGGCTATTGGTGAAAAATTGAGCATTTTATAGCCAAAATAAAAGCAAAATGGTAATATCAGAAGTAGCGTTAGTCCGATCCGCACCAAAATCAATAGGTATGATCCTTGGCTTAGTACAAATCTTCGTAGCAAATTTCGTTATTATCAGACAAAAATTGCGACCTTTACCTAGGAATAAGAAATTGACTTATATCTACATAGGTATATCAGGCAATTCCTATAATTAGATAAAATGGAAAATGTCTAGGAAAAATCAAAAATGCTTAGGCTTAATAAATTACGCGCGCATTATTAATAAGGACTAAATATTTTAGGCGAACGCTATGATTGCAACTTTTGTCAAAAATATAACGACAAAATTGATAATAAATCAACATCGGAAAAAATTTACTCTTCATTATCAAACAAAATGGACGATCATTTTAACAGCATATTAACACATAAATAACAGTGATAAATATTTCACTGACGATAATTGAAGAGCAAACAATTCACTACTCTTACAAATTGATTTTTAAGTAGGTTTTCTTTAGAAAATGTACTTATTATACCTAGTGCGGTATTAGCCCCCAGGGATGGAGGTGGGTACGTTTTTCGTTTCGTGATCTCAGGAAAATTTTGTGATGAATAACTCAAATTCACGCGCGCGCACAAACGTACACACACACACACACACACACACATATATATATATATATATATATATATAAGATCTGAAAGATCTTATAAGAACAAAGTTGGGAACGAGTCGAAAGAATGCTTTATTATAATCAAAGAATTCAAAACGAAGATCGTTTCCGAAGTAAAGCTAGTATAGTGGAATTATAAGCCAGAAAGTAATGAACGCGGCAAAAGCGTGTATGCACGAAGCAAGCTGAAAACGGGGAAACCGAAATCAGCGTACGTAGGTTCGAACAGAGAGTGAATAAACTGTTACACATAAACAAAGTCGGTATATCAGAGATACAGGAACAAACGTGAAAGATAAGAAAGCGAGTAAATGGAAAGAGAGGAAACAAGAAGGAACACAGAGACGACTATGTGACGGGTGATTCTTACATCCACCCTCCCCAGATATTTAAGAGCGGAGGAAAACAAAAGGGAATCACCGATTACATTTGGTGTCGAGCAAAAGTTTGCTCGTGTGATATATTCTATTACAAAGAGGTCCACGGCCCATATTCACAGAAAATACGTTGTTCGATAAGCGCTTCTCAATACGGAACGGACCTATGCGTATACAATCTAATTTTTCACAGTTTAACATACTACCATTGTTGATGTAAATGGTATCGCCTACGTCAAATTCTATCGAAGACTTATTTTTATCGTATAACGTTTTGTTATACTCGTGATACCAAATCGAATTACTTAAAGCGATTTTGCGATCAGCCGCGAGGTTGGGAGGAGCGGATAGAGCGAGGGGAATGATTTCATCTAAGTGACCATTCAGGAGATAAGTAGGAGCAAATTTTGTAACGCTGTGGGGGGTGTCGTTGTACTGCTGTACGCATTTTGCAGCGAGAGCAGCCCAAGATCGACCCTGAGGAAAGGTAGGATCATGTTTTGCGCATCGAATACGGTTAACGATGGTCTGATTGAGTCGTTCATTCAGGCCATTGGAAGACGCGCTGTCGATGGCAACACAGACATGTTGAATATTTGAATGGGAGCAAAAGGAGCAAAATTTGTCGGAAGAGAGACCTCCGTATTGATCGGTCATAAGCGTTCCAATTGGGTTGTGCTTATGTACCGAGTCAACCAGAGAAATCATCTCCCTTGCAGTTTGCCCTTTTGAACAGAGGATGTAAGCAAAACGTGAAAAATGGTCGACTAATAGGTGTAGATAACGTAGTTTAGATTTGCCATCGCCGAAGCCACCAATGGTGTCTAGGGACATGACTTGGAATGGATGGTTGGCGGGGCCGAGGATGCCCAACGCAGCGCTGTGTCGAGAACGACGAGATTTATTACAGATACAGATAGTACATGAGCGACAATACAAATTTATCGAGTTATACATGTTACGAAACAAAAAGTGTTTCGAGATAATCATACCGGTATGTTTCGACCCTATGTGGCCGTAGTTTGCGTAGACAAGTTCGATCAAGCGAAGACCGGCAGGCAGATCCAATATAATTTGAAGTCGGTTGCGAAATTTACAAAAAACAACACCATCCTTGGTGATATCGCGATCTAGGGGAGTTACAGAAGATTGTAAAGAACGGATTTCTCCAAGGGACAGAAAACTGAATGTGGGAAGGATGGGATCAGAGTTTTTGGAGGGTTTGAGAACGGGATTTTGAGAAAGAGAATCCGCTTCGTAATTTGAGGATCCAGGTTCGTAGAGAACGTCAAAGTCGAACTGGAGGAGTTCATTGGCTAAGTGGCCAAGCTCCTCGTCAGTTTGGGCTTTGAGGTTTAGATTAGCAAGGTGTTTATGGTCGGTAATAATGGTAAAGTGGTGACCGATCAACCAAAAACGCCAAAAACAAATAGCCTCACGGATGGCCAAACTTTCAAGGTAGATTGCCATCTTCCTCGTTTGCGCATTTGATAGCTTACGAGAGAAATAGGCGACGAGTTTTTTGTGTCCGTCGTCCTGAGTCTGTTTTAGCATGGCGCCTATTCCCACCCCACTGGCGTCAGTGTGGATGAAAATAGGTTTTGTGCGATCGTAGATAGCCAAAATGGGTGACGAAGTTAGAAGGCGAATAACATTATCGAAGCTTTGCTGACATGCGGTTGACCAGCGGAAAGGGATGTTTTTCCTAAGGAGTTGATGGAAAGGTTCTAGGAGGTTTACAGAATTAGGTATAAATTTACGATAGAAGTTAATCTTTCCGAGAAATTGTCGAATGTTTTTTCTGGAGGAGGGGATGGGAAATGATTTTATGGCGACAAGATTGTCAGTGAGAGGTTGTACGGTGTTGGACCCCAGAATATGGCCCAAGTAAGGGATGGATGATTTGGAGAAATTACATTTTTTTAAATTTAAATGAAAACCTTTAGCGTAAATTACATCAGACGCGTTGAACATGGTGAATATGTTCTTCGAAAGTACGAGAAAACACAAGAATGTCATCTATATAATTAACTGCGAAGTTGGTAATGCCTTCGTGAAGGAAAACGCCAGACAGAATGCGTTGAAAGACGGCCGGTGAGATTTTGAGGCCGAAAGGCATCGAGCGCCACTCATAATGTCCGTGTTGGGTGATAAACGCCGATTTGTATCTGTCCGATTCCTTAATGGGGATCGAATGAAATGCGGCATTTATATCCAACGCGGACAAGTACGAGCAGTCCCGAGTACGAATAAGTATTTCGTCAATCAACGGAAAAGGTTGACTTTCTGGAATGATTATTTTATTTAATTCGCAAAAGTCAACGCACATTCGGGTTTTTTCTTTAACAGCGCACAGGCCCTCTTTCTTGTACTGCATGGTGACCGGGGAAGCAAAAGGAGAAGACGATTGAACGATAATTCCATTGCGAAGTAATTCGGTGCACTGAGCTTGAATTTCCTCCTGGTCCTCAAAAGAACAGCGATAGGGCTTTTTTGCGACGTAGGTATTTTGTGATAAATTAATAGGGCATTCGTGTTTCGTTACATTGTCCACATCGAATTTACTTTTACCAAAAATAAAGTGGTTTTTGATTATAAATTTGTGAAGAATATCTTCTTTTGTAGGGTCTAGATGAGACACCTTATTTTTAAACATGTAGTACGACATATAGTTGTTCCATATTACGTTAGTGTTTAGCGAAGTAGAGTGGATACTTGTCGACGTTTTTATGTTATTTTGTGAAATTTTTAATTTGTGATCTAGAGATAGATTAAAGAGCGGAATTAGATCAAGGCCGATAAGAAAATCAAACGAAAATGTATCTGAATCGATTACGTATAAGAAAACTCGGCGTGTAATATTGAAAATCGAAATTTTAAGCATAGTAATGCCTAAGATAGCGCCCTTGCCGCTCGTCGTGTTATAGGTCAATTTAATTGGAAGGTATTTAAATATTTTTATTTTCTTAAGCGCCTTAAGGGCAATAGTGGAAGTGTTAGCTCCCAGGTCATAAAGACCACGACCAACTAAGGATTTGTAAATAACCTTTAACACGACGAACGAGGGTCGCTTTAGTTTTTTTGAACCTCGTTCACTTCCGTTTGCAAATCGTTTACTTCTAAAGTGTGGACGGCTTTCGTGTCCGGTTTTTGATTATTATTGTTTTTACGTTCTTGATCACGTTTTTTATTATAACAATTTTTTTCGAAGTGAAAACGTTCGGTGCCCCTTTTAAGACAATACGGACACGGAACTTTGGGATGCAGAGAGGAGAAAGCAGAATTTGACGTAGACGAAGATGAGTTCGAAGGTGAGTTCGAAGACGGAGATGACGAAGAAAACTGACAAGAAGCGGCAGATTTATCGAACGAATTTATCAAAGGTAACAACTTACTCAGGGAACCACATTCGTTGAGATTGATGCGGTCCTGATGTGTTGATGGCAGACCGAGGGCCACGTGAGCAATTTTAGTCAACTCGTCCATCTTCGGATTAAATGACACCAAGAGGCTCAGTTTATTCTGGCAGTAATCACTTAGGGATCCGTTATAATATCAATATGTGAAAGCCGAACGAGCAGAGTGGAGACCACGTAGACGGAAATTATCTAAAAACAAGGTCCGCCAGAAGTCCCATGAAGTCGTAGCCGACGAAAGTCGGGTGGTGGTGTACCACTTCTCGGCAGCATCTTTGAGAAAGAGACGGATTGTCTCCCAGAAGCGATCTTGGGTTATTCCTAAACATTGGCACTCTTTTTCGAAGATCTCGATCCATGCTTCAGCATTGGAGTTCGACTTTGCGTTGAATTTTGGGATTACGGCGTCTTTAACTATCGAAGAAATGGAGCGGGGTTGAGCAGGAGCAGAATCGTGTGACGGAGAAGCAGTGGAAGAGCGAGCGGGTGGCAAAATAAGATCGTCTTCGTTGAAAATATTGAGAATTGTACCGAGGAAAGTCGGGTTGCCTGCGTCAACGAGATGGAGAGCGGCGACGTCGTCGGGAAGAGTTATTTTAAAGATGAGGTGTGCCCAACGAGGAGCGAGTTCTTTTTTGGCCGCCATGGTGATAGGAAGAGGGAAAAGGCGATCGTGATATGTGAGTGCTTTATAATTCGAAGGAAAAGCGAATATTTCTGGTTCGTCGTCATCTATAGTTTGGATCCAAATCAAATTGGTAACCGTTGTTGCCGAATTTGAAGAGGAGGGTTCAGCACGAACCATAAACTTTACGCAGACTGGAGACATTTCGAGAGAAAGTACTTACAAAAAAACAAAATTTAAGGACAAAGTGTTTGTAGAATGAATCACTGAGAGGCGCGAAAACCGCGGGAACGAAATACTAGCAAGTACGCAAAACGCGTAAGAGTTGAAACGAAAGAGTTTTGAATTTATAAGATCTGAAAGATCTTATAAGAACAAAGTCGGGAACTGAGTCGAAAGAATGCTTTATTATAATCAAAGAATTCAAAACGAAGATCGTTTCCTAAGTAAAGCTAGTATAGCGGAATTATAAGCCAGAAAGTAATGAACGCGGCAAAAGCGTGTATGCACGAAGCAAGCTGAAAACGGGGAAACCGAAATCAGCGTACGTAGGTTCGAACAGAGAGTGAATAAACTGTTACACATAAACGAAGTCGGTATATCAGAGATACAGGAACAAACGTGAAAGATAAGAAAGAGAGTAAATGGAAAGAGAGGAAACAAGAAGGAACACGGAGACGACTATGTGACGGGTGATTCTTACATATATATATATGTAGATAGACAGATAGATAGATAGATAGACAGATAGATAGATAGATATAAGTCAATTTCTTGTTTCCACGGTACAGGTCCAAATTTTTGCTTGATAATCACAAATTTTGGTACAAACATTTTTACTGACCCAATAGTACCCGACCTGTTGATTTTGGTGCGGATCGGCTGGAAGGTGCTTCTGGTATTACCATTTTTGTTTTTATTTTAGGTATAAAATACTCAATTTTGCACCAATAGCTACGTAATTCGATGTGAATATTTGTCTTAATTCATTGTAGTTGAAGTATCCATAGAATTCTCAAAACAGATAATTTGCTACATTCGTCTGTTGATGAATAGAGGGCCTTATCTGGCATTCTTTCCCCATATCTAAGTTCATTTTTGCTCGTAGCTTGTTCTTTTGTCAAGTTACTATCGAAAATGAAATTAGATAAAATGATTTCTCCTTCTCTCGCCAGTTTGCTGGTTAGCTCTGGCCTTCTGAGATTGGAAGAACTCACTCCGTTTTGGAACTCTTGCTTATGCAGGTCTAATAATTTTGTAGTGTCGTAATATATTTCACTTTTATTTTTGAACTTAGAAAAATTTCGACTTATGTGTAAATTCGTTAACAATTTCACCCGGTGTTTCTTGTAAAACGTTCTGTTTTTATTCTTACATATTATTTTTCATTTTACGGCAAACATGATTGTATATTGAAGATTTGGTATGTATTTTCTCTTCAATATAATTGGTATTTTGTTTTCAACTTGTTAATTCTTTTCTTGATAATGTTCGGCTAACGTGGTCAAGTGATGTGGAGAAATGGTATAAACACAATGGGTGAATTTACTAGGGGAAAATTAGAGAAAATGGGGTAAAATTTAAAATGATGTTGGGCATATCTTTCGACCTTCAGTAAACCTTTTTTAAAATGTAATATTACACGAGTTCGGTGAGAACAAACCTTGGGTCTTTCCCTTCCGGTTTTTCTCTCCCACAGTGAATTTTGGAATTTCTCACTGTGGGTTATTATCAATTTGATACTCAAAATTTCCGCTTGTTTTTTGTTTAAATCTTTATTTTGACAACTTTTCAATTTCACATCATCATTCTATCATCGGTAAAACATCTATGTCTTCAATGTTTTTGTCTTCAGATATCATGTGTATGGTATCTCGTTACGTACTCTGTGAATCAATTCAGGTAAGTGATTGGTTGAAAACTTGTAGGAGCTAATGAAAACCAAATTTTTTGTAAATAGGTGAAAACCGATTTGGCATACCACATTTTTTCCAATCTTTCACTTCAACTCTTGATAATGATCTTAGTCGCATTGATACGAATATCTACACCCTTCTTATTATTTGTCTCAAACTTCACACATTTCACTCTTCTCTGTTTCTTCTTTTATCCTAACGTAAATTTTAAACTTGCTTGATTTCTTGCTTGTTCACCGTATATTGGCGAACTACTAAGTTATTGGAACTTAAAGCTTGATTCCACGAGTTTCACGCCTTTGATCACTAAATTCATTTTTTTTATAATCTTTGTTAAACTCTATCTTTTGGTAACGTAATTTTGATCTCATATTCACTACTACCATAATCTGTCTTTCTTGTTTTAAAAATCACTTTTCTGTCTATCATCCACTTGTCTACTTTTCTATTATGTTTTATTTTATTTTTACTTTCGTCATACTTTTCACACTCGTTCATAATCTTTTCTTCACACCCCACTTCTCCCACCTCACCTCACTCTACTTTAGTTTTATCTCAAATTCCAAATTTGGCGCCCAAACAGGGACTCCTGTATGCACAAATGTTAAGGTTTATGTTTTTTAATACACTCAAAATTCAACTCATCACACTAGCTTGTTAAACTCCCCACGTGATGAGTCCTATTAAAATTTGCTGAACTTTTAAAATGGTTCAGCACCCCTTTATGTCCGCTTTCTCTTTTAACGTAACGTTATTAATATGTAGTTGCATTGTTAAAAGTTAAAGTAGTGTTTTGTGTTTCTTGTTTCTAACCGGTTGTGTCGAAATATGGAAATTTTGTCTACTACGTTTTCAATATTTGTTAACCTTGTTAGTACTTGTATTCATAAACACACCCCGCTGGTCTTGGCTATAAGTTGTTGATTAATGATACGTTGGGTAAAATTGTCAATAACTTGTCAAACTAGTATATGAACTTTATGAACTTTTGGAACTCCATTTTGTATGTATTGTGCACCGTACAAATTGGATGGCGCCCGAACCTATCCAGGTTATGGACTTTCGCATGTTTGATAAAGGATCTGTCCCCCTTCATCTTCATGTTTTGTTTGTGTGAATTAATTGGATTAGCTACCCTTTTTATTTACATTATGGCCGAGGTTTGCTATTATTTGATTTATAAAACAGTACAATTTTATTTTGTCTTGTCCAATTGTCATTTTTGTTTTCCCCAAGATTTTCCCCAGTCTTGAAACCCCACGTGTTTTACCATTAATCCACCCGCTAACCATATGAGACCGTCTGTTTTTATTTGGAACTTTGTTGTGTTACTTAACGTAACGTCTGATTTTGTTTAGTGCATTGTGCACTACCTTATGAACCTTATGAACTTTTATGAACTTTATGAACTTCTTATGAACTTTTTATGTATTGTCTTATGCACTACATTTTGATCGTCTTATACGATTTTTGTCCGTTGGTTTTCCAACAATTAATGTAAATTCCCAAATTAGGAATTAACGTAAAACCTGTTCTACGGAACACCCCAATTTATTGTTCACTCATGAACATAATAGTAGTTTTAGGAGGTAGGCTCTTTAAGAGCAATATAATATTGTGTGTCCTTTCATCTAACAAAAAACAAATAGAAAAAACCCATTCTAATTAAAATTTTGGGTTTTCCCCGTTAGATGGAAAAATAATTTCGATTGTGTATATTCATTCTAAAAATACCCCCATTATGAAACAACATTAAACAAATATACACTTACAAAATACCAATATTGTATATCCGTAAGATACTTCCTGCACTACGCATTCTTGTAGATTTTATTCTACGTTGATACTTGAAAAACTTTGTGTGTTCCTTTTGGGTTTTCCCTGTGCGAATCATCATTTTCAGCCTACTTTTCTCACGTTCAATCACAAGTCCACCCTCTTGTAAGATGGCTACTTCAGCCAATCCTCGTGTTAAGGTCTTCGAGAAGGAAAGTGTTTTTGAATACCAGGGAAAATTCTATGACCTTGAACAATCTCAAGTAATGAATGGCGATGAAGACGAGCTAAACGACGATCCAATTTCCACCGAAACAGTCAATCTAGGTGGTAAAGACCATGAATTACATCAGACTCGCAGATATATCTATTTAGTTAACCCTGAAGGCGTATGGTATAAAGTAGCTCATGTATTCGATGAAAATCCTAATCATCTTGAACCTGAAACTATCAAAAAACAAGTTACTGATCATCGTAGTCAAATCAGAGACTTAAACGCTCGTATTAAGAAAATGGAAAGCATTCCCAAACATATTAGAGATCTCGGTGAAGATGTCCAAGTCATGGGAGATGATGTGAGTACTATGCAAAAGACTATTTTAGATGTCAAAGAAAGTATGGATTCTCTCCAAGTCCATAATGAATCCCTTAAGGCAATGATAGAAAATAATGAATCTACCATTGATAAGATTAAAGAAGAAATCCAAGGAGTAGATAAATGCCTATGGAGAATCGAAGATACTCTCCAATTAATTCTTTGTAACTTACCTCAACCATTGGCACCACCAGCTTTCCCAGATGCTCCTCCATTGACTACAGTTAAATCCCCAAACGAAGATAAAATTAACTATCGTCGTTATCAGTCAGCAAGCAAACAAGCGCAAAGAGAAAGAGAACTCCTCCTACTTGATAACCGAAAGAAAAGTGTTAATCCAAACCCTACTAGTACACCAAAAGAAGAAAACTTTCGAAGATCAAACTCTAATAAAGAAAAAACATATGTACGAGACATTCATACCCCGACAGAAGAAACCTATGTCTCAGGTAGTGATTCAGTATCCCACCATTATACCTCAGAGGAATTAAGTGCAGAAGAATCTGACCAAAGTCAACGATTGCATAAATTAAAATCAAGAGGGAATATTGTAGGTCGTTTTCGTAATCATACTACCCAAAACTACACCACAAATTGCACCTATAACTCTGGTGCAAACAAAGCACTGCAACGTATGCAGGAAAAAGCATGTAAAGTTGACCCCTACAGAGGTCCTAAAAATGATGACCGATCACCACTCCAATTTCTCAAGGAGTTTAAAGAAAGAGTAGTCAAACATGTTCCCGACGATAAAGAAGTGGGTGAACTGTTCTACCAATTGATTTTTGAATCTGACTGGTGCTGCACTTGGCGTCACGAGTTAAAGAAAACAATGGCCTATGAAAAAATGAGAGAAAGATTCCTTGAACGAGAATGGAACACTGGTGTACGAGATATGTTTTATTTCCAATTCAAATCCTCTTCATTAAGATCATCCGAATTCACCAACTTCAGAGCCTACTTCGATCACTGGAGAGGTAGACTAGCCGGTATCCATGTAAATACCCATCACTTAATTGAACACTTCCGTAAAAATATGCCTCGTGAATTAAGATCTAAAGTCGACACTAAAAAAGTGAAAACACTTTCACAATTCACTAAGGTTTTGGATGAAATCCCCATGGATGATGTGGAATGGGTAAACCAATCTAACATGGAAAGTGTTGAAGAACAAGAGAAAGCCGTCTCACATTACATAGATCGTAAGAAACCTGGAGCAAAAATTGAGCCAAAGAAAGAAACTCCAGAAATTCCCAAACAAAGTAACCAACCCACCAAATTTTGTTACTCTAGAAGTCCTCTAACTACGAGTACAATCAAAGAAAAAGAGGTAGACAACAGTGAGACTGAAAATGAACACTCACAACATCCACAGGAAAACTAGAATCTCCATCTCCCAGCAGCGACGAAGAGATGGAGCAACAAAATGAGTCGCTACGAAAAGAATTTATACCGGTAGCGGGAGTTACTGAAAAAACTCCAACTGACTCTAAAAACCCTGTTTATAAACCTATAAAATTCCTCGGAAACAACTTGATCCCAATCTATTACTCATATAAAGATCATACAGTAATTGGTGATAAAATGGGTGTTGAAATTCTTAAGAAAAATCTATCAAACACCAACATCACAAAATGTTCCTTGTTAACTGACATTTTCTGTAAAGCAGGAAATACTACTGGTTTAATCATCGATCATATGATTAAATTCCCAAAAACAACAACAAAAACACTGATTATACTAGGATTTGAAGAACATCTCTCTTCAAATTTCCACCCTGAAAAATTCCTCGATAACTACGACAAGATTGTCCAGAAATTAAAAGAATATCGTGTTCTTAATATTGTAGCCTGTAAAATACCTCCAAAGAAACAACACCATGAACATCGCAGATACTGGTTAGATTTAAACAGATTAAACTCAAACCTCCATAAACTTTGTCAAGTTCATGAAATAAACTACGTAAATCTCGATCAAGTAGTATTGGATCTAGATAAAGAAGCACCTTACGACGCTGGAGAATATTACTACACCAAGGATAAGAGACCTAGATTTAAACAGAGAAATAAACTCTATAAAAATGAAACTGAATTCACAGATGATGCCTACGAACTTATGGAGAAGAAAATTGCTTGGGTTATCGATAAAGGAATGAATGAATTAACCGAAAAATCTGTAAAATATTCTGAGAAAAAAGACCTAAAAACTTAAGAAAAAGAAGAAAAATATAAAAATCTCAGCAATAACAACAATAATGTAAAAAATTAGTTTCGACTAATTTAAAAGTTAATGACGAACCTTTGGGTGAACTTAGTAAGTCAGAGGTTAGTCGCCATCTTGTACTTTTGGCCTTTTTGAAAAAATCAAATTGTAATTTCTTAAAGATTGTCAAACCCTGTTACGTATGTAAAAAAAAATTAAATACAGAAAGAAAGGCTCGGCAATGTAAGATCCGTTTGATTATTGGACAATAAAGCCTCATAAAAGACCGAAGAAAAAGAAAAAATAAATATAAAAAAAAATATATTATATCTCTACCCAAAATTTATTATGATAGAAAAATAATCGAAAATTTGGAGATATCAAAAAAATAAAAAGATAACACAAAAAGAAAAAGAAATACGTAACGAGTGGTATTTCCTAAAAACTGTTAACAAATCCTTCAACTACATTGAAACAACGAAGATAAGAATTCTCTACTGTATATTCTTTTGTCTAGCTGGTTCAAACCGGCTACATCAATAGCTAACGTTTTCTATTCAATTGCATTTGAACAACCATGCGCTGGAAACAACCTTTTGTCAGTGTATGCGTTATCCGCTATTCTCTTTTCACCTCTCATTCGCCTGTCCTTGAAAACATTTTGTTCTAAAGATTCGCACATTGTAACCTAAACTGACTCGTTTTTGTCGACTATCTGGTTCCGATATACTTGTCTTTTAGTTACATTGTCAACTTTGTATGTTTAACATCTTTTTTCATGTCTTATTTTGTATGTGGTTTTTGATTAATTTCCTGTACCACCTGTATTTATTTTTATTAATAATATTTTACTTGGTGTACGTGCTTAATTGCACAAATAATTTCTCAACTGGCATCATGTAAGTAACAAATTTACTTTTTATTATTCTTATAAAACTCGTATTAATGAATAGAAATTTCTGATTTTAAATATGGAGTTGAATTTAGAAAAACCAGATAGTACGACTAGATTGTTAATTGTATTTAATCTATATAGGAATTCTCACGATCGCGAAGTTTTTTCCGCGAATACACGATTTGCAACCAACATGTATGGTTGGCTGACCAAGGTATTGACAGACACTGCCCACGGAGTCCGACTACTCGACCTGGAACAGAGTGAGATCGAACCCAACATGAAATTCCTGATTGAACAGCAGAAGGTCCTACGAAATAATCATACCACCCTCGATACTGCCATCACTAGTCATTTGAATGCTCTCGATAAACTAAGTGCCAGGTTAGTAAAAACGAGTGATCCGGAGGAATGTATCGACTTAACCAACAAACACGAGTTTAAAAAACCTTTCCCTCCACTCGTGAAAGTTGAACCCGAATCCCAACCAAAAGTTGAACCGTTAAAAATTAAAGTGAAACACGATCCAGAAAAAAGTGTTAAAGTGCCGTCTGATGTGCCATCCACATCTTTTGGTAGTGAAATCTGGTCAGGTAAAAAAGATTACGAACTTGTTAAAATTGAGACTGTTAACGATAAACCAGTATATGGTTTTAAGGTCCACTCTAAAGAAAACCCCGATTTATTAAAAACTGTTAAAGTGCTGAAAAAGGACCCTAAAAAACTAAAAAAAAAGTGTTTCGCGAAAATGGAGCCTGACGAATTCACCACCTCGTACTGCCGAGTCATCACCAGTGGTTTTGGACATAGAAAGTTGCTGGGAAACGTGTTCCACTGACGAAGTCCCCGATGTACCGGAACTACGAGAGAAACAAACAAAAAAATCAACCACGAAGAGCACCTCTCAAAAACAAAAACGTTTGTGGTCAACATCAACTTCGTCATCAACCTCCTCTGTTTGATCTAAGTCATCCGTAAAATCTAAACCTGGGAAACCCAAAATTGTCCTCAAACGTTGCGACGCTCCCACTTCAACAACCATGGCGCCACCAAAAACAACATCAACGAGGATAACAACAACAACCTCGACGATAATTTCAGTAACCTCTGGAGATATGACAACAACCACGGTTACCGACGTACCAAAGATGGCAACGAAAGCTGCTGTAAAGGATTTCACGAGTACGACAAGTAAGTCCAAGTCTGTTTTGTTTGGTGAGTCTAAGTTGTCTGACCTAGCTCAATCACTGGACCAAAAAGTCAGATTGGAACGTTCTTCGTCTCTGCCTGACTGGTTGGTACGGAGAAATAATTTCAGAGATCGGGCTAGCGAGTATGTTGACTCAGTTGGTTCTATTTGGAATTGAACTGGTCAATGTGTTTTCTACCCGCCTCTCTGCAAATACGAGTTGGAACAGAAGGGATTGCCGGTTCGCTTTGATGTGGAGTCAACCTTGGAGGATCGGAGTCGGATGGAAGAAATGGCCAGGTCTGGTTATTCTCTGCCTCCGACTTACAAGTCGACAGGGGATGATGATATCATCGAGTGGCTGGTAGTCTTCTATCCGGGAAAAAACTCGATGATGACGGGGATGGTGCATGTCTACCGCCACATGTGGCAATCAGTTTGTGGCCCAAATATTCTTGGACCGGATTCCCGCATCACTAAGTTGGACCACACCCAAACCATAGAAATGCCATGGTTTGGTAGGGGTAAGCCATACTTTTTTGGTGAAACTGTTGTCATCTTTATTTATGTAGAGAAGGGCCGGTTCATCGAAATAGAGTGTGGTCTTATCCCAGCCTTACAATATGCGCTTGTTCTTGGTAGGGATTTTTGTAGGTCCAATCGTGTGTTTGTGGGGGTCCCTCCAATAAAGGATGTCGGTTATTTGGGAAGACTGTACATCAGAAACCGTACTTTTGCTTGCTCTTGGGCAACAAAAGGCTATGAGGAAATGCCACCTTGTCAACCATCTAGTTTTGACCCGGATTATAATTGGTCTGAATTTCCCAAAGGAGTTACGGATTCATACTAAATTCAACGAGTCCTACAACGTTCTACGAGTCTCAATCTTCAAAAAAGGAAAACAACTAAATAGTTACGTAATGTTTTGTTTAAATTAGAGTTAAGTATTATTTTTTTATGATTTTTTTTAAAAAATCAGCTATTTCATTATTATTTGTTTGTTTGTTTTGAATTCTGGACTATAATTTGATTTTGTTTAGACATTCCACGAGTTGTTTGATTTTATATTTTATTATTATTTTGTTTCCTCTTGACTATCTTGTTAATTTACCGTTCGGAGTCATCTTTTCATTGTTGTTTTCTTTTCTTCCTCTTCTTTCATTATTTCGAATAAATTTTTGTTTTTTGTTTTTAGTATTAAAGATGTTCCTTATTTTGTTTAAGAGATCAAAAAATTTTCCGATCTCAAATTGAACATTCTTCCTAACTAGTCTTTTTTCTAGTTTCTTTCCTTACTTAACTTCGACTATTAAAGTAAGTCCTGTTGTTTGTTTTTATTTTTCTTTTACTAATAAGAGGATTGTTTTACTTTTTCACTCTTCCAGTGATCTCTATTACTAGTAAGAACCTATTACTTCTCGTTTTGTTTTCCTATTCATAGAGGACTTTATGTTTGTTTTGTTCATCGTTGTCCTCAAATATTGAAGTTTGTTTAATTATTTTTAATAACAGAATACCAGTTTCTTTTTATTAATTTCTTTTACTTTCCTTACTACGAAATTCCACGGGTAATAATGTAACTTCTAACAACAACATTTTTATTTTTATTAATTTTTGAACATATAAATTCTTTTGGACCTATAAATTTTGTACTTGTATTTTGTATAATTTTACGGGGAAGACAGGGTGAATTCTGTTCTTTGGTTTTGTTTTGGTTTTTTGGTCCTGGGGGGGTTTTTTCCCGAAAGAACGCTGGATAATATCTTCAAACATTTTATCTTCACAATCTCAAAATTGGGAGGAACTTATTTGGATCCAAAATTTTTTGAGAATCTTATGTTTACCTCTATACATTATTCTTCCATTTCTCCACAATCCTGAGTTTCTCAGGTTTGTTGAGAGATGGGGGGGGGGAGTTGAAGTATCCATAGAATTCTCAAAACAGATAATTTGCTACATTCGTCTGTTGATGAATAGAGGGCCTTATCTGGCATTCTTTCCCCATATCTAAGTTCATTTTTGCTCGTAGCTTGTTCTTTTGTCAAGTTACTATCGAAAATGAAATTAGATAAAATGATTTCTCCTTCTCTCACAAGTTTGCTGGTTAGCTCTGGCCTTCTGAGATTGGAAGAACTCACTCCGTTTCGGAACTCTTGCTTATGCAGGTCTAATAATTTTGTAGTGTCGTAATATAATATTTCACTTTTATTTTTGAACTTAGAAAAATTTCGACTTATGTATAAATTCGTTAACAATTTCACCCGGTGTTTTTCGTAAAATGTTCTGTTTTTATTCTTACATATTATTTTTCATTTTACGGCAAACATGATTGTATATTGAAGATTTGGTATATATTTTCTCTTCAATATAATTGGTATTTTGTTTTCAACTTGTTAATTCTTTTCTTGATAATGTTTGACTAACGAGGTCAAGTGACGTGGAGAAATGGTATAAACACAATGGGTTAATTTACTAGGGGGAAATTAGAGAAAATGGGGTAAAATTTAAAATGATGTTGGGCATATCTTTCGACCTTCAGTAAACCTTTTTTAAAATGTAATATTACACGAGTTCGGTGAGAACAAACCCTAGGTCTTTCCCTTCCGGTTTTTCTCTCCCACGGTGAATTTTGGAATTTCTCACTGTGGGTTATTATCAATTTGATATTCAAAATTTCCGCTTGTGTTTTGTTTTAATCTTTTATTTCGACAACTTTTCAATTTCACATCATCATTCTATCATCGGTAAAACATCTATGTCTTCAATGTTTTCGTCTTCAGATATCATGTGTATGGTATCTCGTTACGTACTCTGTGAATCAATTCAGGTAAGTGATTGGTTGAAAACTTGTAGGAGCTAATGAAAACCAAATTTTTTGTAAATAGGTGAAAACCGATTTGGCATACCACATAGTACGCTTCCAATTTTGGCGCAGATCGGCCCGGCGGTATTTCCAGTAAAGCTTTTATTCGCTCTTTTTTCTAATTTGCATGAACTTTTCTTTTTACAAAAATTAACCACATGCTCATGTTTTCTTTTTTTTATTTCATAACTTTATTATATTTCATTGGTTTTACTTTAAATTATTTGATGATGCACCACTTAATCATCTTAATTTATTTTTTCAATTTATCAAGAAACAGTGCTTTTAAATTTCACATTGTCTAATATTTTGTCAGCAGCTAACACATTTCTTATAATCAAAACATACCATTAACACATATAAACTCACAGACAATTAATGTGACCATCAAAATTCATAATTCTTTCTCTATAAAACCCACTTTTTCTAGGCTTGCTGTGCTAGTTTTGTTTTTATTTATTGCAGCAACCATCTGAATTATGGTAATGAGAATTACACAAAATGCCACTTCTTTTGCACACGCATTTATTCGTTTTACATTGTATATTATGAATTTTGCAACAATATTTACTGAATCCCTGACCTCTAAAATTTGTTTGTTTTCAAACAGCTTCTCTTAATGATATATTGATGTTTGGTATTGTTTCTTAAAAACTTACTCGAGATATTTCTATAGCATTTCTAGGCAGCCATTCGTTCAAAATTCCACAAGCATACGAGGTCTGTACAAAAAGTACATAGACTGATTTTTTTCTCATCTTAAGGCCATACTGACGCTACAAATACAAAAGGCGTGTATTTTCCAATGTATTCTTGACCTACCACAATTTTTTCAATCTTTTTAAGATATCAGATTCCAAGTTTATAGTACTTACTTCAGTTAATTTTTTAAATGATGTCACAATTCATGAAAAATATGAAATGAAACAAAAATTAACAATACAAATTACTAAACTAATCAAATAAATCTGGGTCAGAAATCCTTGGAATATTACCTTGGATGAATGGAGAAGTTATCCTATAACAATTGACCTTTTCCAAGTTAATAAGAAGGTCGAGGGAGGGGTGAGAGTTAACATACTAAGAAACAAAAAGTAGGGATCCTCCTTATTGTTCTCCACCCATAATTTTAATGCAGCACACAAATTAATGATGGAAGATAGCCAAATAAATACCTGCCTGGTTGTTGAATGGCTGAATATTAGTAGTGAAAGCGTACATTTGAATTCCTTAAAAAACAATATGAAGAGTGTAAGTAAAGATTGTTTTCAAAAAGCTCTCTTCATAGCAGGAACAGAATTGTGTGCAGTGTTGCCGAACATTGTTATGACTTGAAACCCTTCAAATCCGTCAAACCTGACAAAGAGTGACCACTAACTATTCACCCAAATCAAAATCCATTACGTAGTTACTATCTGAGAGGTGTAAGGATGATTCAAAGTATGATGACCTTGAAAATAAAGGATCTAAAAAGAAGGGGTTAGAAACACTGTTTTAAATGGTGAAAAAATCATTTGTAACAGCCTATAGGTTTTCAGGGGGAGTACTTTGAAGGGGACCACGTTCATTTGTGGGAAAAAAAATAGAATTCATGATTTCATGGACTCAGTCTACATACTTTTTGTACAGACCTCGTAGTACCTATTTCATATAAGTCATTACGGACCTGTAAAACTTTCCCTAATAAATTCTTATGGTCTAGAGGACTCCTATCCACTTTTTTCACTTCAATTAAAACTGACGAATCTACGCTTACATGTTTGAATTTTTTACTGTTATTTGACAACATTTTTTCTCCTGCATATATATAAAATTTTCCTGAGGTTATGAAATGAAAAACGTACCCACCCCCAACCCTAGGGGCTAATATTGCACCAAGCGTAATAAACAGGTTTTCCAAGAAAATCTGCTTAAAAATATTGGTCTACTCGTCGTCTATTTAAAACCTCTGGGAATACAATATATATGTCACTGGTTAAAGTCCGAAGTTGGTGAATGTCGACACTCACCAATTAGCGGGATGAAAGACCGAAAAAATAACCTTATTCGGACATTGGCTTGTGATTATCCACATCTTCTAATAAGCTACAATGATTGTTAGGAATTTGAAGTATCAAATGCCTAATAACTTTCAAGTCGATTGAAGAAATAAAGGTAGGTACTTATTAAGTATTACACCGAAATTGACGAATTCTAAAGATGAATCGTGATTACTTTGTACCTACCCTTGGGCACGGCCAAAACATTTTTAGGGGCGGAAAAACTTGTTAGGAGAGGCAATTATTTTTATTTTTATTTTTTTTTAAGATCAAATTTTAGTTTTCTCCGTAATTTATTTTTCTTTAAATTTAGAGATGCCCCTTCATTCCTCCTGGTACACCCATATACCTATTTGTTTATTAATTCTGTTTCATACGCTATAATTAATTTATTTTTTCATTACCGAAATAAATTATGATTTTATCAACATTCACTAACACCACTTGGTGTGTGTCAACAACCACTGATAAATGTTCGAATTAAAAATTATAAATTGTACTTTTCAGATTTTCATCAATATAATCGGAGTAGGTATGTCGACATTCATCGCATTTCGGTCTTTCATCGTAACGCATATACATATAATTATCATGTTGGGAAATTTCATCTAATTCACCCTTCCCAATGTAGTTACACTTTTGCAGTGAATGTACTTTTTTATCACACTATGTACATGATACACATAAAAGATGTGGTAAATTTAATGTCTGTGTAACAGCCAAAAGAGGTGGTAATGTACCTAATTAGAACCACTTTCAGTGTTACACCATATACGAAATATCGTACTTGAAAAGCAGTAATACTTCTAAAATAAATTCAAGTTTATCATCCACCGACTATTGTGGACCTTAACATTGGTTAGAGACTCAATAATATTTAAAACACACGAGTGAGTTTACACATTTAATAAAATAATAATTCGTACATCACAGTACATAAACATACGTTAATATTTATACATATACAATCACAATTCAACAAGCAAGACTATCTGTTCACCAGAGACTTCTACTAGAGAGGTTCCAGGTACTTAGAAGTAGCTGTCGAGGAACTGTGTCTTATTCCACTGAATCGAGGGATTATATACTCGTTCAGGGTATGAAAACGTATGTGTCGGATAGGTAAAGTGAGGTAGGGTGTTGTTATTATAGGGTTGTGTTGACTCGTCAAGTACTCGAGGGACAGGCACAATTAGGTCATGAATATACAGAAAGTATATCTATATTCATAAAATTAAATACGGGTAATTTAGTGGTTGTTTATAAAGAGTTATAGGATTATTATTGTTGATAAATATCTACGTTTTTGGTATTCAAAAATGTGTGGACGAATATGTTCGTCATTTCTAAAAATAGACGAAAATATACGTTACACAATTCTCCGGGGGGAACAAAAAAAATCAGGAAAAAAAATTTTTTCCAAAGTCTATCCAACAAGTATGAAAAGAGAAGAAGGAGAAAACCCTTCTTATTAATTATACATGGTTAAAATTATGTCATAATGCGAGTATAAGTATATATGCTTAGAATAAAATATTTTACGAATATTGATTATGAGTAACAAATTTTTTCTTAGGTATATAGGTGATTAGTATATCGTATTATTTTGTGTAATTTTTACAACGCTGTACTTTTTGTTAAATTAGTACAGTTTCGATGGGATGTTAACTTTAAATATACCATAATAAAAATTAACATAAACGAGATTGTTACTAACCACAATAAGAATATCCCATTGACAAAAGTTAGATAATCATTAAAGTTTTGGTCAGGTATTTGTAGTTCAATGGATTTAATTTTGTTCTCCAAGTCGTTAACTGGAACAGTGTGGGGAACAAAATTTTTCCATTTGGGGTTGTAGACCTTTGTCGTTGCTAAGTCTATGGCAAGATCAAAAGGTTCTGTGGAGTTGGAAAAATATGTCCACAGGAGTGGTAAATGATTTTCGATTTTAATAGTCTCTTCCAAAGATTCAGAGAGACAGGGGATTTCTATTGGGATAATTACTGTATTTTTATTATTTTTGTCAATATTTTCAATTTGGATATGACAAGGTACATCCAGAATAAAGGTTCCGGGGGAATTATTATTTATTTTTAGTTTTTTGGATTTTTTCATAATGGAATTAGTTGCTAAGAGGGAATTAAAGTTTACAATAGCAAATTTGGTGTGTCCAATAGGATGCACTAATGTTTGGTTATTATTAGGATTACATTTAAATGAACAGGATTGCAATAGGTTTTGATTTAAATCTTGAAAGAAAAGATTCTTTGCACATGAAGACAATTTATCACTTCCTCTATTAGAAGGAAGGAAGCATAATGGTTTATCCGAGTTACAGTAGTGGAGATTAGTTCCACTAATATAACGCACAGAGTTTGTTCTGATTTCATGAATAATCAGGGATGGTTCTTGACACCAGCTGCACAATTCATTAGAATGACTTTTGAATGTGAGTGGAATGAAGTCGTAAATTTCGTATTTAGAATCTAATTGTTTTAGGGAAATTTTGATTTCTAATTCTAACGTATTTTTAAAGAAATTGCAATTTACTAGTTCAGCATGATAGTAATTTTGAATATCCTTAATGGGGATTGCTAGTTCAAGGTCTAGATTTTTTGTAATTTCCAAAAGTTTTAGTGTCTTTTCCTAATATTTCTTTCGAGATGATTGAAGATGGGATCATATGAGATTTGCAAGATGTTAGGATGTTTGATAATCTTAACGTGTTTATCAGATAGTTATCATAGAATCCTTGAATATAATTTAAAAAGATCAGGAGTTCATGTTCTTCTAGGGAATTTTCCATAAAAGAATTTGTATGCAAAATGAATTTTGTCATAAAATCATTTGTATAGTTGATAAAACTATGCAGATTAGTGGACGTATTTATTAACGCTGCATGTTCGGTCAACAGTTGATTTTTTATAATATCATATTCTTCTTTCAATGAAATTTCGTTAGCCAGAAAATTTCGTCCATCTCTAAAGTTTAGTACTTGACAGCAAAAGTGTAGCACATCTCCAAAGAAAGATCTGATCGGAGTGAATACGCTTCGTTTGCTTCGAATGGAAGATGGCATTGAATAGAAGTCTTGGATCATAGCGGTATTTTGTTCTTTAAGGTTTTTTATAGCGTTTTTTAGACGTTTTGCCATTTCTGCATATTTGCAATTTTTCCAGGTTGTTTCATTGCACAACCGATGTTTAAAGTTTGTTGTTGATAGTTTATCTGCTGATTTCTGCAAATCTAGCTTAATAGAGTAAATTATTGGGGCAGATTTAGAATATACGAAAATATTGCTTATTTCTTGAAAATAAGCGCCAGTTGACGCCGTCGTAATCCTATATGGGTCAGACGATGTTCTTTGCGCAATAGTAATTGAAGAAATAGTTATTGCGAAATAGAAAAGTAGTTTCGTATACATTTTCTGAAACAGAAAAAATGCAACGTCTAAATTATTTACGAGAAAAATGGATTATGAATTTTAGGAATTTATTACGACATGAGCTAGCTGGGGCAAAGGGGAAGACAAATTTTGCAGACATTTGAATTATAAATTTCAGTCAAGTGATTAATATACGGTTTATTGATTCCGACCGATTAGTTCGTGTTTTGCATTCATTCGATCTTGATCTGTTCGTCTCTTTGCGTCATATTTTCCATTTTTTTTTTCGTCTTTCCTAGTGTTGTTCGTGGAGCCAATTTTCAGTAAAGTGACTTGTGCGGATTTTTTTTTTTTTCTGTTTATAATACCATTTTATTGAGAAAATGTCGGTCGTTTACATGAATGACCGTATGTTCATGTCATCGGGAGTTGTTGAGGCTAATGAGACCTGGTTTCTCAGAGATCAGGATCTCACCAAAATTTGGCAATTTCAAATTTGTATGTGCGAGCCCCTCTTGTATTTTTCGCTCCATCGTCTTTTCTCGCTGTTTTATCGCGTATTCACAGTATCCGATTGTGGTGCTTTTTTGAATAATTTTGAGCCGTTGCGGATCCCAGGTGAGGTTATTGAAGAGGATTCGGGTTACTGGAGCCATTCTGTCCGGTTTACCTGTTGTCCTGAATCTGAGGAGTATGCCAAGAAGCTGCTATTTGAGCTTCGCATATTTTATCCTCATTCCATGGTTGTTGAGTTTGGGCCATCCGGGCTCAAACTAGTTTTCCGAGGCAATCTGGACACTCAGGGATTGGTCGGATTGGGCATACTTTCCGGGCTTCTGGTTGGTCTGTTGTGTGTATCCCAGCAGACCAACGAGAAAGTTGCCGTCAAATATGTCCATCTTGATCAATTCTCTCAATGATCTTTTAATTGGGACAGCTGGGGTTCGTTTTGTTCGGTTCGTGAATGACCACTATAAACCACGCTTACACCTTTCGATCTCCACTGCTGGTTTCCATTTCCAATGTCACTACGATGCAACAGAATACAATCGAGCGATGTCGTACCATGGTGGATGGCTGCTGTCTGAGCCAACTGTTTACTCTTTCTTGTGGAATACTCCGTCCATAGAAGAGAGCGTGTCCACAGAGGAGAGTGGGTCTTCAGATGGCGCTCGAGACCAGGGGAATGCGTCCTTAAGTTCGACCGAGACCAGCAGTTCAGCCAGTGGGGAACGGCTAGAGGAGTTTCTCGAAGTATATTCCGAGACGTGGGCTATAGGTGAGTTTTTATTTTCAAATATGAATTTTTAAATAGTTTAATTTTCCTAGTATTTTGGATAAATTTTTATGACTAGAGTAGGTTGGAAGGAATAAGGGGAAAAAGAGAGGAATTAAAGGGGAGAAGAGAGGGTTAATAAATAAGAAAAAAAAAAAATCGTGAGTAAAAAAACTATGTAGCTGCAGGTAATATACTTTACACACAGTTACTTGGGTTTTTTCCGAGGGCTATCCCTTGGTTTAGATACGATTTGGGTTGGGATGGGGACTTTATTTCGATATTCGTTTTGTTGTTGTTACGAGATTTATACGGAATTAGTCGTCGTACGTGAACTGTTTTGTCGTATGCCGTTTTATCGTCTGTTTTAATACGGATTATATAATTTAGATCCGTGACCTTTCTAACAATTTTATATGGTCTGGTGTATTTATTTTTATTTTTCGCGACGTTTTTTGATTGACGCAGCAAAACAAAGTCATTAGGCTTGAAGTCAATGATCTTGTGGTGTGCGTTATAATGTTTCGCGTTTTTTTCCAATGCTTTCTTTGCTAAGCTCGGCGTTTTTTCTCTCGTTTGAAGAAGCGTTTCAATTTCTTCATCACGAGTTGTATTGTTTTTCGTGTTTTCCGGTATTTCCGCCAAATGTACTTCATCGTTAAATCCATGAAGTAGGTAAAATGGGGATTTGTTATTTAAATGTTCAATCGGACTTATATTATATGCAAAAAAAATTTTATTAATTGTTTCGATCCATTCTTTTTCGTTTGAATGGTCGAATTTTGACAATGATTTTTTAATGACACTGTTGATTTTTTCAACAAGTCCTTGCGATTGGGGGGAATAAAAAGAGGAGTAAATAATTTTAATATTATTCTCTTCGCAAAATTTACAGACGGATTCATTTGCAAAATGACCTCCGTTATTGCAAGAAATTTTTCCTGGGGTGCCATACGTATAACAAATAAATTTCAAATACTCAATTACGCATTGAGCATTTGGGTTTTTTGTTGGACGTATGGTACAGAAATTTGTGCTTTTGTCTACACCGACAAGCACATACAAGTGTTCATACTCGGTATTAAATTTCACTATGAAATCGATCTCTAGATGCGAGAATGGTTTAGGGTTTTCGATTTCTATATGTTTGAGGTAGCCAGCCTCTTTTGGGGAATTTTGTGCCATTTGACACTCATGACATGACAATACATATTCTGTTATTTTTTGTATCATGTTTTTAAAGAAAAACTGGTTTTTTATTTTATTTGTTGTTTCCTTAATTCTGAAATGACCTCCATACAACGGATCGTCATGTAGTTTTTTCAAGACTACCGGAATTAATTTTTCAGAGATTACTGTAACCGCTTCATCATACGATGAGGTTGGGTTAGGTAATTTCTTTAACACATTATTTTCATCGAGAAAGTATAATTGTATTGTACGATTTAATTTTCGTATTTTATTTTTATTTTTTTTAATTTTGTTGTAATTTAATAACGAAATAACATTTTTCCAATGCGGGTCATTTTCCTGCATTGTTTTTAAATTTTCAGGTAATTTGATTTTTTGGAGGGGTTCAGAAGTTTGATCTTCTGTTTGGGGAAGTAATGTAAAATTGGGATTTGTAATTTGCGGGGAATCGAGAGTCACAGGAGGGGTTGGGGTGATCTGATTGTCGAGATTTGACTCTCTTTTATGAGCAGATCTTGTGACTACGTTTGTAGTTTGATTGGGATAATTTTGGGAATGATTAGATTCATTCTGCGGGGTTGTGGTTTGTACCACGGGATAATATGGGAAGGTTGATGCAGGGGAAGGAGGGTAATAATAGTTTTGGGACGTCGTACTTGGGTAGTACCACATATTTTGATTTTGATAAAATACAGGATTTAATGGGGCAGAGTTGCCGTTGTGAATTCTACATAGAGTATTCACATTTTTCTCTTCGTCTTAAAGCGCATATTTTTTATCTACTAAAAATTCACCTTTTTTAAATGTAATTTTGTCCGGTTCATCATGAGGACGAGATAACATATCAGCCATACAATTATTTTTTCCAACGATATGTTTAATTTGGAAACTATATTCGTTTAATTTAGAGATTAATCTAATTAATCTTGTGTTTGGAGTATTGAATTTCTGATGGTAAATCAGAGGCTTATGATCTGTATATACTACAAAGCGTAATGCTAGTAAGTATCCACAAAAATGGGCTAATGCATTCGTAATTGCTAATATTCCAAGTAAAAAGAACATAATTTGGACTGGGCAGGTTGGACTCTTTCCGAGAAGTATCCAACTGGATGTTTATGCTTCATAATGGGATTAGTTTGCAGCAACACTGCACCTAATGCGATCTTCGAAGCATCAACTTCTACACAGGTTTCCAATTTTGGATCATAAATTGCCAATACAGGTTTGGAAATCATTATTTCTTTCAATTTTTCAAAAATTTCAAGATGTTCTTGATTTAATTTAATTTTGGCATTTGATTTGCTATCTGTTCCTCTTAGTAAGTCAGTAAGAGGGGCAGTAATTTTAGCTAAATTAGGAATTAGTTTCCTATGATAATTTATTGATCCTAAAAATGATCGTAATTGTTTTAACGTATTATGGGGATTTAAATTTTTAATTGACTCAATGTTTTTATTTAGTTGGCGTAATTCATTATATCGGACAGTATGTCCTAAGATTTTGATTTTGTTCATTGCAAATTGACTTTTTTTGTTTTTATTTTTAAATTTACTTCATTAAATCTTTTTAGCAATTCTCTTGTATTTTCGAGACATTCTTCGAAAGTTTCTCCGAAAATGCAAATATTGTCGAGGTAACATACCATTTTTTTACAGAATATATCATGGAATATGTCATCCATGATGGTTTGGAAAATGGATGGAGATATGCTTAGGCCTATTGGGGTAGAATTGAATACATATCCAATTCCATCCACATTTATTCCAGTGTATTGTTTAGATTCTTCAGTGAAAGGAATTTGTAAATATCCACAGTTTAAATCAATCGTTGTAAACCATTTTTTATTTCTTAAGTATGGCCAAATAACATCAATCGTAGGAACACGATTTTTATCCATAATAATTCTTTGATTCATTCTTCGGTAGTATACTAATACTCTGTAAATTCCGTCTGGTTTCTTTTTTACAAATATGGGAGATTCAAATTTTGATTTTTGTTTTTTTAGGACACCTGCTTTTACTAGGTCATCGACCACTTTATGTAGGGCCTCATGTTCTGCGTGTGAGAATTTAAAATTTCTACACCGCAATGGAGTTTTGTTGTCTACTCGGACAACTTGTTTGGGTACTTTACAAACAGAGACTTTGTCTGTTTTTCCCGTAAAAATATTATTAAATTCATTAATTGTTTCATACATTTTTATTTTTTGTTCAAGCGAAAGCTTTGGATTAATTGGGATAGGGTTTCCTCGATTATCCTTAAAAATAGTAGTTTCTGTTATTTTTTCTATTTGGCAGGAATTAATTTCTACTGCGCTACTTAATTCGAATTTTCCTAAGTATTTGCCATTATAGATCACGTGAGGTCTGTTATTATGATTTACAGCCACTATCGTGTCTTCTGATACGATTACAAAGAAATTATGTGTTTCTTCCATGGATGTTTCACACAGAAACTCCAGGTGCTCAGGTAAAGTTGCTAAAATTAGCACTGAATTTGCCTCAATTTTAAAAGTTTGAGGGGCATAATATTTAAAGGGCTTAACATAACCTAACTTATTTTCTTTTTCAATAGGGTAATTGTGACATTCAGGCATGTCAAAACATCGCTCTTCATCACCACACGGTAAAGTGAATTTGTTTTTCGAGAAGTCCATTTTGGCTTTATGGGTTGATAAAAAATCGTAACCCAATATGACCAGTTCTACTAAATTTTAGACAACCAAGGTGGGATGTGGGTAAATGCAATAATCAATGGAAAAAATCACATTGGTTACTCCTATGACCTTAAGAGGTTGACTATCCGCACCACAAAATCTTATTTTAGTTGGTAGAATTGGTTCCGTAAAATTGACTTTCTTTAAAACTTTTTCATCAATAAGTGTCTGTTCCAAACCTGGATCGACTAGGCTAAGTATTTGTTTACCACAAATGGCAAATGGGAGGTGAAATTTATATTGGGTTCTGCAGTACCCTTTATTTTGAAATTTCTCCTCACTCACATTTTTAACCTGTTTTGATTCTTTGTTCAAGACATCCCTTACAGCTGACAAATCACCTGTAAGGGGGACACTTAGTTTTTTGGCCTGGGGGTTTGATGATTGGAGGTAATTTTGTTGTTGTGGGACTGCCATCAATGGTGCCAGTGGGGCAATCATTTGAGTGTTTGCAGCCACATAAGGAAGGTTTTGAGGAGTATTAAATGAGATACCAGCCCATGCTGGGGCATTATTCCAATTTGGAAGGCCAAGCTGGTTCGAGATTGGGATTCTGTTGGAGTAGTATCCATTATTATTTCTAGAGAAATTGTTTCTACAAAAATTTGGATTAAAGTTTCTGCCTTTATAATTAGGTGTGGAATACCTTGTCGTGAGAGATATTTTCACCAGAAGGAAATTCTACAGAATTTAAGCGTGTTCAGCCACTTCATACAAATGTATGGGCAAGCCAAAACCAAACCGAACACTGGCGATTTTAGAGCCGGTTCTGTGAGTTTTTATACAGGTTTTGGCGCATGCACACAAACACACGTACGTAGTAAAATACGTACGTTGTTAAGTACGGCCAGGTCGCATCATCCCCTACTATCGTAGGTGACGGCTGGCCGGTTTGTGTACGAATCGTGACATTGATTGATGGATGACGTCACGATTCGGTACTCGTACATTACCTGCAAGTATTCGCAGGTAATTACGATCGAACGTAATTTTGTGTGTTCGTTTAACGTCGCAAGGACGATAAGTTGCCTGCCCTATGGGGCGGCGACTGTCGTCGAGGGGTCCGAGCCCCTATACCTCATACCGATGAGTCCCCACAGCTACTCCCCCCCAGTTTTTGCGCCGCAAGAACGATCAAAAATGCGCAAGGCCTGGGGGTCGTGCGGGTTTATTTTTGCCTCTGGTCGGCCTCCCACTTCGCCAGAGCACTACCTACCGCGGCCCCAACGCACTTGTAGGATTCCCTACGGGCGTTTGCTCGGGCCAGGTAATTCGCCCGGCTGCCTTCACCCCTATGCCTCGGTTTCGTGTTTTTCGTGTGAGCATAGGGGTGTCAACGGGAGTGAGGGGGTAGCGGACGCTTGAACGTCGGCTTCCTGTGCATCGGAGAGTTTGAGTTCACCGCTGTCCAGGTGGCCATCTTCGCTCGTTCATTCGCGGCCCTCTCTGCCGTAAACAAAAATCCCATAGCCTCCTTTTTCTTCTCGGGTTTCGGCTCCGGCTTCGGGGGTTCCGGAGTCGGAGTTGTCTCCTTTGGGGATTGGGGAGGTGAGATGATCGGAGGCAGCGGAGTTGTCATCTCCGCTAGGACATCGTTAACCGGAGGAGCCGTGTCCATCAGCAGCTCCTCTTCGATCCTCTCCAACTCCGTCTTCGTTTCGGTCTTCTGCTGAGTTTTCGTGTTCTCAGCAGTTTTCCTAGCGAACTGGAAGTTGGCGGACTTTGGGATGGGAATTGGCAATAGTGACATTACAGAATGGGTTATTAGGAGAAGGCACCAAAAATTGTATCAAGAAACACGTCCAAGTATTTTGGCGGTTCTGAAATGGATGATTTTACTTCATTTTTTGATTTACCATTACAGTTATTTTTCTTTATTTTCGAGTCTTCTTATCTACAAGTAGAGGGGATAGCGCTTAAAATTCTCGGCCGTATACAAGTTTTCCAGTTAAGTTCTGATCGGTTTAAGCAGAGTTATGCCTGAAATAAACTCAGTGAATATAATTTTTCGAATTTTCAGTACAAAGGAATCTCCGTTTGTGACGTCACGTCGTAGAGATTATCTTTGTGTTTAACGGTACTCGCACGTTGCAATGTTTTGTTTCCGTATTGCACGTGGATTTGTTTATTCCTGTCTTCTTCTTTTTGTTGGCATTCCTCGTTTGCTTATCTCCGGAGTTTCTTTTGTCTCACGGAGTTCCGATATTCCCCGTATGTTTTTAGCGGGTTTCAACTTTTACAGCGGATATTACTTTTCGGGAGTAAATTTTTATTTTCTTCGCATTAACCTCTCAGACATGCGAGAAGGGTGTGAATTTTTACGTTTTTTAGTGCCAAGGGACCTGCCTCTTTTACGTGGGCATAAGGGGGCCTCGGGATCGAATGTTTTGGTGATAACATTGTCCGAAAATCTTACTGATTTCTTGGGTTTTTCTTGTTGTGAGGTATTTTTCTCACATTTTTCGACAGATTCTTCCGTTTTTGTTTCGGAATCCGTCTGTACTTTTTCTGGGTTCTCCTGTTGTAACCTTTTTATTCTTTTATCGTCACTTACCAAGTATGCAGGCTTCAATCTGTCGATTGAAATTGTTCGAGGTTCGCCTGCAATGAGTATCACAAAGTTTTTCTCATCTCGTGATACTACATTGTAAGGACCGGCGTATGGTTTCTCCAGCGCAGATCTCATTTTTTCGTCTCTAACAAATACGTGTGACGTATTAGCCAAGTGTTTTGAGACGTAAATCTTGGGCTGGCCATGACGAGCTGCCTGTTTTAGGAAATTGTTGGCATCATTTCTTATGTTCTGTACCATTATTTCGGGGCTAACTTCTTTCGATTTTGTGAAGAAGTCCCCTGGAAGGCCTAGCTCTTCGCCGAACGCTAATTGCGCTGCAGAGTGACCTGTATCGGTTTGTAGGGCAGATCGAAGGCCTAAGAGGATGGTAGGGAGTATTTCTACCCATCTCTTTGTATCATGAGACATGATGGAGGCTTTGAGAGCTCTATGCCATCTCTCAATTTTGCCATTGGCTTGAGGATGGTAAGCTGTGGTATGACTGTGTTGAACACCAAGCTTATTTGCCAGCTCTTTAAAGAGCGAGCTCTCAAATTGGCGACCTTGGTCTGTGATTATGACTTCTGGTACGCCATACCTCGCAATCCAGGTATCGTATAACCTTGCAGCTACTGTTGGAGCTGACATCTCGTGTAGAGGGATTGCTTCCGGCCATCGTGTTGCCCTGTCAATTATCGTCAACAGATATCTGTGTCCTTGAGATGGTGGCAATGGGCCTACCAGATCCATGTGAACCGTTTTAAACCGCTGTGTTTGTTTGAATGATTTGAGGGGCGAGCGAGTGTGTCTTCCTACTTTGGATTCTTGACAGTTCAGGCAACTGCGAGCCCATTTGTTGCAGTCAGACTTCATTCGTGGCCATACAAATCTTTCTGAAATTAGTTTAGCACTACATTTTGGCCCAGCATGTGACAGGTTATGTACACTGTTGAAAGCCAACCTGCGATATTTTACCGGTAGAAATAGCCTATTCTTACCTGTACTGATGTCACATGTTAATAAAACATCAGTACCGGGAATTTTTTGCTGTCTCAATTTGAGGGTAGTATCATCGTTCGATAACAACCCCTGCAATTCTGCATCCTTAAGCTGTGCTTTAGCAATTTCAGCGTAAGGCAATTGGACAGGAACTGAGATAGCTTCGATTCTACTCAGAGCATCAGCTGAAGTGTTAAGTTCTCCACTTATATACTAAATGCCGGTAGTCAGTTGACCAATATAGTCTAACTGTCGTGCTCTTCTCGGAGATGCCGGTTCTGCTTTTTGTGTGAAGGCATATGTTAGGGGTTTATGGTCAGTATACACAGAAAAACATCTACCCTCTAACTGGTGCCTGAAATGCTTCAACGCAGCAAAAATTCCGAGCAATTCCCTATCGTATGTTCTGTAATTCTTTTCTGTTTTTGAAAGCTTCCTCGAGAAGAAAGCTAGCGGTAATTTAATGTTGTTTGTATCCAGTTGGTACAGAGTTGCACCAATAGCAAAATCCGATGCATCGGTACTTACGCATAACGGCAGACTTTCGTCTGGATGAGCCAATAGAGTTGCATTTGCCAGTGTTTCTTTGATATTTTCAAAGGCCTGTTCGGCTTCTTCGTTCCATTCCAGTGGAGTTTTATCTTTCTTTTTGCTTGTCTTTATTAGTGCAAACAGCTTACTTTGTTCGGCTGCTGCATTCTTCATGCAACGTCTATAGAAATTCACCATCCCCAAGAAACGCCTAAGTTCTGCGACATTTGAGGGTTTCGGGAAGTTCAAAATTGGCTCTACCTTGGTCTTCAGGGGGGAAATGCCTTCGGTCGAGACTTTGTAGCCGAGGAAGTCAATTTCGGTCTGTGCGTATAAGCTTTTGCCTACGTTGATAGTGAGTCCGGCTGCGTGTATACACTGTACCACGGCTCTCACATTCTCCTCGTGTTGATGCTCACCGCCTTCTGAGCAAATGCAAATATCATCCAGGTATGCATATGCAAACGGCAATTCCCTAAACAGTCCATTGATGAATCGTTGGAAAGTTTGTGCTGAGTTGCGTAGTCCAAACGGCATTCGAAGGTATTCGAATAGTCAAAAGGGGGTTATGACCGCTGTCTTTGGAACGTCCTGGTCGGCCATAGGAATTTGGTGGAATGCCCAGTTGATGTCTATTTTTGTGAACATCGTTTTACCCTTCATGTTCGCGTTGAAGTCCATTATGTTGGGGACTGGGTAGCGATCAGGAACTGTTATGGCATTTAAGGCCCTGTAGTCGCCAACAATTCGCCACTCTCCACTTGCTTTTTTCATCATATGGATAGGAGAGCTCCATGAGCTTTTTGAGGGGCGACATACGCCCTCCTCAATAATGCGATGGAAGTACTCTCGTGCCGCTTTGAGTTTGTCGGGTAATAACCTTCGTGCTCTAGCATGGCAAGGCTGTCCTTTGGTTTCGATGTAGTGAACCGTGTCGTGTTTGTACGTAGGATGCCTGCGAATTGAGGGTTGAGTGACTCCAGGATAGTCAGACAGGATCCGTAAGAGTTGTCCGTCGACTTTAGTACAGCTGGATATATTTGTGTCCAGTCTGTAAGCTAGCGTTTTGCCTTCCACACTTTTGTTTTCACTATTGATCAATTTGCCGTGTTTGAGGTCAATGATCAGGCCATAGTGTGAGAGAAAATCTGCACCCAGGATCGGGTTTGGAACGTCTGCAACCGTGAAGGACCACGTCATATTTTTGCTGAGTCCGATGTCGACTTTGCTGGTCTCGAGTCCGTAAGCTGGAACGTTTTGACCATTCACAGTACGGAGATAGTATTTCTGAGGAAGTACTTTTTGGGTTCTATTTACTGGCAGTATGCTCAGGTCTGCTCCCGAGTCAATTAAGTAACGTCTCCTTTTCCGAGGGGTCTTCGGCCGCACAGATGGCCCCTCGTTCTAGTTTGACGCCTCCTTATTGAAAGTTTTACCCCACCATCTGCATCTGTTGTTGCATTTGGTGGCCTCCACGCCAAACCGGTTGTGGAAAAAGCAACTCTTATCATCCCAATTTCGAGACTGGGTTTTGGGAGATGATGTTCTAGGGGGAGTTGAACTCTGGCCCCTGTTTCTGGAACTAGATCTGCGGTCTCTTGACCAGGACTGTCGTCCTCTGCTGCTGTTACTGTTGTTGTTGTTGCTTCTGCTTTTCGATCTTTGTCGCCAGCTACTATTGGGCTTCGTCGAGCTTTGGCTTTTGTTCCGTTTTACCTCTTCAGTCAACTGAGCTATTTGGGCTCGAAGTTGAGCGAGCTCTCCAGTCTCTGCAGATACTGCACTGACCACCGGCTTTGACCTGGTGTACTCGAGCGCATTATCTGCGGATTTCGCAAGGAAGTCAAGATCCGCGGATGTATTGATTACCGTGGAACCAACGGTGGCTAGGCACTGCACAACACTTTGTGGAAGTTGTTTGCAGAATTGGTTGCCTATGACAGAAGGGGCTACGATATTGTCCGCCTTCTGTCTTAACTTCGCCATGAAGATTGAGGGTTTGTCATCCCCCATCTTCATACCGCCCATCACATTATCTATTATTTCGTTTTTTGTTTTTCCGAATACTTTCTTTATCTTTTTGACAAACCAGGCATATTTGTCCTCTTCTGTCGAAGGGCATTCCATAATGTCCGGAATGTGGCGGATTATCTGCGGGGGCATGCCTCCACAGATGTGTGTATACCGCTGGTTCAGAGTTATGTTTTCTGTCCTGAACCTGCCTTCTAATAGTGTCAACCATAATTCTACCTCGTTTGGCAGAAATTCTGGGATATCTATCCTTCGTCTGTAGAAGTTAGGGTTCTGTCCTGGCTGCATTTGCAAGAGTTGCAAGATCTGTGCCAGAACTTCGGGTGTCAGCTGCGGCTGACTACTACCTCCCTGTGATGGTTGTGGGTTTTCAGTTGGTGGTGGAACCATTGCTGTGTCTTTCTGGTGACAAGCTTATTCCACAGTACTACTTCCTTCCTTGCTGATTGAAAACACTGGCTCCTGTGTTTGTAGGACAGGTGTTTTTGGGTCAGAACTTTGGCTTAAAGTTCGATCACTTCTCAACGTTTTAACTGCAAGTTCTTCTTTATTTATTGCAGTTCCCAGTCGTGCTAATTCTGGGTGTTGAGGGCCTTCTTCTATATTTGCTAAATTCAATGAGTGTCGAGTCGAAGTCGGGGGAGTTGGGGGATGAGTCCAACCTTCTTCCTCCAGGTCTACTGTCTGGTTTCTCCTTGTTTATATATTTTAAGGAGAGGGGTATAAATTCCCACTTCAGCAGACACTTCGACGACCAAAAGGTGTCTTAGTCTTGGTAAAAAAATATTTTTAATTTGCCGAGCAAGCGAGAATCTCGCCAGCGCTACTGCGCCAGGTTGTAATAGCGCCGAAGCGCCTAAGACTCCTCACGACGTGGCCGAAATCACGTCGGGGTCACCACTGTAGAATACCTTGTCGTGAGAGATATTCTCACCAGAAGGAAATTCTACAGAATTTAAGCGTGTTCAGCCACTTCATACGAATGTATGGGCAAGCCAAAACCAAACCGAACACTGGCGATTTTAGAGCCGGTTCTGTGAGTTTTTATACAGGTTTTGGCGCGTGCACACAAACACACGTACGTAGTAAAATACGTACGTTGTTAAGTACAGCCAGGTCGCATCATCCCCTACTATCGTAGGTGACGGCTGGCCGGTTCGTGTACGAATCGTGACATTGATTGATGGATGACGTCACGATTCGGTACTCGTACATTACCTGCAAGTATTCGCAGGTAATTACGATCGAACGTAATTTTGTGTGTTCGTTTAACGTCGCAAGGACGATAAGTTGCCTGCCCTATGGGGCGGCGACTGTCGTCGAGGGGTCCGAGCCCCTATACCTCATACCGATGAGTCCCCACATTAGGATTAAAGTTTTGATTATTATTCCAATTTCTATTTTAGTTGTTTTGGTTCCAGTTTTGGTTCTGGTTCCAATTACCATTATTATTATTATTATTATTATTATTATTTTTATTATTATTATTATTATTATTATTATTATTATTATTATTATTATTCCTATTTTGACTTTGGTTTTGATTTTGATTATAATTATTTTGTTCATTATTATTATTTTTATTTTGGGGATTTTTGTTTTTCCTGGATTCCTGAGATTTTGAAATGTTTGCTATTGCAGCGCTCATTTCTTCCATCTCAGCTTTCCAGACTGGATCGGATGATACTAAATTTTCATTTTTGTCAGTTTTCTTATCTGTTTTTCCAGCTTTTAATTTTTCAATAGTTTTTTCAAGTTGATCGATTTTTTTCCTTAAAAGGGGATCTGAATGTCCGAATACTTTATCTTTGAATTCTAAGTATTTAGAAAAGGCCTTATCAAGTTCTTGAATTGTTTTAGGTTCCTTTTTAATTAGAAATACTCTTTCTTTTTTGGGAAGGTTTGGCATTATTTTTTCGATTATTTTTTCTTCAGAGATATCGGGTGTAATTTGTTTTAAAATTCTTTTCACGAACATAATGTACGCAGGGAAATCTGCTTCGCCGTTATAATTTCTTTCGTACAGTATTTCGCGTAATTGGGGTTTAGTCCTAGTAAAGACTTCCAAAATTTTTTGTTTTGTATTTTGCCAATTATTACATTCGGAGTTTGTTTGCATTCTATCTTCAAACATTTGTTTAGCGAGGCCTGAAAATGCAATTCTTATTTTTTTGAATTTCATATTGGCATCCCAATTGAATGATTCCACCTCATTTTCAAACCCAATTAAAAATGACACGATATCTTCAGTTGGGGTGTGCCCATATAGGGAAGGTCTAATATTTACTGCAGCCTTTCCTGACATTTTATTTTCTGCAGGGGAAATAAAATTTTCTAATATTCTCGTTTCAAGTTCTGGGCTGAGAAAATCTTCGTCAGATTTTTCTAAGCACTTAGTAATATCGCCAAGGTTAATAGCTGACCTAACTCTTGGAAATGGTGTGGGATTATCCAAATTTTCCAAAAGTGGTGTTGAAGTAGTGGGAGGATCAAAGTATTTTCTTATAATAGGGTTTTCTAATTCGGGGATTTGTTCACGAGACTTTCGTGTTGTTTGTAAAATTATTTTTATATTTTCAGGACTTAATAATTTTTGTATTTCTTTACTAGATTTAATTTTTAATAGGATGTCCTCTTGGGTTTTTATACGTGAAAAATATTTTTTATCAATTTCAATATTTAAATTTTGACATATATTGATTTGTTTGAAATTTTTAGCTTCAATAAGCCAACTTAAATTTGTTTTAGTAGTGTTGGGTTCGGATAAATTTTCTCAAGTTTCATTCATAAAAATAAATTTTTTTCGCCACTTATAATTATTAAACACTTCTTATATTTAAGGGAGGGATGCGAATTATAATTAATATTAATTGTTACTTTGTTTTTCTTTTGTTTGAACAGGAGCTTGATGGATCCGTTGCCGTTTTTTTGTTGTTGAAATCTTCACCTTGATTCCTTGTAGATATACCTGTTTTTATTTTTGTATAATAAATATCCTTGATTGGTTTTGAAGTTCGATTTTTCTTTTCACTACTGGTTTTTTTCCACTCGCAAATAACCTTTACTTCCTTTCCTCAAGAGCGCGCCTTACACATTTCTCATTGAGTACTTAACTAGAGTTTTCAAGGTTAGAGCAAAGTACTTTGAACCAGAGGAATTGAAACAGCAGCTTGGATCAGCAATTCCGTCGAATAGGTACTAGAGCGAGAGTTTGATTTGCAATAGCAGACCAGTTGGGCGCCAATAATGTAACGGCCAAAAGAGGTGGTAATGTACCTAATTAGAACCACTTTCAGTGTTACACCATACACAAAATGTCACGTACTTGAAAAGCAGTAATACTTCTAAAATAAATTCAAGTTTATCATCCACAGACTATTGTGGACCTTAACATTGGTTAGAGACTCAATAATATTTAAAACACACGAGAGAGTTTACACATTTAATAAAATAATAATTCGTACATCAAAGTACATAAACATACGTTAATATTTATACATATACAATCACAATTCAACAAGCAAGACTATCTGTTCACCAGAGATTTCTACTAGAGAGGTTCCAGGTACTTAGAAGTAGCTGTTGAGGAACTGTGTCTTATTCCACTGAATCGAGGGATTATATACTTGTTCAGGGTATGAAAACGTATGTGTCGGATATGTAAAGTGAGGTAGGGTGTTGTTATTATAGGGTTGTGCTGACTTGTCGAGTATTCGAGGGACAGGCACAATTAGGTCATGAATATACAGAAAGTATATCTATATTCATAAAATCAAATACGGGTAATTTAGTGGTTGTTTATAAAGAGTTATAGGATGATTATTGTTGATAAATATCTACGTTTTTGGAATTCGAAGATGTGTGGACGAATATGTTCGTCATTTCTAAAAATAGACAAAAATATACGTTACAGTCTGACCCTTTTTATTTTGGTAAGGGTGAATCTAGTGGTAAATCATAAGATAATATTTATACATAGGTACTCAAAGTTTAAAACATGTTAAGATAAAATTTTAGGTTTTACTTATCACAGTTCCTATCAGTATCCTCCTATCAGTTTAACTAATCATTCAATAATACTATGTTCAGGTATTTAGGCGGTATGGCGATTCAAACCTGCACTGACTGAACATCTAAACTCATTGCCTCACCACCACCCAAAATATGGCACTGTACTCACTCGGCCATGGAACTGGATGAAGGTGAATGAGGGAGATCAGTACTTTATCAGCTGATGTGTTGTAGCCATCACACTACCCCCCAGTATAGTGGAGCGTAATACAACCATATGAAGGCACAGTGCAGATGACCCCCTCATCTCCACCCCAAGGTACACAACCTACAGCACCATCACGTTTGGTGATGGTATGGTAACATACTACCACATAGTAAGCGTTCAAGAAAGGGCGCCACTCCCCATCACTCAGATCACATCGGGGTCACTACTTTAGGTATTCAGGTGGTACAGGGATTTGAACCCATATCAACTAAACACCTAAACTCCCCGCCTCATTGCCACCCAAAATATGGCACCGTGCTCATTCGGCCATAGCATCAAGTGATGCTGAATGATGGAAATCAGTACTTTATCAGCCGATGTGTGGTGGTCACCACACTATGTATCTTTTTTTATAATCATTTACTTACAATATTATTGTGTTTAACAACATATACTTGATTAAATCAAAGCCAGTATCACCGTTGGGGGGACCTTCAAAAAATATTTCAATGGGAGTAAAAAATTGGAAATTTCTCCTAAAATACACAAAAATTTTTTCTCAGGATGGTCTTACCCTCCCTAAAATTTGAAAATTCATCCTTTTCAAAAAAATATTTCAATGGGAGGAAAAAATGGAAAATTTCCCCTAAAATACGCAAAAAATGTTTTTTCAGGATAGTCTTGCCCTCCCTAAAATTTGAAAATTTACCTTTTTCTCAAAAATATTTCAATGGGAGGAAAAAATGGGAAATTTCCCCTAAAATACATGAAAAATTTTTCTTGGGATCTTCCCCACCCTAAAATTTAAGTTGCCCATGTTGAAAAAGGCGTTACGTTATGGACCTAATTAAATTGGATGTTTAATTTGTAAATTGAGCTGTTTTGGTTGTTCAGGACTAGTCGGTGAAAAGAGGTAAAAAATCTACTCTACCAGCTGGGGACGAGCAAGTACATGTGATTTTTGATTTTTCTCAATGCATAATATTATATCATTTAAATGAGAATATTTGAGATAAAAAATTGTATGCACGTCAGCCAATACACGAGTAACTTTCAAAACACATACTTATGCCTTAACCTTTCTTTCTTCGAGTGAATTAAAGTCCCTCACAACAGAACTAGAGCCAATTGCAGATGTTAATATTACTTTAAATAATAATTTTTTTAGATAAAATAAAACAAAATTGAAAGTGAGCGAGAGAAAAAGCGAGTGAGCGAGAGAAAAAGCGAGTGAGCGAGATAATTGGAGCAAGAGGAAGTGTTACCACATCGACATTTTCGATAAAATGTTTGTCTGTGGATTATTGTAAGTTATAAAATCAGATAGTACACCTCTAGTAAAAATATGTACATACTAGCCTGCGTGTGATATTTTGTACGATTTTATTTGACGTCAAAAAATGAAGATAGGTTAGTTATTTGACGTTTACAGGGTGCAGTCTAATCATTATTTATTAGAAAAATGATAAAAATCGAAAACTCGAATTCAATTCTGGTAAAACGAATCGTTAAATAAACGATTTATATGGTGAAGATAAGAAAAAAAAAAAAAAAAACCGTTACAAAATAGTACCTAATAATATTTATACGTCCATCCTGAAATACCCACGAGAATAGGATAAAAGAAAATTAAGTAAAACAATAAGATGAAAAGACATAAGGACAGCCTACAGATAAATAACATTTCAGCAAACGTTTCAAAAACGGTGCACGTTTGAAGTACTCACATAAGACACGTATGGAATCACAATATGAACCTTTCACTTTGGGCGAAAATGATTAAAAAATACAGTAGAAGTCAGACTAGCTGCTAATCTAAATTATTTCGCTCATATAAAAGTGAGAAGGTATATGATTATGTATGTAAGAATAACCCAATTCGGAGTGCGATTATTCTTAATAAGATCAGGAATGTTGAAAAATTGTTACTCATTTTTTCTTTACTATCGTCTAAAAGTTCTGTTTTAATAAAATTATGATGTACAAGAATTTTGGAAAACTTGCGGAAGTAAAAGTCAAAAATGATCGGACATGACGTAATATGCACAATTAATTTACATAATAATGCCACGAACAAGACAGAATGGTAAGTTCATCAAGAAACGGAAATACGAATATCTTTTTTTTTTTTTAACTTAAAATTATTTTAGCGCATATGTAAAAAATCTCTTCTGAGTGGGGTAAATACTGACTTGAAAAATTGTTTGATTTGATGGAAAATAGACTCAAATGAAGAATGATCTTGGCTTGATCCTGTTCGAACGACGGGTTATATTTGGTAGTGTGATATAAAATTGTGCAAGTCAATAGTCTATGAAAATGAGTAAACAAAATTCACAAAGGTAGATACTAACCACGTTACACTTGACAAGAAGAAATAAAAAAAGTTTTAAGTAACTTAAAGAAAACAATATTGAGATAATTAACGAAATTTTGACAATTACGAGATTATTATTCGAAATTAAAATTCTAACTGCGTGAAATGACAAGAAACTAGATTCATTTTACGCACATTTTTCGCAAAGAATGAGCGAAATTGACGTCATAAATATTTTTCTACGACTAACTAGGTTCACTATAAATTCAAATGTTCAATGAGAAAAAAACCACGCCACGTTAGTTTGTAATTTATTAGTATTATTCTAGAATCATCATTTCTCGTATTATTGAATTCCAAGCATAATAATTACATTTTCCGAACACCCGAAAGAATAGGGAGAATCTAAACATACGAAAGTAGGGTTTAGAAAACATCGGAACGAAAATAATGAAAAGCATATTAAAAGACGAAACCTTCATTCACAAAGCTCACATCTGATGAAGGATTTAATATCAAAAGCATTCGTGTTTTCCTATTTCGATGATTTTTTCCTCATATTATATTCTCTTTTTCGTTCGGTTTTCATCTCTGCAATAAATTTAAATGCGATACTTTACTCTCTCGATTCAAAGCAAATGCATTATTTCCTCCTCTTTCCTTTCCAGACTAACAGAAGACGAAATTTGTTGGGAAAAAAGTCAATTTTAAAAAGAGAAATTCAATAAGCGAGAAGACATCTCAAGGCAAAGTTTTACAATACAAGTTTTGTGTACAACCATAGTAAAATAACCAAAATAAGTCACTTTACAAAACGGCGTCGTTTGATAACCATGCCTGAGGAAAAGAAAACTAAATAAATTTGCAGAATACTTCCCAAAAATGAGTTTAAATATTATATTATTTCAAAAATGAAGCTAAAACGTGAAGAGAAAAATAAAGAAAGAAAAAAATACGAAAAACTCAAACGCAACAGCAGCTCCGACAGAAAAAGTAAGTTTTCGAACAGTAGAAAATTAGTTACCTACTAACGAAATACCTAGCTAAAAAGTTAGTAATAATCTAATAGATCATAATTGATGATTGTATTGAATTTGACCGACAATTACACAGTTTAAAATTATCACCTCTTTCAAAATCGAAATAAAAATCAACTTGATGGAAGTAAGAGTCCGCCGATCCACACCAAAATTAGTAGCATGTTACCATAGATTATGGTGAATTATTTTTTCCAAATTTCGTTGCTATTCGTCAAAAATTAAACATTTCATAGCCAAAATAACAAAAAAAATAGCAGCACCGGAATTATCTTCTAGCCGATTCTCACCAAGATCAATAGATCTGATCCTTGGCTTAGTAGGTACTAATGTTCGTAACAAATTTCGTGACTATTGGACAAAAATTGCGACCTCTACCGTCGTAACAAGAAAATGGAATACATATTATATTTCTTTCTATCTCTACAAGGCCACTTATTATAAAACAAGCTCCGCAGCACTGATTGTACTGGTCCAGGACTTTTGCCCGCATAAATGTGGTAACACTATTAAATTCGTTGTATGATGGAAACAACAAAAAATTTTTGTCAGCGTGCGCATCAAATACTCACGGATACTAACAAAAATACGAATTTCGTTTGAATACTTTCGATTGATTATTTGGAGGGTTGTATTATTATTATAGTGATACTAAAGATTAAAAACTGTTGGAAATACTATCACTACAGAATTACTGGACGAATTTGCTTGAGATTCTTCAAAAAAAATTTGTTATTCTAAGGAAGGTTTATAGCCATCGTGGAAGTCTGTAGCCTTTCTGGGGCTGGGGGTAAAGTTATAAATTTACACCTTTTGCGAAAACAGAAAACAGACAAAATGTTACTTGAAAGACGAAGTACTTACAAAAGAAATGAAAAAAACTTCTGCTTCTGTTGAATGATTACTGGCTGGTGAGGCGGATAATATTATCAGTTTCGTTTTTTCCAATAAATTTCATTTGGGTCTAGAAAAAAGGCATTGAGATAACGTTTCCTCGTATTATCGAGTGATAATATGATATTTTATGTTTTTAGGGTCGCTGAATTCAAATTTCTGTCACAATTTTAAATTATATCAATTCTTGGACCCTTTAGGAATACAAGAAAGGGGTAAAAATAATTTGTTTATGTGGGTGCGTCTGTAGATATACACAATATCACACAATACCAGAAGGCGGAGTGTGTTCTTCTTTGTAGATCCGTGTGTGTGAGCCAAGCTCAGTATTCAATTTAGCTATACAGACAAAATATAGAGCTGTGAGCTCAAAAGTAGTTTGTGGACTATATGTCCACTGGCCACTAGGTGATTGACAAGTGCATAACACACTTGCTTGTCAATGATCAAACGTCACCACAATTTATATACACCTTATTGAGTGATACATCACAGGGTATATTTCTCAGTCTGGTTAAATTTTTGATTAAGATATTTAGGGCAACAAAAAGGTTGTTAAAATAAGAGAAGAAGGCAAACACAGAAAAGTGGTAACTTTGATGTGGCTCATAGGAAAAACACTTAGGATTTAAGTTTTCTTGATATAAAAAGTGGTCAGTTTATATTCAAAGGTTTAAAACAATTTTTTCTTGCCTAAAACTCAACGAGAAATCAAATGATGCCAGTTTGAAGTCTATACAGACAAAATTTGTGGAGATAGATTGAATAGGAGCCAGCACGATCACCCGATCTAACTCTATGAGCCTTTTTTTTGTGTGGACACATTAAAACGAAAATCTACCATTTGAGACAATCCTAAGAAATTATTTATGGCTTATAAGACGCCCCTCTAGTTGTAGAGATATTAATGCTCAATAACTTATTTGACTGAGAATAATGAAATAAGAATAGACGGTGAACAATAACAGTAGAACTAATTATAAAAAAGAGATCAGAAAAACAAAATAAATAATCAAATAGGTACGTATCCGAAGACTTTTCAACGCAAAAAAACGTATATGATGAACGTTACCTAGAAGAGGGGGTAAATTTCCTGATCCGAAGTTCTCAAGATTCACCAAATAATAGCTAAAAATTAATGGTATGGTGAATAAACTGACATGAATCGTAAGCTAGAAATTCATCCAACCACAACTTACAGTTCGATTTTTTGCTGTAATTACTGATGAAGCAACAACAATCGTTTCACAAAAGTAAACTCTTTTCTAGATAAGCCTACTACATTATTTTGTAAATCTTTTAGGCAAGTAGTGCTCTATTTACTTGTGCAGTTCGTGGTTTGAAAAATTTGAAATATTTCACGAAGGATCAACGAGCAGTCGACAACCGACGAAAACACCAGTCTTTTACAGGTGGTTGAAACAAACAGTTTGGTGAAGCGGTGGAAAAGGTGATATTTGAATTAAATATTTCTTTTCAAACAGCCCTTCCTAGTGTTGACAAAACAAATAAATTTGCCAGTAAAAATAGAAAACTGGCAGACAACGTTTGAAAAAAGGATTTTTTTTTCTTCTAAATTTATTCCCATTCAAGAGCGTTGTAACTTACCACTCGCACGCTGAAAAATTGAAAAAAACAAACTTGCTGAATAAAAATGGGCTTTCATTCACGTTCGACTATATAAAATGTGTACTTTTGCCAAGAACATGATGCAACTATGTTTAAATAGCTTTACGGTTCAACGACATCCCTCATCCTTTTTAAAGTAGCCTAAGCAATAACAAGTTGGTTAGAGATATTCTGGCACATTATGGAAACATTATCATCTCATAAAAGAGAATCGGCATGCAGATTCCACAAAATAGTTTTCAGTTTTGTAGCTACGTTCCGGAAAGATAATATAAAATCGAAAAATTAAATTTATACAATTTTTCGAATCGATTAGTGTTTTTTGTATGAGAGAATATTTTGGCATGCAAGAAAAAAAAATTTGAACAGAGAAAAATCTATAATAAAATGCATTCACAGAGTACCACATAAAAAAGTTTTAAGAAAAGCAGTAGCGATGAGCGAAGGTAAAAGAATTTAGGATTTGTGTGAACTAATTAATTTTTTCTAAAATTGATAAGGTAGTTTTCAAGTTATTTTTGAAAAACTCTGATCGTTTCAAAGTAAAAATGACAATGACAATAACGCGAATGTAAAATATTTTGAGACGAAAGACATTAAATATAGATAATTTTTTTTTTTTAATTGAACCAACATCAAAAAAGAAAAAAAAACAATAAAAATTCGATAAGATCTTAAAATTTCTCCAGCAAGATCTACGAGAATTATCGAAGTCAGCGCAACTGAAAAATTTGAAAATAAAATCACACGGAATTGACATATAAAAAGTATACTTAGATAATAAAGGGAAAAAGCACTTAGTTCAATAATTTCTCAAGCTATTGCTAAAGAAATTTTAAGTTTTTTTTTTTAAAGCAAATAAGTTTGATTTAAGGAAAAAAAAAGCGCGCTCAAGGATCTGAGCGGACTGGAACATTTAATGTGGTACACTTTTTATACCTATGGGATAATGAAGTTCGAGAGAATGAAGTTTATATCAATATATTTTATATCACCAAATTCGTTTTTAAACGAACCGCCAAACAGGAGGTGTGTTTTCATTGGTCAACGCAGGCCCTTCCGGATTGCTATTGGTTAAATTACCCGTTTTTTTTGTTTTTTTTTGAATACACCACCATATAGTAAAAACAAAAATGTGTACCACATTAAAAAATTTTTTAAAACGGACATAATTTGTAGAAAAGGATGCGAATTTCATTCGCATTTACGGGGCTAGGATATGCAGCATGAGATAAGTCACCGCTTCAGTTAGATAATTTCATTTTCGCAACATATGATTAGAAAAATCGTTACAATGAGAAAAAAGTGGAAAATTCAACTTTAATTTTCATAGCTTTGATTAGCGTAGGGGTTAGGAATTTGGTTTCATAACCATAATGTTATTGCTTCAGAAAAGTCCAACTGACTTCATAAATTAATTTTCAAAATATCAAAATTTTATTACGAATATTGTTTGAATTTCAACGAATGTTCAGTTTAAAAACTCGATCCAGATAGCTACTGCGTTTTTTTCGAATACTGAAAGTCCCCGTTGACACTGAAGACAGGAGTTGAAGATTTCGGAGATATTTTTCGACAAAAAAAAACATACGTATACAAAAAACATAACGATTCAATCCCCTGTATAAATACTACTCCTAATGCAAAAAAAAAAAAAGTGATTGTCAAGACCAGTATCTGACTTAACAAGAATCACAAAATGTTGAATTTTTAAAATAATTTCCTTCCCTTGCACTATCAAATGTCGCCTTAAATACCAAACATATATCACCACTCTTTCCACCAAATATGAAAGTCATCGTATCTGAAGAGTATATATGACAAGTAAATTAGTCCCGAATATTCCAGTACCTACAGAAAATTACATAATAATATGTTTTTAAATTGTTCGAAAAAATATTGGTCACTAATTTTCAAACCACTTGGCCAAAGTGCTTAAAAATGATGAACATCAAATTATAAAAAACTAACATAAATTCGAATAAATAAATGAAGAAATTTCAAGTCGCAAAAAAAAAATATTTCAAATGTTTACAGATTTAACGTTCTGGAGAAAAACTTTACTCTCGTAAAAGCAATGAATGAAACTTTTAAAATTTCGGAAATTTCAAGTAGCAATTATAACTCCCTCAAAGAAAAATTCAAACAAATTTTTAAATTTTGCAAGATGTATAATTTTTTTCGTCAATATCGAATTTTTACAAGTATAACTAAACCTACTCTTTTTCAGAAAAAAAATTTTCACACTCATAGCCTACCCAGTAAAAAATCAAATTATAATCTTATGAAAGTTATGTCGACACGAAATATCGCTATGAAGGCGAAAGCAATAAAGTTCGATTGGTTACATTCAAATAAAAATAGGAAATAAGGAAATACATGCGTTATGGTATAGATAGGCTACATTTCAATGCAGTCATACATCAAACGAGCCACCACCAATACATACCTACCTATAATTTACACGTGATGTATTTCATATTTTATTTCAAGTTGCGTACACACATCGACAAGAAATGGGAAAATAATATTCGAACATCGCTTAAATTTTTCAAGCAAAATGAAAGAAACGTGCGAAGAAAGCAAAAATAAAAAATGAGAGTATTCATCCACTCGGTCAGACGTGACATTTTCGAATCGATAATTCAAATTCCAATTGAACACGAATAACGGATTTATGATCAATCCCCGAAAATTTCGCATTCACGAATGGTATTACCAATTTCGTCCTCGGATATAGAATATTATCAAATCAATTACTCGTTTAAACAATACTTACGCATTATTACGGCTATCGTGAAATGTTAGGCCTATACCTTTCGAATATTCAACGTTCAAAATTAATAGCACCGAGCACAAAAGCCACACTCAAATCAACGTTATTATTAAAATTTTAAAGCAGGAAGATAAATCATGTCAGTGATATACAATATGAGAAGAAACTTCAATTTTGTATAATATTTAGAAGAAACTTTAGATTTTTTTCAAACACCAAATAGTATTAATGAAGAAACCCATCTTTGTTTTTGGGAATACCATTTCCGTTTTTACGCGAATCAGTTTTCAGTTCTTTACTACACCATCATGGTAAACTTTATCGATGGAAAAAATATCGCGATGAATTTCGGAATCGTATTAAAGAAAATTTAGCGATAAAGCTTGTTCACCCTTAAAAAGAAATAACAGTCTATGGAAACTAATAATCCAATAATGAGATTATCCACGTGAGGGGACGATCTACCGGTAAAAAACGAAATAAATTTTCTTACCACCTATAAATCTGAATGATGGAAGAATACATGCATTATTTATAATTATAACCCTTCAAAAGCGTCAAGAGGTAAAATAATTAATATCCTCTTCTCCTTCTTTAACCCTCATAAAATATTCCAGAAAGACGGCTGATAAGACGAAAACATTAATACTGACACAGCAAAGAAAAAACTTCTGTACCTAAATGGTTTATTTTAAATATTTCAACCACCGAATATTTCAAGGATTGTTGAACAATTAATTACAAATCTCGAAAATAATTCTTTACCAGTTTCCGTCGCTGAAATTCGCTTCGATAAACTAGAATTAATTGAAATTGGATTTAACAAAAAACAAAAAACAAAAAAAAAATCGACAGTATTAACAGAAAAAAAGAAAACACCCAATCTATTTAAACAAAAGACAACCAGGAAAAAGTAAGTATAGATTTTTAACGAGTTCGTATAATTTTTCTGAAATTATGCTATTTTTTGTCAACTTAACTTGACGGTTCAGGTAAATACTATCCATCTAAAAATGTGCGCATAAAAAAACACAAAATTATGTATTACGGTCACTTTCTACCTCTTTTTACTGAAAATTTTATAAATCATTAAAAAATAATTTTTTATTCTTTCTTTTTTTTTTCAAAAACTAAATCTGTTGAAACAAGATCCTAAAAAGTTAATTAAAAAAAGTTATACATGTACCTTTACAGGGTTATTCATGTTATCACGCACCATAGAAAATTAACATTGTGGTGAGTGATAAAATGAATAAGTAACATAAATGTAATACGATTTGTCATTTACATTGCTCCAAAATTCAAAAGTAAAATATCTGAATAAAATAACAGAATACACAGTCAAAAGGAAAAAATTGATAATGTAATTTATAAATACAATGAACATTTTCAATTAAATTCTTCAAAATGACCCCAGTAACCATGGCAAAATTCTCTAAGTATCTTTAAAATGGCCACCAAGGTCCTCCGATCTCAATCTATTGGATTATTTCATGTTGGGTGGTCACAAGTCATCTATGATTTACAAATATGGACCATATTCTATTATAGAGAAACTCGGCAATGCGATTATTGGACATCAAGGGGGTTTTGATGTATTCGTAAGAAGTGATGAAATCATTAACTAGAAATAAAATATGTAAAACACATTTACCGCACCAAGAATATTTATTGTACTCATAGAGAACAACAGAAAAGTAAGTCGTATTAGTAATACGACTGAACAAAGAGTTTTTATAATAGATCAAAGTCGATATAACATAGAGAATATATTCAGACGATATATCAGAGTAGCCAACTAGTTCATGTACAATAGTCAAATAGTTCCAACACTCCCTCCTTGGACATGTAACTCGATTGGCTGATCTCCAGAATGGTTCCAAGCTATTATAAGCTAGAAATTAGAAGTTTATTAGTGCAATATCATTGCAATTAAGTGAATTTAATAATGTGTGCGGTAACTGGAGAAAGCCAGATGTCTGGGAAAACTCCAGGTTGCCAAAAATATAAAGTTTACTCCACTTTACTCTCCAACTTGGCTTGAGAGGAAAACTATTGAATAGTAAAAAAACCTCTCGAACAGATACTCCGATATCTGACTCTCCAATCTGAGGAAAACTTATCATAGTGATAATAAAAACCTCGTCTCCGTATCTCCATCTCTCCGTATACTCGTCTCCATGTCTCCGATTCGAAGAAACCACATTGTGGGTAAAACTTCGATTCTTTTCCCAAAAGTCATTTTATAAATTATATCTCCAAAAGTAAATAAACTATCTTAAGACACCTTAAGCCACCATAAGATATCTAAAGATAGACGTTTTTCATATATAAAGGCTCTGATAAATAAAACAGTGTTAGTATAAACATTTGAGTATGTATTTCAAAAGGAAATACAGATAGGAACATTATGTATTTAACAAGAATTAAACAAAAACAAGTAAATAAGTTATATAACAGTCATTTGCAACTAGGTGAGTAACAGTTCTAGGAATCAACTTTTAGCGGCATATCACGTAGGTGTATCTGTAAATAATTAAACATGACTGTTACTAAACTCCACGTAACATTTATATTCTCCGATAAGTTATTTTATAGTGTGCTGTCCTCTGTATTTAGAATTTGTTTAGTTAATTTTTCATATGCAGTTGTTGGTAAGGGTTTTGTAAAAATATCAGCCTCTTGCTCGACAGAGGTTATTTTAACCAAGTTTACCAACTCCTCCTGTTGACATTGTCTCACATAATGATATAGTGTGTGTAAGTATTTAAGCCCTGGTGCTCCTACCATCTGAGCTCCTTCAATAGCAGATTTCCTATCACAATATATATTGGCAGGTAACACCGTTCTACCTAATATTTTCTCCGATATCTCCGCTTGGGTTATCAACTCCTTTGCTAATTCGCTCATTGCTACAAATTCAGCTGCACAAGTAGATGTAGTGACACAACGTTGTTTATAGCATCTCCACTCTATAGTATCTCCAAAGAGTTTAATTAGGTACCCTGCAGTAGACGCTCCTGTGATAAGGCAATCTCCCCAACTTGCATCTGAATAACCTTCAAGGTTTTCTCCTTTTCCCCGATATATTAAACCCAAATTCTCCGTGTGTTTTAAATATCTAAATATTCGTTTAATCTCCTGCATATTTTCAGATGTGGGGTTCGATTGACACCTACTCATTAAATTTACTCCTAGTGCTATATCAGGTCTTGTTCCTCCTACAAGATATAATAAGCACCCTACTGCTTCTCTGAAGGGGTATTTTTCTCCTATCTCCTTCTCCTCTTCGTCTTGTTTGTAATTAAACTCATTTCTCCGTTTTACTTGTCGAGTAATCACTGGTGTTTTACATGGGTTACAATTCTCCATATTAAATCTCTTCAACAATTTGTTGATGAACCGTGTTTGTTTTAGCACCATAATTTTAGAGCTCCGATCTCTTTCTATTTGTATTCCAAGGTATTCTCGGGGTGTTCCCATATCTGAGAACTCAAATATTCTCCGTAGGTTATCTTTTAACCAGTTGATCGATTCTAAACAGTTACCTACTAGTAGTATGTCATCTACATATGACAATAATACAATAAATTTTTCTCCTTCTCTCCAGATAAATAAGCATGGATCTTTTACGTCACTTTTCATGCCTAAGTTATTCAACGCTGTTGTGAACCTCCTGTTCCAGCATTTAGGCGCAGTTTGTAAACCATACATAGCCTTGTTCAACCTACAAATTTTACGATTTCTCTCCGCAATATTTATCCCTACTCCTTCGGGAATCTCCATGTAAATTGGCTCTGGTAGTTCTCCATATAAAAATGCCATTTTAACATCCAATTGGCTTATCTCCAGGTCGTATTTGTTAACTATTGCTAACAGATTTCGTACGACAGCCAATGGTGTGACTGGTGCATATATTTCAGTCAAATCGTAATCTGATTTGTCCTTAAAGCCTCTGCTAACTAGTCGTGCTTTGTATCTGACTCCTCCGTTTGGTTCAGGCTTGATTTTAAATAGCCACCTTGAGTCTACTATATTTGGTTTTCTCCCTTTCTCATCAATACTTGGTCTATCTACTATACTCCAGACCTTGTGTTCTTGCAACGATTTTATTTCTTCCTCAATAGCTTTCTCCCATTCTCAGCTATTGGGTGATCTCAATGCCTTCTCATATGTTTTAGGATCATTATATATTGTTGCCAACATAAAGTAGACGAACTCATCTGTTAGGTTTTCCAAATTTTTGTTCTCTAGGCATTCTTCCTCGATATTGAATGCTTCTACCTTTTGTTTCTTCTCCATCAATAGTCTTTGGGACTTTCTCCGTTTTGTCCGTTTAAATGCAGAATTTACTTTCTCCTCTTTTTGCACCATCTCCGATTTTTCGCACTTAAACCAGTTATCATTTTTCGATTCAATATTCTCCAGTGGTTTATATCTATCTTTGTATACCACTTTTTCATTGAGACAAACATCTCTCGACTCCAGATAGGCTTTGGTTTCAGGACAGAATAGTAGGTAGCCCGTTTGAGTGTATCCAACCATAAAAGTTCAAATACCTCTTCCCAAAAATTTCGTCTCCGGTTTTCTTTTCACTTTCATGTATGCTATACATCCAAATCTCCATAATTGGTTAAATGTATATTTCGCATTTGGCAAAAAATTTAATTAATGGGATTCCATAATTAATTGATTTGTGCGGTGTACGGTTATAAACAAATACCGCAGCTTTGACGGCTAAGTCCCACATACTCCGGGGTAAGCCTGAATCATACATTAGGGCTCTTACTCTCATTTGCAGTGTATGGTTGAACCTTTCAGCAACTCCATTATGCTGTGGAGTGTCTGGTGGTGCTAATTGCGGATCAGTTTTCTCCCTTTTTAACACCTCCTGTGTATAACCTCCGGTAAACTCCGTTCCTTGATCCGAATGTAAATAGCACACCTTTTGATCACTCCCTAATAGATTTCGTGAGCTTTTCAAAAAGGTCTCCAAACATTCACCTACTCCAGATTTGTGTGTCAATACATACGCTTGAGCATAGTGAGAATAATCGTCGATAAACACGACTATAAATCTCCTCCCTCCTGGAAATGTGCTGGGAGATATTGGTCCCATCACATCTGAATGAATCAATTGCAAAGGTTTCTGGGCTCTCCACCTAGCTTGTGTAAAAGGTAGTTTTGTAAAGTTTGAGATTGCACAGATCTCGCAGTCTCGTATCACTCTGGTAAATTGTACTCCTTTTAATTCTTTATGAGTGAGTGCAAGTTTCTTTAAATATTTCTCCGAAACATGACCCAATTTATAATGCCATAAAAACTCCAAAGGCATTGTTTTATTCACTCCGGTAAATTCTAGAATGGTAGGTTCGGGCATATCATCTATACACACTATTCTCCGATCGCACTCCAAATTTTCGTTTAGAATATTATTGTTCGTCTTGGCTTCCTCCTTTTCTCTGTTTAAGTTTATTTTCTCCAAATTATTTCTCCCAGTCTCCAATTCTCCTATAAATTTAGTTACTGAGTCATTTGTTTCTCCATCTCCGTTTTTATTAATATTAGTCTCTGTTTCGTTATCTCCAATTTGTTGTTTAGGCGAGCAATTCTCCATTTTATTACTCCCTCCGATTTTGCTATCGCCTTCGCCTATACCCATTTCTGACATATTATTATTCTCCTCTCCTTCTCCATTTTCTCCAATTTCTCCTTCTTCTCCCTCCGAATTGTTTGCCGAAACAACAGAGAGCGCAAAAGTGTTTGCATTGGTGAGATGACGAAACAGATCGACATCCTCATCATTATAGTCTACAGGATCAGTCGTACAATCCGTAGGAAATTCAATATGCCAGAAAGGTGGGTGATAAGTGCCATAAAATTAAATGATATTATGAGTGACATCAGTAATTTTAATAGAAGTGTTATCGAGAAGTATTGTGAAGCCAAGATTGACAAGTTTGCGTAAAGAAAACAAGTTCTCCGATAGTAGAGGACAGCACCTTACTCCTTTGAATTCAACCTTATTGCCGAGCAAATCATGTGTAAATAAACTACCAGACTCCGTACATGGCAGTCGTGATTGAACATTGGCACTTAGTATATTCTCCGAATAAGGTTGAAGATTTGAGAGAGGAGCCAACTGTGACACAAGGTGTTGTGTGGCACCACTATCAGGTAAAAAGGAAACGATGTAATCAGTACCTGAAGATGGAGTGTCAGTAGCGGCAGCCTGAATCTCCATTGGCTCCGTATTAGGTGGCTCCTCTCCAGACGCTAGCAACGCTTGCTTCGGTTGCTGGCCTTTGGGGGCATGGACAAATGATGGAGGATTTGTCGGTAAAGGGATATTTAGCAAGTCCGGGTCTAACTGCATATCAACATCGTGAGACTCCACTGGTACAAGACCAGGTTGTTCCATGAGAGGTTGAGGTTTGCGGGGGATCTCAACCTCCGCTCCAAGATCCACTTGCGTGTCCATTCGAAGGTGTACAGGCGATGCATGAGTCCGCATCGACTTGGAACTTGAGGAGCATGCATCTGTTTCAGACATCGCAAATTTCGCCGATGTTTGTGTGTCATTTGTGGATGGTCCAGGACGACGACGGAGGGACACTCGGCCACGAGGGGCAACACCTCTCCGGTTTGCACTGCCTCCTCACGCTGGTGTCTGCGGAGCGCCACTAATCCGCTTCATCGGGTCATTAATTAAGCCCTTTTATGGTTTCACCCCACGAGTCACCACTTGGACACGGGGTGAGACACCACGATTGCGTCCATGGATAAAACCATACTCAGTTCTCCAATTCTGAGTTTTATGGTCTGTTACCACTGCCTGCATCTTACCACATTTAGGGCACGTAGCAGAGATGTGTGTTGATGTGATTTCTCCACACGTATAACACATACGACCTTCGACAGTGCGATATGTGCAGTCTGAGCCAAAGTGCCCATATCGCTGGCAGTTGAAACATCTGACAGTAGGATACTGAACAGACGAGGATGAAGTGTGTGCCACTCTGGTCCTCGCACCCATCCTTCCTCGGAAAGCTATATTTCCTTGTGTGCCGATCGTTACTCCGCGTCCAACTCCCTCCGGCTTTTTCTCCGTATTTCGTGTTGCTTCCGCCTGCAACATTAAACATTTTAACTCCTCAATTGATAGCCCAACGTCATTTTGACGTTTTGTAATAAAGTTAATGGGCTCAATGAGGTTAGATGACCTTGACACTGCCATATGAAAATAACTCCTTTTCTCCTTCTCCTTTAAAATATCGTTCTCCTGATGACTTTCGTACATTCGTATCAATTCATCAAAACATTGAATGAATTGATAGGCTTTCTCCATCTGAGGATTATATCTCAGTAATGCCAATTCTCTCCTTAAAGCCTCAGATGCTTTATGTACTTCGCACTTTTTAAACTCCTTTATTGTGCTCAGAATTGATTTTGGATCATTATCTGAGACGATCATCTTGTGATAATTATTGTCAATATGATTCATGATAATATCTCGAACAAGATTGCGTTTCATCTCCCTCTCCTTTTCATTAAATTTCTCCAACTCCTTCTCCGAATTCTCCAAAACATCAAATAGATCTTTCAAAATCAACTCTGTTTTCAAATAATCAAACCACAAATCATACCTAAAATTTCTTGTCAATTTGTACTCCCTTTTTGTGTTGTCTCTAGTTAAAACTATCTCCGATTTAGTTTTCTTATTTAAATCCTCCATAACGATTTCATCTCCTTTTAAAGCATTGACAAGTATCTCCAAAAACTCCCTTTTTAAATCTCTCTCTGATTGATTATTATTATTATTATTGGTATGTTGGGGGACTGATTGTTCAATAGGCGGGTCATTAATAGTATCTCCATTCTCCTTATCGTTTACAATTTGGTCGTTATTATTTGCAAAATCGTTATTAATATTATCACCATTCTCCAAAATATTTTCTCCAATTATCTGATTTTGCGTAGCCTCCTTTAACGACCTTTCAAGCAGCGTAATACGACATTTCAGCTCCTTCATCTCCTGCTACTCCGCTCGCTTTGCTTGAAGGGCATTCTCCCTCCTCATCACCTGAATGCACCCAAGCGCCACTTCAGAAGCTAGATTCCATGCGTCAGCCTCCTGCGACGACATGGGTCTACTATCGTCTACATGGGTTTTCTCCGATAATGCCGTGGACGTTGCTTTTTCAACCACTTCCTTCGAAATTTGAGGAATATGGTACGTCGGAATATTAAACGGCTTAATACTCAACGGTGGCGGTTTGGTTGCAACGATTGAGGTTGCCGATTTCCCAACAGCTTTTGCTTTAGGTTTCTCCAATCCCTTTTTCGTGGTTTTAGGTAGCTCCGATCCCTTTTGTGCTATGCTCGATGATGGATTTGCCTTCTTTCGAGGAGCTCCCCCTGTTGTGGCGGCCTTCGACATTCCCAATGTGCTCGGGCGCGTTTTCAACTCCACCATCTCCTTTACAGCCGCTTTTGTATTAACTGTAATGAAGGGCCCGCGAAATTAAAGCATGTGTGTGACGTCACAACTTGTCTCCTTCAAAAGCGTTAATAACAAGAATAATATAAAGATGCAACCTCGAAAAGAAAAATATCTCACCCTTCTTTTTCTTGCTCGGATTGCTCAAGAGACGACTTTCTATTTGAGGATTGACTTCTTGGGTCGATACCTCAGGCCCAATCAACTGCTCTTCGATTTCCTCCTCATAGAAATTGAAGTCAGTGTTGTACTCTTCCAACTCGCGTCAGGAACTGCCCTCGCCATCGCTCTGTTCGCGGATTCATGGGCGACCTCACCTGCCAGATTTCGGAACACGTCCCGACATTTTACTAAATAAAAATGTTCGAGTTTACGAGTCAAAACATGTATCTCCGTATATACATGTTAGTAATAAAAAAATATTTCACCAAATAACAACATCTCCATTTGTCAATAACTTATACATTTAATAATGTTTCCATATTATTACGTCTCCGTGTGTCGATGCTAATGTCTATTTCTTAAATTTAAGAAATAGTTTGGTTCAAAATCGGTTAGGCTCTTTTAATAATTCTCCACCATGAAAATTTAACATGCAGGGAGGTGCTCAGCCGTGCTTCATAATCATAAGCTTCGAACATCGCCGCCTATAACTAGAAACGCCATTTTCTTTAGACCTACGGAACACACGTACATCCTCCAAAAATGGCTAGTCGATTATGTTTCCAGGTGCAAATGCAACACCCTTTCACATAATCAACCCGCGAAACAAAGATTCGTTTGGAACGAGTACAATTGAATATAAGACTAAGACAACACTTTAATTAATTTCATTTACGTATGTATACATTACTCCATTTCTCCGTATAATTTCTCCGAGATGGATTTATCTCCGATCATCTCCACGAGCCATAATGGTAAAAGAAAAATTACTCCAAAGAAAAATTGTACTCAATCCTACCATCTTAGTTGCGACTCCGTTTCGCATGTGACTCCGCTCACTAATCACCGAATGGCTTTACTGGTTTTTTTTATTAAAAATCTCGGAACCATAAAGGCATTCTGAATATACGGGGCAATATTAACTCCGATTGAATTCAATAAAGATGTTGAGGGTGGATTGGAAATCGAATGAAACTAATATCAACAAAACTCCGATAATGAAATATTACGACTTACCAACTCTTGTCCTCTAATAAATCTCCTTATTATTTCTCCAACAATAGTTCCGTGCAGGAAGAGACACGATGAGAACGATCAGAATTCAAAAATGGTGACAATTATTACAAACTTATTTCGAACGATTGTTAACTGGGCGAAAAGACAATTAATTTCTATAAAATTGCAGAGTTAGTCCATAGATTACAGTTGTTAAAATCGTATTGAAAAATCGCCAAACCAAATACAACAAAATGTTAAAAAGGAGTATTGCATTCCACAACAGGAATACGAAAGTTAAAAATCGTGCCGATTGCTGAACGTTCATCTTCAGGATGTTACAGTGTGAATGAGCTCATCACCAAATCTCCAGCTCGTTGTCGGACAGAGTTAGAATTTGCGTCGTAATTTAACAACACCAATCAATTCCCACAAAAATGATTCGATTCCAATCCTTCACCCTCATTGGCCAGTTCTCCTTATCTCAATTCTCCAAAAAAAATGCATTCAGCAAAGAACAAAAGACTTCGTATTGCTATCTCCTTTTAATTTGTTTGACTCGTATGTGACCTCGGTTTGTAAGACATGCCTGGGCCTTGCCGTTTATAGCAGATTGTCTATTTATACAATCAAACCAGGCGAACCTTTACTCACACACACGACATTAGAGTGTATATCGTACTCCCGATGCAATACCTACTTGTGCGTGTGTGCAACATTGTTTCTCCTTCTATGTATTTGTATATATGTATCTCCGTTGTTCGAACATTTTATTCTCTGTTTTTTTTTGTAACTCCTTTAGCTATTTAGATAAGGTCGGCGCCTTCCGACCACGTCCGGGCCATTGTCGACAATATTGCAGACGACTTAAAACTTCTCCTTGCAGCTGCTATTCTCCGTTTCTCCTTTATTCGTACGTACTTGCGTATGTAGTGGTGCAAATGTAAACGCGTAACAGAGAATACTGCGTATTACATCATCCTACATCCCCTCTTTTGTTTTTCTCGAACTTTCGATAACATAGTTCGATCACATCTCCAATTCTCCCTTAACTCCATACTCCAAGTATTACGCAATTAATTATTTATTTATATATTTCTCCAATTTTCTCCATTAGACCTCCAAATCTCCAAATCCATCACCTCTTACAATATATTGTACGGCGTTTCTCCAATAACCACCGACAATGACAAATAAAAACAACTCCATTCTCCACATTAATTATATATATATATATTGTATTCTCCTGTATAAAAATCGCCATTCTCCAAGTGGTATGTTTCTCACCGATCAACAACCAGATGAGCATCTCATAACCATGGTTTTTCAAAAACTCCATAATATCATTAATTATTATTACCGTGCACGTAAATATATTTATATCTATATATATATAAATTTGTATATATATATTCTCCATTTCTCCCGTTTATTTCTCCATACGTAAGTCTAGGCTAACAACTAAAATATGTATTAAGTAGTTAATTTAAGCCTATTGATTCTGTCGACAGATATTATTTTAAATATGTGTATGGCCATTACAGTGATCACTGATTAATTTAATATATTTACCGACTTACGTATTTTCCTCCTTTCACTCCATAATTTTCGAATACCTGGCGGAATCTTCACCTCAGGAGACAATCCTGTTTTCCACTATTGTCAGGTACCCGGCGCCTCCACCATATTGGACATCAAGGGGGTTTTTATGTATTCGTAAGAAGTGATGAAATCATTAATTAGAAATAAAATATGTAAAACACATTTACCGCACCAAGAATATTTATTGTACTCATAGAGAACAACAGAAAAGTAAGTCGTATTAGTAATACGACTGAACAAAGAAGTCGATATAACATAGAGAATATATTCAGACGATATATCAGTGTAGCCAACTAGTTCATGTACAATAGTCAAATAGTTCCAACAGCGATAAATGATTATTGGGCCAAAATTAACTCTACTCAATTAGCACTCTCGCTGCCAGACAGGGTTTCACTAAAATCAGTGTAAAAAATTTTTTGAGCTAAAGTTTGAATCTCATTTAGAAGGGTCTAGATAACATATATTTATCATTTTTTCATCATACCATCCTGTGTAAGGGAGATTTTCACCCGTGTGCAATATAGCACACATGGCCTGAAGAGCTAAAAACATTCTTCCACCCATGAGCAATCTAGGTGGTAAATACAATAATAAGAAACTGATAAGACCTTTGGGAATGCCTCAACAATTGAGAAACAATCAATGTACTAAACTGAAAGGGTACTTTTCATATGCTACTCTATGGCATTCTTGAAACACCCATCTTTTGTTACAATGTTGCCAAATTTCTCTGCTGTTCCAGAGTTAGATGTATTCAAGCCAGTAGAAACCAAAAATCACATTTATTTTAATGTAAACTGTGTTCTCTACAGCACACAATCAAAAATATGTTGGTATGATCCACGTGCAATACAGCACACACAGCGTGAATGGCAATCAGATTTGTGTGCACAGGTGCACTCATGGCAGCGAGAGTGTTAGAGAATGTTCAAGCTGAGTTTACTGATTGTCTAAGGAATTTTGCCAGGGCTCTTGGTGGTCATTTTGAACAATTTGTTTGAAAATGTTCATTTTATTTATTAATTACATTAAGTATCATGATTCCTTAACTGAGTATTTTGTTATTTTATTCACGTATTTTACTTTTGAATTTTGGCGCAATGTAAATAACCAGTCGTATCATATTTACCTTACTTATTCATTTTATCATGCACCACAATGTTAATTTCCTATGGTGCATGATGACATGAATAATCCTGTATGTTAAGGGAACAGTATCTAATTTGGATATTATACAAATTGAGCGCCATTTTGCATAATGACCAAGATGAACGACATTGCATAGAAAGGCTAGGACAGGTATTCTGAAAAATGCTCACCAGTTTTTGGTCACAGAACAAAATACATTCATACGCAATAATATATTTAACGTGATATATTTTCTTCATCACTGTACAAGACAAAAAATTAACCAAAATTCAAAAGATTAATGAAAACAAAAGATGCGAGGATATTCAAAAAAAAAATTTTGGTGAGGAGAGACAGAGGCGAATGTAAATAAAAAAGCCCAGGTACAAAATATTCAAAAAGGTTGATTTTAAGGAACTAATTAATTTTTCATGAAGCTACTAAAGGGCAAACATCCTGTTTGACAAAAGACCGCGGCCAATTTTGCAAAGCTACGATGTTATGCTGTGAAATAAGTGTAGTTCTTCTCTTACATCCTTGACGAGAGGAACCAAAGTTACCCTTGTCCACCCAAAAAACTGAAAATTTTCCATTTTTTTGCTTCATATCAATCCAGTACCACGACATTAACAGTATCGCCTAACTCCTACATCACGGCCAAACTTTTCCTAAAATTCACCAAGATGCATCACGCAACCCGCAATTTTGATGAAGGATGACGTGTTTATGATGCAGTAACATTTTCATTGAATAAAATGACCCGGTCATATGTTAAATGCGCCTAAATTAATAGTATATCACACACTAAGGTTCAAAAGTGAGTGTTTACATCAATACATTTGCAAGAGAAGCAATTCTTGAGTCATGTAAACTCACTTCTGAATTTTGTTGAGGAAAATATTTTTTTTAATTAATGATTAGAAAGTGACAGAACGTTAATTAAATGCCTCATGAATAGTCTTAATGATTGGTGAAGTACTTTCAAAATGATAAAATAAGACTTCCATCATCAGTAACTACGACGCTACGTGTAGAGAGCTGGACTATCATGCAGATAGTTGAAGGGTCAAATCCCACTCGGGGTGTTTTTATTAATTTTTAAATATTACTTTCATTATTAATTTCGAATTTCAATAGGGTGAGAGGATAAGTTACTTTTTTAAATATTATTTAAATAAAAATAAAAATGTTGCATCAGAAAGTTCATTTTGTCACCTTGTAAACCCCATGTAAAATTTTTTAAATGAAGGCAGCATTACTCTTTACATCGAAGAAATGCTTTGATTGATGAAAAGCGCTACTTTGGGCATGCAAAGTATAAGTGTAAATATCGTCTTACGAGTTATGTATTATAAAAAAAATAGGCTAAAGCTATTTGTTGGTCATCATGTAAAATGTCGTGTTACTTCATATAATGTCCAAATAAGATATTTTTCCCGTAACATAAGTTAATACATATATTTGCAAAAAGATAAATGTTTTTCGAAAGCGAAAGGTAAATAACAGATATCACCTAATGTACGATGGGTGTTCTGGAAATAACACCCGTTTTCCTCTGAAAAGCCAATGATGCAACTGAGGATACCAAAACATGAAGAAAATTAACTATTTGGGTTGTGAAACCTAATGGTAATGTTTCAGGGCTGTCACTGAATAGAAAATACGTCTCACACTTCGATAAAAAATTGAGCATCCAGTGAGAATTTCGTTGATCATATATATATATGAATTTGAGTTATTGGTGCCAAAATTTCTCCTGAGATCATGAAACGAAAACCTTACTTACCCCCAACCCTGGGAGCTAATACCGCACCAAGCGTAATAAGATTTTCTAAAGAAAACCTACTGAAAGATCGAAGATCCTCGCAGACTATTTCATTGCATTTTGGTCCAGGAACTTCAATAAAAAGAGATGAAAAGCAAAAAATAAAATAAAAATAAAATTAACCTTATCATCGAATAAATTAATGAAGAAATGAAAGAAAATAAAAATAAAATTTATTCTCTTTACTGAAATTTTTCAAATGAACCATGAGACTGATAACTATTATTGTTATGAATAAAAGATCAAAGAAGGGTGAATTTAAACAAAATTTGATGTTTTCAATAAATAAATTTAAAATTACGGAAAAAAATTTCTTATAGCCAGGAAAAATGAAGTACTCCTAAATTTGAACAAACAATATCTACGATGTTATCATCGTTTCAGTCAAAGTGAAATAGATCTTGTTGACTTTTTCACACCAAACCGTAAAATTCAAAGATCACGAATTTTACTAATAAACTCGAATAAGAGAGTAAAATAAGTTTTTTTTTTTTTTGCAAACAATATGAAATGAAAGAAATTGTACTCCCAAAAGATTCGTGGTAACTTCGCAGTTCGCAAGTTCGTTCAATTTTAAGAAAAATTTATTTCCTGAAATGTTTGATAAAGCCAATCTCCGAGAATTTTACGATTAACTATTTCATCAAATCCTCTCTCCAAACAGTCAAAATTGCAACGGAGGCTGGTTACACCATTCTCGAAAAATTAAACGCAACCTAAGATTAAATGTCAGTAGTAAATTTACCCAAAAGGGGAAATGATAATGCCAAAAAAGCTGTTGCTCGACAGCTTATTTTAACTGTTGTCATGTTGGTACGGCTTACAGAACGCTGAAAATTTCACATTCACAAACTGGAACGAACATTACCAATTCAATAAGAGTCAAGTGTAAAAATTACATAATGTTTCTTTTAAACTTTTTTTCAGTAAATTATATTTTCAAATTTTCTATCATACACAGAACAAACGTTGAAATTTTAAACCTTGAAAAATAAGTTTTTCACGAATAGCACGATCTTAGAGTTTTTCAACTATTTACTCAACAAATAAAATAAAACTTCGAATTATTTTTCTACAAATCATGTTTTCCGTAATTGTTACTTTTTTCCAGTTGATGCTTCAGTTAAAACATAAATATAGAATTAAATTTTATAAGGACAGACTAAGTACCTAGGTACCAAAAATTGCTATTTTTTTATTTTTTAGAATAAATTATACGAGACTAGGTGGATTTTCAACCTGCCCCTTCGTGGCCCAACCCCCTTTGATGTTGTTTTTTATCGGTGCTTGCACCTTGAGATTTAAGAATGAGCAGAGAGATTCTTTTTCTTCACTCTTTTTTTTCTCCTCTCACATTAATTTTTATATGATAATTTTCGCCAGAGTGTTGTCCGAAAAACCGACGGACACATTTATTATACATACTTAGAGACAAATGCAAGAACGATAAGAAGATAATTCTTACATTTTTTTTCATTATCACTATATCGATACATAATCATGTATAAATATAACTTTGTTCAGGTAAGTAATTCTTAAGTCACTGTTGATAACTAATTATCTTTCTTCCATTCGGCTCTTAATGACGTACCTATATGTTCGTTAAATTTTCACCCTAGATTTTCACTCAATTTCATTGGCTTTATTAGTCCAAAGAACTTTTTTGAACCATTAAAAAATAAATTGTCTTGATAAATATGAACTGTCTTGGTGAATTTGATCTAATGAGGGCTCCTCCTAAGCCCAAAAAAATAAATGAATCAGGGGCGACTTCAAATACCCCTTATGGAATTGCCACGCACATAAAATATAATTTTCTCTCTTTTGACCCCTTCAGGAGAGGAATTTCTGAAAATTTAAAAAATAAGTTTTAGACAATAGCCTAAATTGGTTGAATGACCTTTCAAAATGAAAACCTTCTTAGTATCTTATCGAGCATGAAATACATAGAAAAATACATAAAAATACATTTAAAGTCATAAGACCCTCCTATGAATTCAATTTCATAGAATCCAAAAAATAGTTGAATAAGCTCTTAGAACAAAAACAAGATCAACCATATCTTTAGACTTTAGAGTCTAAAAGATATTAACAAATATGTAAAAAGAAATTTGACACGCTTTGACCTCTTTAGGGATGGAATTTTGCAAAATCCAAAAAAATAATTTTCAGACATTTAGTAGAATGACTTCCTAAGATAACAATTGGTTCAATATTGTACCTACTCTAAACGATGTCGAGAAATTTGTTAAAATTCATTTAACACAGTTTGACACCCTCATAGGTGGAATTTAAAAAAATGCAAAAAACGTCGGACCACCTTTCACTATTTAACACTTAAAACACATTTGATTCCAGTTGACCCTTTAGGAGTGGAATTTTGCAAAATCTAAAAAATAATTTTTAGACAATTGGTTGAATAACCTTTCAAAACAAAAAGTGGTTTAATATCTTATCAGGTACCGGTATGGCAAAAGCCAAACATTTTTGAATGTTTTGCTCCCGCTAAAACATTTTCGCTCATTAGTCAGAAATTATACATTTTGGGTCTTGAAACGAAATTCCTACCTAATCGCGCTTTTTGTATCATGTGTTGCGAAAAATATATTATATCATACATTCTAATCAATATGAAATCGATTTCGAACAAAAAAAAATTTTTGCAATTTTCATTTTTATTCATCAGACCTCTACTCGTTTGTAAATTCACGGATTCAACATATTTCCTTCGAACTTCTAGACAAGATAATTATAGATTCAAATTTGGTTTCGATCAATGAAAAATTCTTTCATTCGAAACAACTTGAAAACACAGCTCGAAACAACGATAAAAAAATATCGTTGAGAGGGAGAAAAGAAAGAACTGCGAGAAAGATTAATGGAGAAAATCAAAACAAAATAACTAGAAATTCGCACAAAATAATACTTTTCTTCAACTTAATGATGAAGAAAGAAAAAGTTGATACATCAGAGAGGCAAAAAATTTGCAATTCAGTTAAATTTTCGCACAAGTTAATCCACCATTTTCTAGATTTCGTTTTTTTTTCTAACAATGTCCAAACAGAATCCAGACAATATATATAAAAAAAGAGTATTTATAAAAACCGTTTCAAAAATTAATACCCCATTCAAAACTTGCATATAATCGTCAATTATTGTAAATAAATCGGCACATCAACTTTTCGACGAATACAAACTTAAATATGTAAACTACCACGAAAAAACAGACAATTTTTTTCTCGCACTACTTTATTGTGATGAAAAAATTTATTCGAAAAGGTAACATAGAATTTTATCGTCAGTCGAAGCCGAATGAAATATATTTCGAAGAAAAAGTAATTATTAAATAGATATATAGGGGTGAGAAGGTAATGATAATATAATACAATTAGAAAAAAAAAAAAACTACGAAAAGAGGCAGTTCAACAACTCTACGCGTTAAAATTCAACTTTTTCCCAATTTTTTTCCGTATCCGAAGTCGAATTATTTATAGCGAGTTCGTGTTTTTACCCAGTTTGCTTGCAAACGAGGTATTAAAATTGACCTCACAAAAGAGTTAGAGGTGGGGATGATGAAAATTATCCGTTTCATGAGAAAAGAAAACGACTGATTTCACTTTTTCATTGTGATCTAATTTTTTTTATGAATGTGTGTATATATATATATGGTATGTGTATGTATGTATCGCCCAAAATTTTGTGTTCACGGTTTTGAGAAAACTACTGAACAGAGAGGGCTGAAATTTTTATAAAATATAGCTATTGTATGGGAATAGGTCGGAAAGAAGTTTGGTGCTCATCGGTTAATTAGTTCTCGAGAAAACTGGAAATTAAAAGTCTCTGGAAAAGCGGTTTTTAGCAATAAAACATCGACAGATCGATATTTTTGTTAATGATATGGATAACTGTTAGTTTTTCGTAATTTCTTAGCCTGAAACTAGTATAGAGGTTGAGGCTAACAGATTTGTAGAAAGTATAACAAAAAACATTTGTTCATGATGTTACATTTCAGAATTTTTTAACTGCAGCAGAGAAAATATGTAAAGTACAGAGTGTGAAATGTATGTTCTTGGTGGAGATGTAAGAAGATAAACAAATAAGTGGTGGAAAAAGAATCAGTGTAGCTGTGAGTATAAAAAGGTTTGTATGATTAAAGTCAAGTGTTTGCAAGAGTGTGAGGGGGAGAGGACTGGTGGTTCCAACAACTAGCGATGAAATACTGATATATCGATAGCTATCGATATAAACATCGATCACTATCAATATAAATATCGACTAAGATCCATATTTATAGAGGATGAGGACCGGAGATGAAACAAGAAAGAAAGATTTAAGCGAAGTTCCATCCAAGAAGCGAGTGTATTTCGAAGAAGATACATAATTTCAGCAAAGTACATTTTAAGATAGATAAACGAGTGTTAACGGACATGAACGAATGAGCGGCAGAAGTGGTATATCAGTGTAGCCGCGAATAGATATAAATAAATTATGTATTTTATGTAATCGTGTGTTTGTGGAGTGAGAGGGGAGAAGGATTGGTGGTCTCAACACCCCCCTACAATCTTTTGAACCGATCACGACTGCGGGTGTTACAACAGTGTTTAAAAGTTTACGAGTTTTTTTTACATTTAAATATATTATTACATAAAAATTAACATGAATTGAAAAAAAAAAAGTATAAAAATGGTGAAATAGTGTATATATAAAAAAAATTAAAAATGGTAACTAAATTGGACGAGTATGGTAAGTACATATTTTGATTATTTAATGTATATATATAAGGTAGATTAAGATAGTAACATGCATTTTTTTTTGTTTTAGGTAATATGGTAAACAGCATGCAATAAACAAATGTAAGTATATATAAGATAAATTTATTCAAAATGGAACTTTTAAGTTATTAAATTGAAATGTTTTATTATATTACAGGTATGGATCTGGAATTGGATATGACATGTTATGGATCAAGATTTGGGGATTCTAGGATTTTATGGGTTAGAGTAATGTGCTGCTTACTGGATGAGGCTTTTGTGAGTAAGTCAGCCAATTGGTCTTCGGTAGCTATTTGTTTGAAAGTGAAGATTTTGTCGTTATAGGCTTGGGCAAGTCCATAAGATTTAATCATGAGGGCTCGAAGATGTTTTTGACCTCCTCCAGAAATTACATGAATGACAGAAATATTGTCTTCGTATACGGTTACAGGAGTGTCAATTGAGAAGAATTCACGGTTGAGGAGCCAAGCAAGTTCGATATCCTCAAAAGAATCGTGAAGAGCTATTAATTCAGCTGCTGTGGACGATGAAGCATGAATGTTTTGGCGATGAATGCCCCAATTTACTAGGTCACTGTACATGGTAATTAAGTAACCAGTTATAGATTTACCTTTTTCTAATTCTGTTAAATTTATAGGTTGGTCATCGATGTCGGGGGCATAGGATGCATCGACATAGGCGGATATGCCTTCAGAATTAGATCTATAAACCAGTGCAAGATCAATAGTGGATTTTAAGTATCGAATGATACGACGTACATGGTTCTTTTTGATGTCATCGGAACAATTTTGAATCTTGACAGGTAATTAACAGAGAAGGATATATCTGGCCTTGTGCCTCTAGATACATATAATAGTGCGCCAATCATTGATCTATATTCCTTGTTATCAGTTCCGTCGGATTTGCTCAACTTTAAGCCTGTCTCCATAGGCGTTTTGGAAGCGTTGGAATCACATAATTTGAATTTTTGGAGAATTTTTTGGATTTGATTTTTTTGTGTGAGCTTTATAATTTGTGATTCACGATTTCTTTCTATTTCGAAGCCTACAAAGTGAGATGGATTATTTATGACTTTCATGGTGAAACGTGTTTCAAAATGGGTGGTTATTTCGTCAATCCATTCAGGACGATTGGTTGCTAGTAGGATGTCATCCACGTAAATTATCATGAAGGCAATGCCATCTGATTCATCTTTACATATGTAGACACATCTGTCGATTTTGGATTTTGTAAAATTGGATGTTGAAAGATGAGTATCCAGTAACTCAATCCAATTTTTACTTGATGTTTTTAAACCATAGATGGATTTTTCGAGTTTTAATAATTTTGTTTTATCGACATTACAACCTAGGAGAATATTTAGAAAGATGTCATTTTTGATTTTGGAATTAAGATAAGCCGTTTTGACATCATATTGAACAAGTTGTAAGTTTAAAAGATTGGTTACGGATAAGATCCACCTAATTAACCAGAGTTGCACAACAGGTGCATAGGTTTCTGTCATGGTGTATTCGGATTGATCCATAAAACCTTTGGCTACAAGCCTAGCTTTGGGGCACATTATTCCTCTTTCATTGGCTTTGGCTGTGAATATCCAACGTGTATCAATAGGTTTGATGTTGGGTGGACGATCTACTATTTTCCACACTTCAAGATCTGACATTGATTGCAGTTCATCATTGATAGCCTTTAGCCACTCTTTCTTGAAAGGATTTTGATATATATCACTGAAGCTTACTGGCATACAATCTTCTATAAATTGTGAGTCTTCTTGTGAGGCTTGTTTTAGTACATTGACCCTATAGATTGCCTCAATTTCCTCTTCTAATGGTTTAACTTGCAATTCCTCTGGCCTATAGGTAAAATCGGCTAATGTTTTCATCTCATTAAATTTCACATCACAGGATTTGTAGGATTTCATTTTTACGGGGTCCAATACCTGATAACCTACATTCGAAAATCCGATTAGAATGGTTTTTATGGCTCGGGGTAGGAACTTTATGTCAATATGCTCCTCTTCATTCTTCTTGGCTCTTACTGCTGATTGCTGTCTTTGTTCAATAGGAACATGTTTATAGGCAATAGCACCAAAGACTCGAAGATGGGATATGTCGGGTTTAGTCCCGTATAATTTTTCATAAGGGGTAATATTTCCTAAATTGACACGGGTCGGACTTCTATTGATGATGTGGGCGGCAGCTAGCACAATTGTAGACCATAATTTGAAATCAATTTTTGCGTCATATAATATAGCTCTAACTCTTTCGAGTAGGGTTCTATTTTGCCTTTTGGCTATGGCATTTAGTTCGGGGGTATATGCCACACCATCATCTAAAGTTATTCCCTTTTTGGAGCAGAATTGTGTTATCTTAGAATCGGAATATTCCTTTGCTTGATCAGTTCTTAATATGGAGATGGGATCATTTGGGAACTTAGTATGGAATGATAAATAATACTCTTTAAACTTATCAGATGCCTGTGATTTTCTTAATATTGGGAAGGCAAGAGTATATTTTGAATAGTGGTCAATGAATGTTATAATAAATTTTTCTCCGTTATAAGCTTCTTGAAAGGGTCCCATGATGTCTGATGAGATTACTTCCATTCTTCTAGTTGGTCGAGTTCTCACACCATGATGACCAAGTTGGGTGGATTCAGCTTTTATGCATATTTCGCATGTGGTAAAGTCATCATCCTTAAAGACCAAATTTTGGGGCATGCCTACAACTACTTTAGATAATGCCTTGAGGCTTTTGCCACTTAGATGACCTAATCTTCTATGCCAGAGTGTTTTAGTTTTGCTAATATTTTTTTTGTGCTTCCTGTTTATTCCGACACTCTCTCCGTTTAATTCGTCCTCTGATTCGGAATAAACTTCCTAATTGACTGCTTCCACTGCAGTATCTTGTAAATTTTGAGACTGGTCAATGTTTTCCTACTCTCCTTGTGGATTACTATTTTCAGCCTCAGTTTGTTCTTCAAAGTTTTGATTTAGATCATCTATATGATCTTCCTGTTCTACTGTCGTACTAGGGACAGGCATACACACAAGCTCTTGATAGACTTTATGCTCTTCATCTTCCACTATCTCGTAATCTATGTAGTACATAGAACCTCTCTTTGGAGCGGTTATTGTCACTTCACCAGTTTATTTATTTATGATGTCTGCGTGATCAGTGTCTGTTATAATTTTGAATATTCCAGACTCCATGATTTTAGCACCAGACCAAATATCAAGGCTTAAATCAGGATCATAGTATACTTCTTTTAAGTGAATAGTGGAAAATTCTGCATTAGAATTGCAGACGTTGACGTACATAGATCCAACATGAGTGGGGTTTACAAATACACCTTTTTTAGCACAAAGTGCTTTACAAGTATTGTCAACTTTACGTATGTTCCTTAATTTTGAAAGATCGTTGACCATGTGGTCATCTGCTCCATTGTCTAGTAACATCGTATGAAGTTGTTTTTTTTTTTTTTTTTTTTTTTGGAGGGGGGCGGATTTTGATACTGTTGGGGGCTTGGGCCATTGAAATTCATCCTCGATGTCATCAAAACTTAAATGATTAAGATTCGAATGTAACATCATAGAATATTTAACACAAAAATTGGATTTATCATTTGTTTTATTTTGGGAGTTCGTGTTAGTAGAATTTTGGGATTTCGAGCTACTGTTCTGATTAGGGGGTTGTGGAGTATTACCTGTATTAGGCGTTTCATTCGGGTATGTCCTAGACATGTGACCTTTTTTGTTACATCTAAAACATGTAACATCCATTTGGGAAATGTTATCTTTAGGAGGATAACTATTTTGCTTTGTTTGGTTATTTTTGTGATCGTTTAGATAACTAGTTGTATTATAATTGGTATTAGAATAATTGAATTCAATATTTGAAGAAATAATTAATGAAAAATGTGATAAATAGATGAAAAAATGAGGGTGAAATGAAGTTAGCTACTTTCAGACTAAGGAATTAGGAAAGAAAAACTAAAAATTTTGGATAACAGGGGAAAATTTCGATCCAACACTGTATTCTAACAAAACAAGTAATTCAAAATGAAAAAAGTAAAAAAAAATATTGCAAGTGATTTGAAGAGAAAAAAAAAAATTAAACACCAGATGTAATGTAATAATGAGGTAAGATAATTCTTTTGGTAACTTGAGAGTAAAAAAATAATTCACAGTAGGAAAAAAAATTTGTAAATGGTAGAAAAAAAAATTTGAAATTAAAAAAAATATTTTCCTATTTGCGTAATAAATTAAACGAAAATTAAATTGTGAGATTGAAATAAAATAATTAAAGTATTCGAATAATAAAAATTATATAGAGTATAAATTCGAAAAAAAAAATCGTTAAAATATTTTCGACACAATTGTGCAACTGCAAAAATTTTCAAGTTGCAACAAAATGGTGGTTTGAAATTGAAAACCACGCCAACATATTTATTCAATGGACGAAGATAAGAGTTCATAGGTTCGTTGCACTTAACAAAAGGTTAATGTACAAGTTCGAACGAAAGAACAAAACGAGCCGTATTTACGTCACAAATTGTACACTCTAAGACAAAAGTGGCTGCAAAATTTTGCAATGAACTTGCCAAAATTTGTACTTGGATAAATTTTGAAAAGGCCAAAATTATTTAAAAATAACGGTATTTTCAAATATACAAGTTAAATTTTGAATCTGAAAAGTTAAGTTATGCAGAAATACGAAATAATACACGAAAATACGAGAAAAATTACGAAAAGTTACGAAAAATATAATTTTATTACCTTTTTTTCAGCGGAAATTTTCATTTATTACCCTTTTGACTGATGATTTTCTTAATTTCAGGTTTGTTTTCAAGGATTTTTGAGATGATGCTCTGGATTTTGATGATTGAACTGCGCTTCGGTTGTGGAGGACGTACTTCGGTGAGTGTTTGAGTTGAATTTTTGAGGTTTATGTTGATGCCAAATGATGAACTTTGATTGAAATGATGAATTTTTGAATTTGATGATGATGATTTTTGAAGCTTTTACGTTGGTTTCTGATCAATTTCTGATGGCTCAAGGCGATTTATTACCAATATAATGACTTCGACGAATTAGTTCGTACACAAGCAGGGAAGACACTAATGATTTTACTAACTTTTGAGCAACACAAGCAGGGCTCTCAAACAGTTAAGTAATCGACGAGTCTTGGAATCTTTGTACACTTGGCCGGATTATACACAAGCAGGGCAAATCCAATTCAGCAAACGACAAAACTCATTAAACGTTTACAGCACTCAAATATTTTTCGAAGACAAAAATTATGACTCGAAAAAAAAATAATAAGTTGGAACTATGTTACCCAACACAAAAAAAAATAATTAGGAAAATGACTAAAAAAAACACAATTATTCACGAAAAAAAAATATTAAAAATTTGAATTAGAAAATTCACAATAAAAGATTTTAAATTATTTAAAAATTGTTTCAGGTGCAAGGATTGTTACCGAACGATGCTACCATATAGAGGATGAGGACCGGAGATGAAACAAGAAAGAAAGATTTAAGCGAAGTTCCGTCCAAGAAGCGAGTGTATTTCGAAGAAGATACATAATTTCAGCAAAGTACATTTTAAGATAGATAAACGTGTGTTAACGGAAATGAACGAATGAGTGGCGGAAGTGGTATATCAGTGTAGCCGCGAATAGATATAAATAAATTATGTGTTTTATGTAATCGTGTGTTTGTGGAGTGAGAGGGAGAAGGATTGGTGGTCTCAACAATACTGTTGGGTATATCAATCCTCCTCTCCTCGCTCCTTGCCACGCTGCACTGTATACAATAAACCGGTTCTCATTAATCTTTATATGACGTCACCTCACGTTTAACTTAATACTTGTTTCATATTGATTTTTAAAACTTTGATATTACATTCTCTTGAGTAGATTGAACACTGTTGTCTGTTTCTTTTATTATAATACACTCTCAAACCTCTACACATATTATTATCGATTAATATCGATATGAATATAAATTACTATCGATATTATTTTCCAATTTTTTCAAGTACGCTCACTCTCTCTCTTTCTATCTCCACCTCCATCTCATCTCCATCTCTATCTCTATCTTCAACTCCATCTCTATTTCTATCTCCATTTGCAAAAGGGGTTTCTTAGCGAAACATTGCTGCGTTAGACCTTTTTTTTCAACCAAAATTGTTCAAAATTCATATAATCGCAGGAATATTACAAAAGATTGGAAGTAAAATATCTTTCGTAATTCTCTAATTAATCAGGATACTGAACGTCAGTCAAATTCGTATAAGATATGAATCGAGCTTACATTTTGATACGGCATGTTTTTCTTGTTAATAAACAGACAAATTAGCTTCTTTTTTTTTCAGGCTCTTTTTTAACTATACCACCGGGACAATCTATCAAAGGAGTTAAACGTAATGGAAACAATCAGAAGTCTTATATAACAATGTTTTTTAAACAGACTGTTAACGAAACTTCGTAGCAACATTGAAGTAGATATCATACATACAGGGTAAACTATTGCACCAAAGGAGATAAATTTTATGACTAATCCTCGGTTTTGTAATTCAGTTTTTACAACATAGATGATGGCTATCTGTGTTCTCACTTATGAAGATTAACTTCAAGTTTTGTAAACCTTGCCTTTCTGAACCAAGTCTCACCCATCATTTTCAGAAAATGGGATGAAAAAATGTGAAGAGGTCTAGAAAGTCGGAAATTTTACGCAGTCTCGTCATATAATTCATTCAAATGCTTAATATCATTGACTAGGTATATTTTACAATTTCTCTATAAAAAGTGTTGCAATATTTTCCCTTCGCTAAGAATAGTTTTTTTTGACCAGTACGAACTAGAAATAGTGTTTTAATTTTTAATATCTGACAGAACTAGCCATATAAATGTCTTAACTACACATGAAATTTTATTCTTGTAGAGCATCATTTTCATTGAAATTTTACTCAATTATGAATAAGATAATTTCCACAGACGGAAATCTGAACATGCGCTTCATTTTTTTTTTTTTGGTTAGAAACTGCCTTAAACCTTTTGAAAATCGTTAATAGATCTTCACACATTTGCCTTTATCAGTCTCTTTACATGCTCGTAAATAAGTTTACGGTAACATAAATACTTTGAAAAAACAACAAAACATTTGCAAATGGTATTTTTTCATTTGGAAAATCAAACAAAAATCTCGAAACGAGAAAAATTACTTTTCGAATGGTACACTGGTAGAAGTCGTTAACTACTAAGCATATTAACCATAAACAGTCAAAAAATTACGATAAATGGTTTACCCATATCAACTTTGCAGATCTTTCCTCAAGAAATCTTGAAATGCTTGTCAACATAAAATTCAGCTACGTTATCAAGCTCGAGGAAATAAATCACTCAAGGATACAACAACCAGAATTGTAATTTTCCGTTACTGGCAATAAAAATTTGTCTCCGAAGTGTAAAAAAAAAAAAAAAAGTCGCCATAAATCACTGCTTTGACCCTCTTTCTGTCTACTCGTATGTATAATATTCAGGACTTCGGTGATCCGTTACAGCAATAGACATTCCAACTGTTACATTCTTCGTAAAAGATTAACAGAATAGAAAAAAGAGAGGGAGACAAAAAAAAAAGGCAAAAGGACGAACAAAAAAATTCACATCACACCAAAATTTTTTGTCCACTTTTCACGAGTAGGCTACAACTTATAATGAAGAAAAAAAACAATGATTAAAAAAATTTTCAGTCATTTTAAATTAATGTATTAAATGAAGACCGAAGTCACAAAATGTAAACAAATCATTAAATTTTCTCTTTTCAAGATGGTATAATGAAGGGTGTAAAATCGCGTCTAATTTTAATATTTTATCAAACTACAGAGAAACGACATGAATGAAAAATCGAAAACATAGCCTTAAAAGTACGGAAAAACAATAATTTTAAATATTTAGCCAAAAGGACGAAGTAAAAACTAAATGTAAATAAAATAAAATAATGTAAATCGACTCACTCGCCAATGAAAAAAAAAGAATGTTGGCAAAACACAACATTTTTTCGTTATTAATTTTTTAATCAATACATTCGTTCTCCTCAAGATAAAATCAATAGGTCGCTAAAAAATTTCATGAAAAATAATTGAAACTTTGAACTCGTTCAAAAAAGAATTGGCAGTGAAAAAACCAACAGACATCTGTACTACGAAAAAAAAAAAAGTATTAAGGTGATAACTGTAAACATTTTGCATTATTGAAAGTGAGCCATGAGACACACACAAGAAGAAATGACTCCATTCAAAATTAATGGGACCATATGTAAGAAAAAATAATAATGGCAGTGAAACAGCGACTATCGATGATAAAAAATTTCATGGCATTCGTAACTTTGTCAATGGTGAAAATTTGAATCATTTGAAAAGATATAAAAAATTAAAATTGCTAATAAAAGGAGTACCTACCCTATTTTAAATTCCAAAAAAGAAAAAAAAAAGGGTGTTTTATTGCCTATTGATCACAGTTTTTCAATTATTTGAACAACTTTTGACCTGTATTTTTGCAATATTGCCAAAAACGTTTTAATAAATCACTGACTTCTACTACTTCAACTATTTTAAACAGGAGCATAAAATTCATGAAGGGATCACCTACCACTGAATGCAATTTATTAACATAAAATATGTGACATCACAAAATTTTGTTGGTAAGTTATTGAGAAATCATAAAAGCTTCGCACAAGTATGGACAGTCATTAAAGATAGTTTTTGAAATTAGTTAATTATCTCGGTATACAACAAGCAAAAGTGTTGCGAGCGTAATTCATTACTTTAAATTACCTCGACAAATAAGATAAGTAACGAACATTTATCTTTTATTAGAATTTCACTTTAATTATTAAACACGTTTATACTTAAACTTATTACTATTTCTTAATATTAATGATGCCTGAAGTCCATAGCATCGAGTATGGACCCTAACGTTTCTACTCGACTTCAAGTTCAGGAATGACCATGTCTTCAAAATGAAGACATGACATTACCTTCGTTTCCTTTGTTTCAATCAAAAGATGGCTGACCAAAAAAGGTGACATGACACGGAACATCCGCCAAATATGATGACACTTCATTGTCAGCATATCTGGTGGTGTCCATTCGTGAGAAGCTAGGTAAAATATAGACAGCTATTATTCCGAGAATGAGGAATAATAGTTGTCTATAATTTGTTCGACACGTTTTTGTAGATGAACTGAATCGTCTGCAAAAACGGGACGGAACAAATAGGTACCTAGCTAGGCAATAAAAATTTAACGAAGAAATTTTACAACTAATTACAGTAGTTCACCTTCACCTCTCAAAACTATATTTCCCTGATGAGCTAATTTATGTTTCTCTAAGTACCGAACGGAATATTCCAACATCAATGGAACTGAATTTTCAGGTGAACAACATGAACTTCCAATTAAAACTTACCTAAATATGAAATCAGAGTCATTGCTCAAACAATAAATTAGGAGGCGTGGGAGATATTTTACGCTCAATCCTGTATTTTTCCCACTTTCCAGTGACTAAAATTTTAGCCAGCATTGCCACCAATTCCCAAAATCAGCTAGACAAATTATTTTCACTATCAACCGAATTACCTGAAAACTCTCATTTACAAGCAAATAACCCAGTTCTGAGGGTAAATTGCTGATTCTAAATATTGAAAAGCCGAAAAACTAAAATTCATAAGTGAAGATCTAATATCGTATTTTGGAAGGGTTGAAACATATAAAACTCTAGCACAGTATCACTTCATTAGAATACCCAGTTTGCGAATTCATCAATTATCCTAAATCTTAAAATCATGAAAACCTTAATGTAGGACAAATAAAAGTTCTTCAAACAATAATATTCAGAAACATTTTCAAAAACAAAATCAGTACAAGAGTAAACCAATAAATTCTGGTTCTAATTTTGAGCGATTCCAAAGTGTTCTCTTTTTCGGCTCTTGAAATACAATTAAAAAGGAGCACCTCTTGACATCGAAGCCCATTGCGCTTTAAATACAAAATTGCTGCTAAATGCAATGAAAAAAATACGTCATTCGTAACTCACAAAGAGATACTTCAAGCAACACAGGCAACTTACTTTTCTCCGTCAATGTTTTGTTGTATACTTTTCTCAGAAACTGCTACACCAAGACGTACCAAACTCCTAAAAAACCTGGTTCTGTATATAAAGATTATTATCTTTCATAAAAATTTCAGCCCGATTCCTTTTGTAGTTTTCTCAAAATCATGAACATAAAATTTGGGCAATACTAATATACGTATAGTATGTATACATAAAAAAAAGTGAGGTCAAAATTGGAAAATGGTGCCGATAGCTTTATTGTTGTCATGAAACGGTTAATTTTCATCATTTCTAACCTTACCTCTCACCACTCTGTAAGATCAATTTTATTACCCAGTTTGCAAGCTAACTAGGTGAAAATTGCTTTAATTAATGACTGCGATTGGTAAAAGTTAGTTTGGCCACGAGTTATGTGTGAGTAAACACAACGAAAGGTGAAAACAAAAATAATTAAGATTTAAAAAAAATAAAACGAAAATAAACTCTTACAAGATTTCGAGAGAGCAGGTAATAGAGGAAATAATAGCGTAACCGGAAAATAATATCCAATCATAAAGAAAAGTTATAGAATCATCAAATTGCCACTACCAATTGTAATCTATTCGCAAGAAATCGAAAAATAATAACTGCATATGGTACACATACAAATGGTAAACTTTTTCACTGAATTTTAATGCAAGACAAATTGAATTTCATCAAAATAGAAAACGTGCAGATCAGGAAGTGAAATAAATTTTTTATACAAATGTTATATTTTAAATTTGAATTTAAAAAAAAAAAAATTGTCGGATAAAATGGTTTTTGGAAAATACTTTTATGAAAAACAGCTATGTAAATGGAATAACTCATAAAAACAAATCAATATGGGAAATAAGGTCGTATTAATAACAGTTTCTAGTGAATATTTGTCGACACTGAATTTGTATAAATTACACAAAACGAATTAAGTGAGTTGAACCATCGAATCATCATAGAGTCATTTCAAGACCGAAAAAAAAATACTAAAAGTCTGCTAACGAAGGCGAAAACGCCATATCCAGAGCTAAATAATAAAAAAAGCAGAATTATTATGTCAAACGAATTTCTAAAACTTGACAAGGTACTCCTTTCTCTTTTTTATGAGAAAAAATTTCTCAAAATTTTCATCTCCTTTACTTCGCTTGAAGAGATAAATTAATAAAGATGAAGTCTCTCAAATGCTACAATTTAAAAAAAAGAAAACTCCATCGCAAAAAATTATGCTAGAAAATCAGGTTTTTCAATAATCATCAAAAATCATTAATCTCTTTTTATATCTATCTTTTATTTAACTCAGTCCAGTTGTTCTATGTTTTGTTCCATTTAAACTCTTTACTACTAGGTATGCCCATGAAAGTGATAAAAGATAAGCAGCCATTTCGAATTAGTTTTTTTATATTCAAGAATACCGAAAAACTTTCACATGTGTCAAAGAAATCTGCGGATTTTGTCATTATACTTGAATGTAAACAAAAAAAAAAAAAAATGGCCGCTCATCTCTAGTCACTTTCATGCAGATACCTGGTAGTAAGGAGCCTCAAGCTCTGGCAACATGAAGATCCAACATCCAGCAACAGTTATGCCAGTACAATCAAATCAATGAAAATAGATCCAAGAAGTTATATTTAGCTACGCAGAACAGAAAATTTGCCAGATCAGGTTATCTCTTAAACTCAAATCATTTTGATTTTGACGAACGACTGGTACTATTGAACTGTGGCTGACATCCGTTATTATATAGCCACGACCTTGAGGCTCGTTTTCACAGTGACTAAACGTGACATCAGTATCGTGATAGTGAGTGTCAATACTACAGCGTCATGATGAAAACATCCACTATCATGACACTAGATGTCGCCAAATTAAACTTAATTTGATTTTTGTGACATTAACTTGATGATAGTTGATATCAGTAGCCAGGGAATGTCGCAACATTGGTGAAAACAGGTATCGACACTAGTTGACACCTGAATATAGACATTCAGTGTTTATGACATTAGTAGCGTGGCATATGTCGCCGAGAAAATAAGCTTTTAGTTATATAAACATTAAGTGAAGATCAAATTTAGACTTTTTATGATAACTGGATAACATACCGACTCACTCTAGAACAAAAATGAAGTATGACTTACAACCATGCGAGGGCGCTAGGTCTCACACAACATTTCGTACTCTTTTAATGAAAGCTTATCATTAAAAATTCATTTTAACTGAACTTATTAAATGTCTTTTCATATCTCATTTTACATTATAAGAAGGTACCATTATCTTACATTTTTCAAACTTACGTTTCCACATCTATTTTTTAATCACTTTTTACACATGTCTGAATTGTTTTGTATAATTCGCTGTTTTTTTTTTTTTTTTCCAATATAAATTTTTACAAACATTTATATCGGCATTAAGTATGTTTCAGCTTTATAAAATGACAACTGCGTCTTAAGCCCTATCGATGAATCTCTAATAGCCCCCAAGACTAAATCACTGAACCAATTCTCATTAAACTCTATACAAGTTTAATTTAAGTTTAGAAGAAACTACCTACAAAATTTCAGTTCTAATGAATTATAATCACGCCTTAGCCTCTATGGGTGAAACTTTTGACAACTCTCATAACTAAACCACCAGACTAATTCTCATCAGACTTTATACTTACACGTTTCAGATAGGATTAGGATTAATTATCTGCTGAATTTAAGCTATTTTGAATGGTAATAATTACGTCTTCATCCTCACTGGTAGAACTTTCATCAGCCTTCATTGCTAAATCGCTTAACCGATTCTCATCATAGTCCATACTTACCAGTTTTTATCAAATTTAAAACCAGCTACCTACTAAATTTCAGCTATATTTGACAAAAATTACGCCCTTTATCGTGCTTACAAAATAAATTCTTAATAAACACATACATCATGCATACACACACACACACACGCACGCACGCACGCATGCACGTACACACACATGAATAAAATATATGAATTTCTGATTTTTAAGTCAAAAGTTATGATTTTTTATGAGACCAAAAATTATCTTAGTCTCAACCTCAACTTTGCTAACCCGTACGATCTTAAATAGCAGGTTTGAAAATCAGCTAAAAGGATAATATCAGAATCACTGAAATTTTTCCAAGTTAATTTTTTTCAAGACGTTAACAATACAATTAAAAAACCGAAAGTACCTTAGTATCGTTTGAATAAATACAAACCACAAAAATATATGTCGCGAAAAGCAAAAAATGTCTGCACTAAGATATGTGCCTGGAATTGCGTTTTTTTTTGTTTTTTTTCGTGCCGTTAAAATGTGCTCTATCTCTTCTGACCATCACGCATCATAATTTAGTTTCTCAGAATCCAGACTAATACGCTGAATGAAGAGAAAATTTACCAGTTAGAAATCCCCTGCCGATCGTTTCCGTTATCACCCATTCACGTAATTAATGTCCAAAAAAAAAAAAAAAAAAAAGAAGAAAAGAAACTGCAAAAACTGTGCTGGTGAGATTATCACAAGTGAAAACAATTTCTCTACGACGACGCAAGGGAAAACTGAAATATTATAAACCAAGTGGAAATCATTACCGTGTCAACCGACCGAACTTTTCATTAATTAATCTTCGTGTACCTTTTCAGAAGCAAAGACGTTTAATTTATAGACAAATATAAACAGTCGGGTTGCATTCTGTAACTTCTCTAAACATTTTATATGACCTCCGTGCACGTCAAGATTAAACCTTCAAAGGACCGAATAATTCTCAGAGAAACATACTATACTGAAAGATAAAACTAATGTTTAATTAAAAAAAAAAAACAACAACGACAGATTCGCAAAATTTTCGTGAACGAAGAAAAACGGATATTTCTGAGAGCAATGGACTTCATGTCTAGGTCCAGACAACGAGAAAGAAAATTTATTCTTTAAAGAGCAATGCCATGAAGTACTAATAACTTTTAACACAAATTTTTTCAACGAGAAATGAACAAACTTACAATAGTGACTATTGTGCTGTCTCGTATAAACAAGATAACCACTTCAGCAAGAATTTTCAACAAACATAATTTGTGTTAATTTAAGAGCTGCTTTATCCTGATTTGACGAACAAATCTTTCTCTCTGCATTTGAAAACGATAGGTATAAAAAAGTTATTTTAAACTAAATCATTAAACATCTATTCGATGAGAAACAATGAAAGTTTCTATAAAATTGGGCGGATAAATCATTAAAAGGATTGTAATAGACATTCATCAGACTTATTTTTAACGGTACTCGACAATGAACGAGTGGTTTCACAGCAGAAAGAATAAAACAACGAAAAAGAAATTGATGCCACAAACATGAAGCATCCAACGCACGTGAGCTGTAAGAGAAACAAAGATTAGAAAATAACATAATATCAGAAACTAAAATAAATTTCTTGTTACCATCTTTTTAACAAATGATCCTTTTTAAACATGCCTCGACAATCAGCTACTTCATAATATAGGCCTCAGAATAAATGAAGTCATAACTCATAAAGTTGTTCAAAAACCAAAAATATACAATATGAACCATGTACTGCTAAAGAAATACCGTTTCACAAAGATTTACGATTTTCAGAATTAACGCTGACTAATCCTCCAGAAACGTCAAGCATATTGAAGAAAAAAATATAAAGAACTGGATACAAGAAATGACTAAAAGCATTTTTGCGATTTTTCTGCAGGGAAAAAGTAAGTTTTGGCAGTCTATTGAGAAATATTTCTATATTTTCGGTAAGAGGTTATTTATCGAAGGTAGGGCTCAACAATCAAAAATTTTCTTTTCTCATCAAATAAGACTAATAATTTGGTTACTTACTCACTTTTCTTTTTAGCCAGTTTGCTTGCCAACGGGGTATTAAAATTTACCTCGCAAGAAGTTTAGAGGTGGGAATAATGAAAATTATCCGTTTCATGAGAAAGGAAAACGATTCGCATCATTTTCACATTTTCAACCATTTTTACCAGATTTTTTTTTAAATGTAAATAATTATGCATGTATATGTTACCGTCAGAACTAGAATTTGGTCTTTTCTGGAATTTACTAGTCAAAACTATATTGGGCTAATTTCTTTGGCCCAATCTAATTTTGACTAGTCGATGCTAGAATGGGCAACAGCCCTTGGTCGATTTTACTTCGGATCAATATATCAATGTCAAAACCCAAAATAAGTTGTAACAAGTTTACCCAAAAATTTAGTCAAAATTGATCAACAAAATGTTATTTTTGGCTAGAATGACAAGAATGGAAAGAACTTATTTTTTTTTTAAGAATTTCTGAAGATTTTGAAGTTGAGAAATTTCTATAACTAAATACCGTATTTCTAAGGATTTTCTCCGTTGCTCATCTGCCCTAAATCATTACCTAAAATTATTTTTCGAGGGTTTTTCACTGTAACCTTGAAAAACAACGCCGCTAAAGAAGTTTCGCTTCGAACAGTCCAAAAAATTCGCAACCAAAAAAAAAATTAATTAAAAAAGATGAATACCAGTTTCAGGAAGAAAGAAAAATAATATCTCTTACTTTCGGAGAAACTTTTCTAAAACATCCATTCATGAAAGAAACGTTGATTTCAATAAAATGTCATTAATTTCGTGGTCGGAAAATGTTATTGTGTGAAAAAAAAAAAAAAAAACCCAATTAACATCGTTTTTCCGCTAAAGAGTCATTTAGCAACGTTTATACGGCGCATAGATTATGCAATAAGCACTACTTTACATTGTTTACAAAAATGATGAAGGATCTACGTAATTATAAACAATAGGTTTTTCTTCTTCATGTTCGATAGGTACTATATTTTCAAGTAGAAACAATCGAAATGAGAAATAACTGTGTTGTTGTTAATTAAAAACAGGGAACTGGTAGCAGAATTCAATCAGTTTCTTTTTCATCTAAATAGTGAACTTAAGACAAACTAAGTTATCATCACTCAACAGAATTCATTCAGTCAGGATAGTAAATTAAAACTGATAGATAAGAAAATAGGCAATAGAAAATGACATGTAAGAATTAAAAACTAAGTAAGAGACACAAAACAGAAAACTAATGTTAGGGTTAAAACTTCTATTTTTTACGTTTTTTTTTCTTCAAATGAATAAATGAACATTTTCCGTGAGATACAAATAATCTACACACAAGATGGAAAGGTGAAAATAATTCAAAAACTCTTAATCCATTAATTAGTTTTGCTAGAAAAGCATTATACTACAAAGGCAATCGGCAACGATGTTTTTCCATCCAACAGTACAGTAATTCATTTGATGACAGGCCTATTGAAAACTCCCAGTTTTCCCAGATTTCATCGTAAAAACAGAAGTTCATCTTAGCAAAATGGAAAAAAAGAAAAAGGAAGTACAAGAAGTTTTAGATTACAGCCGTACAAAAAACTGAACGTAATGAAAAACGGCTAAATACATCACGACTTAGATATATTGCATGGATCGTAATGATGGAATCACCCAGGTAGATGAGCCACGTACAGAAAATACATGTGTTATTTTTCATGGACGTGGGTGATGGAAACTTTACTGTAAATTAGAACAGTGTCCTTGTATATTGTATTGATTTGTCTGACAGGAATTAACAGAAACTGAAACGTGAATTTAACATTCAATCACTTTCCACGATTTTAATTCCTCATTTTATTGAGTTTGGTAAGACATTTTAATTAAAATTTCTGCAAGTTAAGACAAGTTGCAAAAAAATAATCACGCATTTTAATGTTATGAACAAATACAAATCAAGAAAATATAGGTAGTGATGATTAAAATATCATGAAATAGACTAATGGATAGTAAGTACCAATGTTGAAGAAGTCACACGTGAGGAATATCAGATTGCTATAAAAATAAAACTGAAATTGAAAAATTTCAATCTCTCCAATATTCATCTTCAAGTGGTGTCATATACAGAGTTATTCATGTTATCACTCACCATAGGAAATTAACATTGAGCTGCGTGATAAAATGAATAAGTTAGGTAATTGTCATATGGTTTGTCATTTGCATTAAACCAAAATTTAAAAGTAAAATACACAAATAAATAACAAAATACACAAGTAAGGAATCAAGATAATGTAATTTTATTAACAAGTAAACCGAAGATTTTCAACCAAATCGTTAAAAACAATTATCAGTAGCTATGACGCAATACCAGTAATCCAGACAAATTAGCTTTAAAAATGCCTTAAAAAGGAAATAATTGGATGAAAGCTGAATTTTTGTATATACGTTTCCTTCGCTATTCTTAGAAATCACCTAAAAGTCCCAATGCAAAGGACATTGGCTTCTTCCAAAAGGGAGTTAAATGGTGGAGCAAAGCCGTTTTTCACATTTATATCACTTAATTTTCATTTGAGTTAAAAATTGTTTAAAGGAAATTGAAAGAGGATTAAATAATCCATAAAAAAATATACTACTACTTTTTTTGTCAGGAACATAGTTTTTGCATAAATCACCATTTAAAATACCCGTTTTTCTCTTAATATCTATTTAACACAGTAAACGTGCAAAATAATGCATAAATACTAAATACAGTATATAAGTTCAGTTCGCCAGAAATTTTATTCACAATGTATACTCTTTAGTCTTCATTCAATTTTGTTTGAACAATTTTTCCCTCAACTGACCATTAAGTAATATAAATGTGAAAAACTGTTTTGCACCACCATTTTAACCCCCGGGGAGGAGGCCCAAGTCCTTTGCATTAGGACTTTTAGGTGATTGTTAAGGATGGTGAAGCTAACATATAATTAAAAATTCAGCTTTCTTCCAATTATTTTCTGTGGAATACCTTGTCGTGAGAGATATTCTCACCAGAAGGAAATTCAACAGAATTTAAGCGTGTTCAGCCACTTTGTACGTAAGTACGGGTAAGCCAGAACCAGACCGAACACTGGCGATTTTAGAGCCAGTTCGGGCGGTTTATATATGGCTTATTAACACGCACACAAACACATGTACGTAAGGTAATACGTACGTCGGTGAGGGCAGCCAGGTTGCATCATCCCCTATTGTGATAAGAGATGGCTGGCCGGTTCGTGTACAGATCGTGACATTGTTTGGTGATGTCACGATTCGGTACTCGTACATTACCTGCATGTACTTGCAGGTAATTACGATCGAACGTATTTTGTGTTTGGTTTAACGTCATACAGACAAGTAATTAGCCTGCCCTTTGGGGCGGCGACTGTCGTCGAGGGGTCCGAGCCCCTTTACCTCATACCAGTGAGTTTCCACAGCTACTCCCCCCCAGTTCTTGCGCTGCAAAAATGATCAAAAAGGCGCAAGGCCTGGGGGGACATGTGGGATTATGAGCATCTCTTCTGGTCTGCCTCCCACTTAGCCAGCGCGCTCCCAACTGCAGCGCCAACGCATTCATACGATTGTCTTCTTGCGTCGGCACGCGCCTGGTACTGGGCGCAGCTGCCTTTTCCCTTTTGCCTCGGTGGTCGAGTTTTTGTGTAGGCATAGGGGTGGCAAGAGGAGTGAGGGGGCAGTGGTTGTTTGAAGACTGGTTTCCTTAACATTGGAGAGTTTGAAGTCTCCGATGCTAAGGTAGCCATCTTAGCTTTCTCGTTCGCTGCCCACTCAGCCGTGAAGAGAAACTTCATCGGCTCCCTGGTCTCTGTGGGTTTTGACACTGATCTCGGTGTTTCCGGTTCTGGGGCCAATTCTGTTGGTGACCCGGGAGGTGAGGTGATTGGCGGGAGCAGAGTTGTCATCTCCGACAAGACTTGATCAATGGGAGGAGCCGTATCCATGAGGAGCTCCTCCTCTATCAGGTCCAGCTCCATTCTTTGCTCAGTCTTCTGCTGAGTCTGTGAGGGCTCAGCAGTTTTCCAGCCAAATTGGGAGGTGGCGGACTTCAGGATGGTAATTGGAAGTGACATAAGAACAGATTTATTAGGAAAAGGAAACAAAAATATCAGAAAACACGTCCAAGTATTCTGGCAGTTCTGAAATGGGTGATTTTGCTTCATTTTTCGATTTACCATTACAGTTATTTTTCTTTATTTCCGAATCTTTTTATCAACATGTAGAGGGGATAGTGCTTAAAATTCTCGGCCGTATGCAAGTTTTTCGGTTAAGTTATGATCGGTTTAAGCAGAGTTATGCCTGAAATAAACTCAGTGAATATAATTTTTCGAATTTCTACTACAAAGGAATCTTTGCTTGTGACGTCACAACGTTGAGATAATCTTTGTGTTTAACGGTAAACGCACGTTGCAATATTTTGTTTCCGTATTGCACGTGGATTTGTTTATTCCTGTCATTTTCTTTTTGTTGGCATTCCTCGTTTGCTTATCTCCGGAGTTTCTTTTGTCTCACGGAGTTCCGACATTCCTCGCATATTTTTTTTTTTAGCGGGTTTTAACTTACATAGCGGATATTACTTTTTTGGGAGTAAACTTTATTTTCTTCGCATTAACCTCTCGGACATGCAAGAAGGGCGGGAATTTTTACGTATTTTACTGCCAGGTGGCCTGCCTCTTTTACGTGGACATAAGGGGGCCTCAGGATCAAATGTTTTGGTTGTAACATTGTCCGAAAATCTTACTGACTTCTTTGGTGTTTTCTGTTGTGAGGTATTTTTCTCACTTTTTTCGACGGATTCGTCTGTGTTTATTGGTAAATCCGTCTGTATGTTTTCTACATTTTCCTTCTGCAACCTTTTTCTTCTTTTATCGTCACTTACCATGTATGCAGGCTTCAATCTGTCGATTGAAATTGTTCGAGGTTCGCCTGCAATGAGTATCACAAAGTTTTTCTCATCTCGTGATACTACTTTGTAAGGACCGGTGTATGGTTTTTCCAGCGTAGATCTCATTTTTTCGTCTCTAACAAATACATGTGAGGTATTGGCCAAGTGTTTCGAGACGTAAATCTTGGGCTGGCCATGGCGAGCTCCCTGTTTTAGAAAGTTGTTGGCATCATTTCTCATGTTTTGTACCATGATTTCGGGGCTAACTTCTTTCGATTCTGTGAAGAAGTCCCCTGGGAGGCGTAGCTCTTTGCCAAATGCTAATTGCGCTGCAGAGTGACCTGTATCGGTTTGTAGGGCAGATCGAAGGCCTAAGAGGATGGTAGGAAGTATATCTACCCATCTCTTAGTATCATGAGACATGATGGAGGCTTTGAGTGCTCTATTACATCTCTCAATTTTGCCGTTGGCTTGAGGATGGTAAGCTGTGGTATGACTGTGTTGAACACCAAGCTTATTGGACAGCTCTTTGAAGAGCGAGCTCTTGAATTGGCGACCTTGGTCTGTGACAATGACTTCTGGTACGCCGTACCTCGCAATCCAGGTATCGTATAACCTTGCAGCTACTGTGGGAGCTGACATCTCGTGTAGAGGGATTGCTTCTGGCCATTGTGTTGCCCTGTCTATTATCGTCAACAGGTATCTGTGTCCTTGGGATGGTGGCAATGGGCCTACCAAATCCATATGAACCATTTTAAACCGCTCTGTTTGTTTGAAGGATTTGAGGGGCGAGCAAGTGTGTCTTCCTACTTTGGATTCTTGACAGTTCAGGCAACTGCGAGCCCATTTGTTGCAGTCAGACTTCATTCGTGGCCATACAAATCTTTCCGAAATTAATTTAGCACTACATTTTGGCCCAGCAAGTGACAAGTTGTGTACACTGTTGAAAGCCAGCCTGCGATATTTTACCGGTAGAAATGGCCTATTCTTACCTGTACTGATGACACATGTTAATAAAACATCAGTACCGGGAATTTTTCGCTGTCTCAATTTGAGAGTAGTATCATCGTTCGATAACAACTCTTGCAATTCTGCATCCTTAAGCTGTGCTTTAGCTATTTCAGCATAAGGCAATTGGACAGGAGCCAAGATAGCTTTGATTCTACTCAAGGCATCAGCTGGAGTGTTGCTTCAACGCAGCAAAAATTCCGAGCAATTCCCTATCGTATGTGCTATAGTTCTTTTCTGTTTTTGAGAGCTTCATCGAGAAGAAATCTAGCGGTAACTTTTTATTGTCTTTATCCAGTTGGTACAAGGTAGCACCAATAGCAAAATCGGATGCATTGGTACTCACACATAACGGCAGACTTTCGTCTGGATGAGCCAATAGAGTTGCATTTGCCAGTATATCTTTGATTTTCTCAAAGGCCTTTTCGGCTTCTTCATTCCATTCGAGTGGAGTTTTGTCTTTCTTTTTACTTGTCTTAATTAGTGCAAACAGCTTACTTTGTTCAGCTGCTGCATTCTTCATGCAACGTCTATAGAAGTTCACCATCCCCAAGAAACGCCTGAGTTCTGCGACATTTGAGGGTTTTGGGAAGTTCAGTATTGGCTCTACTTTGGTCTTCAAGGGGTAAATGCCTTCGGTTGAGACTTTGTAGCCCAGGAAGTCAATTTCAGTTTGTGCGTATAAGCTTTTACTTACGTTGATAGTGAGTCCAGTGGCGTGTATACGCTGTACCACGGCTCTCACATTCTCCTCGTGCTGTTGCTCACCGCCTTCAGAGCAAATGCAAATATCATCCAAGTATGCATATGCAAACGGCAATTCCCTAAACAGTCCGTTGATAAATCTCTGGAAAGTTTGTGCTGAGTTGCGAAGTCCAAACGGCATTCGAAGGTATTCGAATAATCCAAAGGGGGTTATAACCGCTGTCTTTGGTACGTCCTGGTTGGCCATAGGAATTTGGTGGAATGCCGAGTTGATGTCAATTTTGGTGAACATCGTTTTACCCTTCATATTCGCGTTGAAGTCCATTATGTTGGGGACTGGGTAGTGGTCAGGAACTGTTATGGCATTTAAGGCTCTGTAGTCTCCAACAATTCGCCACTCTCCACTTGCTTTTTTGGTCATGTGGATAGGGGAGCTTCATGAGCTTTTTGAGGGGTGACAAACGCAATCCTCAATAATGTGATGAAAGTACTCCCATGCAGCTTTGAGTTTGTCAGGCAGTAACCTTCGTGCTCTAGCATGGCAAGGCTGTCCTTTGGTTTCTATGTAATGAACCGTATCGTGTTTGTATGCAGGATGCCTGAGAATTGATGGTTGAGTGACTCCAGAATAGTCAGACAGGATCTGTAAGAGTTGTCCGTCAACTTTTGTCAGCTGGATATGTTTGTGTCCAGTCTGTAAGCATGCGTTTTGCCATCCACACAATTTTTAGTTTCACTATTGATCAGTTTGACGTGTTTGAGGTCAATGATCAGGCCATAGTGTGCAAGAAAATCTGCACCCAGGATCAGGTTTGGAACATCAGCAACTGTGAAGGACCACGTCATCTTTTCCTTAAGTCCGATGTCAACTTTTCTGGTCTCGAGTCCGTAAGCTGGAAGGTTTTGACCATTCACAGTACGGAGGTAATATTTCGGAGGAAGTACTTTCTTGTTTTTATTTACTGGCAATATACTCAGGTCTGCATTTGAGTCTATTAAGTACCATCTCCTGTTAGTCCTGTCCTTGATGAACAGGCGGCATGAGTGTTTTTCCGAGGGGTCTTCGGCCGCATAGATGGCCCCTCACTCTAGTTTGACGCTTCCTTATTGTAGGATTTATCCCACCATTTGCACCTGTTGTTGCATTTGGTGGCCTCCGTGCCAAACTGGTTGTGGAAGAAACAACTTTTATCATCCCAATTTTGAGACTGGGTTTTGGGAGATGATGTTCTAGGGGGAGTTGAAATCTGACCCCTGGTACTGGAACTAGATCTGCGGTCTCTGGACTGGGACTGTCGTCCTCTGCTATTGCTGTTGTTGTTGTTGTTGTTTCTACTTTTGGATCTTTGTCACCAGCTGCTGTTGGGTTTCGTTGAGCCTAGGCTTTTGTTCCGTTTAATTTCTTCGGTCAACTGAGCTATTTGGGCTCAAAGTTGAGTGAATTCTCCAGTCTCTGCAGATACTGCACTGACCACTGGCTTTGACCTGGTGTACTCGAGCGCATTATCTGCTGATTTCGCAAGGAAGTCCAAGTCTGGGGATGTATTGATCACAGTTGAACCAACGGCGGCTAGGCATTGCACAACACTTTGTGGAAGTTGTTTGCAAAATTGATTGCCTATGACAGAAGGGGCTATGATATTGTCTGCCTTCTGCCTTAACTTCGCCATGAAGATCGAGGGTTTGTCGTCCCCCATCTTCATACCACCCATCACATCATCAATTATTTTGTTCTTTGTTTTTCCAAAAATGTTCTTGATCTTCTTGACAAACCAGGCATATTTGTCCTCTTCTGTCGAAGGGGATTCCATAATGTCCGGAATGTGGCAGATTATCTGTGGGGGCATGCCTCCACAGATGTGTAAATACCGCTGGTTCAGTGTTATATTTTCTGTCTTGAACCTGCCTTCCAATAGTGTCAACCACAAATCTACCTCATTGGGCTGAAATTCCGGGATCTCTATCCTCCGTCTATAGAAGTTGGGGTTTTGTCCTGGCTGCAATTGCAAAAGTTGCATAATCTGCGCCAAGACTTCGGGTGTCAGCTGCGGCTGACTACTACCTCCCTGCGATGGTTGTGGGTTTTCAGTTGGTGGTGGAACCATTGCTATGTCTTTCTGGTGACAAGCGTATTCCACAGAACTAATTCCTTCCTTGCTGGTTGAAAACACTGGCTCCTGTGTTTGTAGGACAGGTGTTTTCGGGTCAGAACTTTGGCTTAAAGTTCGACCACTTCTCAACGTTTTAACTGCGAGTTCTTCTTTATTTATTGCAGTTCCCAGTTGTGCTAATTCTGGGTGTTGAGGGCCTTCTTCAGTTTTTGGTAAATTTGTAGAGTGTCGAGTCGAAGTCGGGGGAGTTGGGGGATGAGTCCAACCTTCTTCCTCCAGGTCTACTGTCTTGTTTCTCCTTGTTTATATATTTTAAGGAGAGGGGTATAAATTCCCACTTCAGCAGACTCTACTTCGACGAACCAAAAAGGTGTCTTAGTCTGCAAAAAAATATTTTTAATTTGCCGAGCAAGCGAGTATCTCGCCAGCGCACCACGCCAAATTTTTGTAATAGTGCAACGCGCCTCCAGACACCTAACGACGTAGCCAAAAATCACGTCGGGGTCACCACTGTGGAATACCTTGTCGTGAGAGATATTCTCACCAGAAGGAAATTCAACAGAATTTAAGCGTGTTCAGCCACTTCGTACGTAGGTACGGGTAAGCCAGAACCAGACTGAACACTGGCGATTTTAGAGCCAGTTTGGGCGGTTTATATACGGCTTATTAACACGCACACAAACACACGTACGTAAGGTAATACGTACGTCGGTGAGGGCAGCCAGGTTGCATCATCCCCTATTGTGATAAGAGATGGCTGGCTGGTTCGTGTACGGATTGTGACATTGTTTGGTGATGTCACAATTCGGTACTTGTACATTACCTGCATGTACTTGCAGGTAATTACGATCGAACGTATTTTGTGTTTGGTTTAACGTCGTACAGACGAGTAATTAGCCTGCCCTTTGGGGCGGCGACTGTCGTCGAGGGGTCCGAGCCCCTTTATCCATACCAGTGAGTCTCCTCATTTTCTTTTTAAATTCTAATTTTCCTGGACTACATGGGAAATCAGTAAGCTCAGCTTGAACATGCTCAAATTGACCATAGGTAATTTTGGCCTCTGGTCTCAATCCATCTGATATTTTTTTCTAGGGTCACATGTCATCTGTGTTTTACAAATATGGATCATATTCCATTGTAGAGAGATTTGGCAAAGCAATAAATGATTACTGGGCAAAAATTACCTTTACTCAGTTAGAGCATGTTCAAGCTGAGTGTACTGATTCTCATGGTATTGTGTCATGGCCAAGGCCGTAACTAGGAACACGCAACCAAGGCATTTGCCTGGGGTGGCTAAATGCAAGGGCGGCATTCTGATTTTACTGAAAAAAAAAAAGAAAGAAGTAAATTTGATACATCGACGATGACGTGCTTTTGAGCAAGTCTTATAGAGGTAATGGAAAGGCGTCAAAAAGTTTGTATGCCCAGGGAGTCAAAAAAGGTAGTTACAGCCTGTTCATGGCTACTAGCAGTAATTTTGAACGAATTATTTGAAAATGTTCATTTTACTTATTGATTCTTTAATTGTGTATTTTGTTATTTTATTTGGGTATTTTACTTGTGAATTTTGGTGCAATGTAAATGATGAATCATATGACATTTATCTGATTTATTCATTTTATAACGTACCACAATGTTAATTTCTTGTGATGTGTGATAACATGAATAATCATATACATGGAGGTTTCACATTTTCATTTGTAAATACTCTCATGAAAAGTTAAAATTATCACTTTTAGGTAAACTTTTCTCCACATTAATTAAACTACCAAAATTTGGCCGGAAATAATGAGATGAACGTGAATATTCAGAAGAAATTTTTAACCTAAAGAAAGAGATTGGGTGTATCAACGTCATGATGTCATAGCGAGATAACTGTATGAGAAATCTCGTATTAAAATAGGCACCAACCTGTATGACAGTAAACTACCGCGCAACGAGAGAGAACTCTATTACATACGTCTTAAGTAGCAAAATTAAAGCATTTGGTAATGAACCAAAGCAGTGGGTTGAACCCCATTGAATTTTATCAAAATATTCAGTTCAGTCGATTAGTATTACAAAAATAAAGCAAAAGGAAAATTATTCAAATACCTAATTTTATTGAAATATACTTATTGAAAAAGGACTTTATTTGAAAAACGTTTCCATCTTCATTTTCCAAGGTTGTATTCTCATTGACTTCTACAAATATCCGAAATTTTCAAAGGTATAAAATTGAAAGGTAAATTTTTTTCTATATCGGATTAGGCTACCATTTACCTTTAATTATGATCCAAATAAATGTTGTGATAAACTGAACGACTGAATCCTTACTACGGTGTAAATTATTTTTATATGGCAACAAATTAAAAACTGTCCAACCGTTTTCACACATGTAACTTAGAACAACCATAATTTCAAAAACTGGAAAATAAGTGAAATATGATTTTATCGTAAATTATGGAATAAAAAAAATAAAATTTACAACTTTAAGATAATTATTACCGTCAGCAAACGGAATTTTTTTTACGGAGTTCTAGCATGAATAATGATCATATGTGATAACGGTATCTACGTTTTAAATGAACTGCAATGTAGGTATAAGTACTACTAACAATAGCAACCGCTCCTGCAGCAAACAAAAATCCATCGAACTTAACGATATTTTTACCTTTTTCCATGCTTCTAATAAGTAGTACAGTGATATATTTCCTTCGCTTCAAGAGATAAACCTTCGAAAGTTTTCACTCGTTTGTTAGACGACCATTAATAGGGAGGATAAAAACTTTAGGACGAAACATTCAAATTGTTTCTACTAGTCCTTTCTTCAGGAGAACCTATTTAACCATTCGTAATGTTAATTTATAACGAAAAAACTTTTACATGGCAAAAAGGAATATTATCGTTTAACCAACGTTGACTAGCCTGTACCTTATTTTGCTTCGATCGACGTTGAAAAATCTAGTAAAATGCGTCCTTAAAAAACAAAGTACCAATACGAGAAGTGTTAAATGCGAAAACGGAGGGAAAAAATTCAAAATTATGAGATGCTTTCAATATAATTATATTTACAGCACGGTACTGAAAACAAATATCCACAACAGATTAACGTGAACTTTGTTGTTCGTGAAGTTGTGCATGCTATTATTCAAGCCACAATGAAAGCTATTTCGGTTTTGTAAATGTCATAGAATACCTATGGAAATTTTCAAAAATTCTGTCAACGAACAGTTGAAGAACCTATGTGGTTTTTTCCTTCTCTCGTTCAAAAATATACAATAACTTATGTTGAACATAGTTTTATCGTTGTAAATTCGCAACGAATAAGAAATTCGTCGATTCGGAAAATATTTATGAAAGAGAAAGTTTTTTATTTACTCATTTATTATTTTATACTATGTCACAATACAGTAGGACTTTAATCATCACCAACATTAAACATATTGATAATACTGAAGTAATGAAACAAATTTGCAAACAATTGGCAAAAAAGTCATTAATTTTTTCAATAGTTTTATGTTTCGTAGCAAAAAACAAATTCGGAAATTGATAAAAATTCAAATTAGGGAATCTTAATTACAACAGGGCTTCCGAACATGGTCAGGAGACGTACAAACAAACATTCTTTCATAGATATTTTAACGATTTACAATTATTACTCGTTGCGAATTTATAGAAATTTTATTTCCCGTACAAAGTTTAAATTTCACAACCTAAATCAGAAAAGTAATGAAGATTATAGAAACTGTAATAACCGATGAGCTCCCTGACACAGTCAGGAGATGTCCACAACAGAAAAGAAATATTTGTGGGCTGAGAGTTCCCAGTTTTGTTCACCACAGTCTCTTCAATAAGTGGAAGAAATTTGATGCAATAGGTTTCAATCGAAGGTGACATTATCCCCTCTGTTAAAAAAAATATGTGACCGAATTTTCAGTCGTCCCAGACTGTAGAGGCCAATTTCATTCAAACGTAGAATAATAGCTTTAGTACCTAAGTTCGAAGTTTTAGCTTTTCCCAAAGTTCAAAAAATTCATAGAATCAATTCAAATAACGGTAGGCGATACCAAATCGACGCTCAGTTTTCAACCAGTTTTCAAAAGTCGCCTATAAACGCAATACCAATTCCGAAGTCCAAAACCAAATTATTCTGTTTCACTTTACTCGTTACAATTTCGAAATTTTATTTACAATTAAAGTGGAAAATACAAGAAACTTATGTTTTTTAAAGAAAAAGTTTCGTACATTTTAAATTGATTTAATGTTTTATTTTATCCAAATTTATGAATTACAAAATTGAAATTAAATATTTTTTATGGGACAACGTCCTTTCAGTTCGGAAAAATTTAATCGAATGAGAGCTTGCAAAATGCTCTCATTCTTTTGTCAGCACAACATACGGACATTTAGGGTTCACTGGTCGCCAATAAATATTCAAATTTCGTTAAGAAAATTCCTCATTTATTTCTTTAGCAATTCAAGTTCAATTCACATGTAATTTGTTGTTCCCTGCTCGGCGTTGAGTAGCGAAAAGTAGTTCATTTTATGTTTACGGTGCACAGACACAAATTCGTATCTGTACTGTGTGGGTAGCATCACATTTCGCATTTGCGCCTCAGTGGCTTAGTTATGGATTGTGGAAGCAGCGACGCTTTTAGCATTTCACACATAATTACAGCGCAGGAGCTGCACCCTACGTATTTTAGCCTAATATTATCAAGTCTATAAACGAACCAAAAAATCAACTTTCATGATACTTCCTGTTAAAGTTTTCAAGCTTATTCGTGTTTGCATCTCAAATTAGTCTCAAGCTATTCAACGTCTTGTGATTGTTTGAAAACACATTATAATACAAGGGTGAGAAAAAGTCAGTTTACGCTTGGTATGCATTTGTTATAGAAAGCGCAAACTGACTTTGCTCAACCCTGTATTAAGATTGATGAAAAAAAAAAAGTCTCGAACGATGTAAAGAGCATAGTCTAAAATTTAATATATAAATTAAGACTAAGGGTAGCAAATTACAATACAAAATCTAGAGAAAATTAAATGACAAAATAAACTAAAAAAATTCCAAAAATTAGATTTTATTGTCAATTTTGTAAGTTGAAAAATGTTCAGAAAATTTCGTTCAAAAATAAATGAAAAATGTAAAACATCTTACTCTTTTGAAAGAAGTCTCTATATTTTTTGTTTCTATTGATCTCAGGTTTCCAATTACTTGCGATAAAAGAAGAAAACCGAATTACCTATCTATTTTTATCGCATAGAGAAAATGAGAATTATTATTTCAAGTTTTCTGGTCGTTATAGTTGCTTGGAATATTTCATCTTTTCAAGCACCCATAAATGAAATTAAAATATAGTGCACGGCAACAGCGGTAAGCGAATAAGAATAAGTTTTTTTTTTTGTCATTTCAAAAGTTTAGATCTAATTGTTTAAAGTCTTAAATATCACAGACTGAGAATTTTTTTTTTTTATGTGAAACATTTGAAATGAAACATCTTTAGCGGCATTAGGATAAGTTTTCAGGGTCGCAGATGATGTGAAAATTATGTTTAAAATGTCAACAAAAACGCAAAAAAACGTATTGCGAACATGATAAAAAAAATATATATATAAAAAACGAATAGTCGAAAAAAGAAAGAAAAAACAAAAGATGGACAGAGTACCTAATAAAAATTCAAAATTAGAAGAAATATTTATTCATCACTTTTATTTTATACGTGACAATAGGTACTTCATTTTTGTCAGTTAAAGGTAGGTATGTCCGATTTGAGAAAGAGAGCGGAACTAGTTTTCTAAAGCGGCTATTCGATTTTTCAAGGTAGAACTCAAAAAAATACTTTTTTTCTCGACTCTCAGTACATGAGTTCTGAAAAAAAGTTCTAACAGTGTCACGGTATTTGTACCACATGCCGTGTGAGTCTCATGATTTTCTTCTCGTTCTATTTGAAATATCAATTTCTTGAATTTTTTTTTTTTCACACAATTGACACAGAACTACAACCGCAGGATAAAACTAAGAAATAACTTCTAACTTCATTTGTCCAGCACCAGAACACTGAGTACACCATCTTTTTGCGTAATCCAACACAGATAATTAATTTACGAGTAAGTTTCACTTTTGACTCGCATACTGTATTTACACGCACCTTTGTAGTGACGATAAAATTCCTAAAATAAAAGGATAAATTTACACGAGTTTTTTTTTTTCAACTTCTTCTTTTTCATAATATTTTATAGCCTCGGCTTTGAGTTAGGAGAAGGTGATGAGAATTTTTCGTCCAAAAATTATATCATCGAATTCCTGCTGAGTCTATCGTATCGAAGAGACATTTTTCTTTTGGATGCCACAGAGTACACATCTGGCCTCGATTATATTTCAATATGGCACATACTGAACTTCATACCTACCTTTTTCTCACGCATCCTAATATTTTTTTTTTGTATACATTCCACCCCTCTTCCGCGATTGCTCGTTGTGGTCTTTCCCATTTTCACTTTCTCTCTATCTCACTTTTAACTTCTCTCTCTCCTTCTCTCTGATTCACGTTTTTTATTTATTTACTAATTCAAATGAAAACATTTTTTATTTCAGAAACACATTAAAAACGTTCGACGTTTTTGACTAAATTGTTTCGGTGAATAGTTAGTCTTATTTTGCCATGATAAACGCACTCACGAAAAGTATTTTTCTCAAGTCCCCTTCCTCCCTACTTTTAGTAGTTGCGTACAAAACCCGCATAGAAAAGACGTGTAATGCAATAAACTGAATACAAAGAAAGTGTCGCGGATTAAACTTGAAATATTGGTACAAATAAATAACAATAAATGCTACATGTACTTTTCAAAGGGACAGCAACAGCGAAGAATCAAGCACATTCAATTTCAAGGCTATATAAAAGACAAAAATTGCGTTACATCACGAACGTATATTATATTAAGTTGACTGATACACAGAAAAAACTGCATGAACCGAATTTAGAAGGAAATAAATTCAAAATATGAATTTAATCTAGAAACTTCGGAAACTTCAATCCGTATTATTCACTCTTCAACCAAACTCATCAATGAATAATTCATGTCACTGAAAAAAAGTGATATATGAACACCACGAGACCTAAATGCATAATATATTTAACCGCGTGAAACACAACTCCTATAATCAGTTGGCGAAGTTATTGAATGAATTATCCAAACTTATTTGAAAAATTTAAATTTAAACTTCTATCTTTACGTCGGCTCAGAAGTATTTCCTCGAATTTTATCGCAAATAAAAAATTTTATTCCTTCCAGCATGAATGAAATTTTTTTCATTATTCTTCACGCGCCATATCCGTTTTCAAGGCTAGAAATTTACCCAGCGATTTTGATTCTGAACACTACAGATGTGGAAAAGACTCCTTCACTGAACATCGCATCTATCTCGCGCAGCATCTTTTTTAAACAATCGATCTTTTTCAATTAATGGTCGCATAGACTAGTTATTTTTTCTATTCCGCTTCTCTTACTTAATACGTCCTCCGTATGTTAATTTTCATTTCCAAGAGAAGTTATTCATCAATATGAAAGCCAATGTGGCCTGCGTGATGCTAATATATTTTTACAAGCCCAAAAAACATTTACCCCATTCGGAATTATCTGCATCAAACACAGCGTAATTCCAAAGGAAATCAATATAATCGGAAAGGTAAAGTGAACCACTTTAAATTACATTTGCGACCAAAATCGTTCAGATAAACCACATTAAAATATAGGTTACACGATAATGACATATTTATGTCATCGGCCGACAAAAAAATATCGTGGAATAGGTATGTATCTATTGTTTAACTGTAGAGCGAGAAAAGCGAGGAAAAACAAAGAAATTACGAAACGTGTCCTCTTTTCCACGTGGCAAAATAAAAGTGTGCAGTAAGTACGTTACTATCATTCGAATTCGAAATTGTATGTGCTCAAGAAGTAATCCCTTAATGTTTTTGCCTTGGAAAATGGTTACGAGAAAAAAGATTGCCATTCAACGACGTTTGAAGAAAAAGAGGAAAAAATACTATATCGAGCTTTAAGAACAGCTTTTCGAAAAAGGGAACGCGGAACGCATCTGAAACTGGCGAGTGTATAACGAGTAAACAAAGAGGTTGTAAACCGAGAAAAGACACACCTGTGTGGCAACGAAATGAGTAACCTACCTTTAATAATAAACCTACTTCTTTTACGTTTCATGGAAAGAATTAATCGAATTTTGATGATTTTTCGAGGATGAATAGTTATTAAAGAAATTACGAATTATTTCAAAATTCAAGAAAGATGCAGGGAAAAAGAACAAAAATAAACGACCATCGATAAAATTTGCTGGTAGTTGTGATCCAGTGAGCCACTTTAGTTTATTTAGCACTAATGATGGACTGCTTTTTCTAAACAACCTTAATTTCGAAGTCAATGAATGTAAAAACACGGCACTTGAAGTCTCACCGGGGGCTTTGTCTCCAGGACTCCAAATTTCTTGATAGCCCCATGTCATGAAATCCCTATATGTCCCTTGACTTCTAACCCACTAAGGGACTCTGCTTTTCTGAACCTTCCTAATCAGGGTCGAACGATTCCCGCGAACACAATTTTGGCTCGGAATTTTCCCCAAGCACCGAACAATGGAAATTCCTACGAACTTTCCAAGAACCAAAAATAATTGAAAAAAACAATTTTTATTGTTCGTTTCACGTCTCATAATTTTCTGTATTATTAAGTGGTCGGAAAAATTCAAGTTGAATGTAAAATAGGATCAGCTTTTCATAGAAGCTGGAGGAAAGTAAAAGTTTGGTACTTACTTAAGTATCAATAATTATCGATAAGATCGAAAAAACTATCGATATTTATAGAAAATAAATATATTGATAGTTCCCAGGAATTGTTTATTCCAGAATTTTCCTGTAGTTTTTTGGGAATTTTTGGAAACAGGAAGGTCTGGAAATTCCTACAGCTAACACTGGTTCTAACTGCGTCTATATATCCAAACATATCGAGGGAAATTAAAAGAGAAGAAAACGTTTCTGGGAGCCACATAGCATTTTTCTGGACTACACTTCCAGACCCTATGTATCTTCTCAGCGGGGCCCTAAGCTCCTAATTGAGGACCAAATTAGGTACAAGGCATACGATTCTGAGTTTCAGAGGCCATCTTACGATGAATTTAGGGAACGATTTTAACGAGATCATGTAAGAAAAAAAGATTACTTTATTGAAGTCAGTGCTCTTTTTTTTTTTATGATGTAGACTTTATACCTGTGTCAATTCCTTCCAATTTCATGACAAATCTTTTTAATTAGCGCCGACTTCAATAATTCCAGTCCCTAGACCTAGATCTTGCTGGAGAAATTTTAAAAGAATTATTTTTTACTTTTTAGTGCATTTTTTATTATTTTTTTAAATTTTTTACTTGACAAATTTATCTTTTTGAAAACGAACAATACTAGAATGATCGGGGCGAACATAATATAAACCATCAAAATGACCTGAAACTCGAAAAATGAAGCAATAAATATCAAAGAAAACTAACTTAGACGGCTTGACACCACTATACTTCAGAGAAAATTCCAAAAAACATTCTAAAATCGGAAAATATCGAGATAAGAATTCTTATTTTTTCTTCTTAATAAAAAAATAAATAGAAATAAATAAATAAATAAACAAAATGAATAAAAAAATTTAAAATTAACATCTATAAACTTTCAAACGCGAATATTAATCAGTCTAGTGGAATAGATTTACGGTAGATACTTAAATCTAAGCTACGCATTATTTAGCGCCTGAATTTCTCAGTGAATCTCATCAAAAACAAATTCCAATAAAAATTAGTCAACAATTCAGCTTTTTAAAAAATTTTCCTCCAGAATCATTTCATCAGCTACAAAAGTCAATAGAAAACATTTCAAACTCGTTAATTTTAGTGATACAAAACTCGAAACGAATAATTCACTAGTAAAATAATTTTTTTTTCGTATTTATTCGGATCTAAATACGTGAGTTTTCAGATTGATTCGTATTCAATCTAAAAAAAAAAAAAAGAAAACCTTCAAAAAGGCATCGGGTAATCGAATCTGCGTATTTTTGAAGAGAAACAAAAAGAAAAAGGAAAAATAATTTTTCAAACAAGAAACTTTGAAGTATCGCAATTCTTTCACCACTTGAACTTTTTTCCAAAGAAATATTAATTACAGAAAACAATTCAACCCTCCAAATAAAGTTCAGAATAGGCTCCATTTCTCTCCTTGAACCTCCAAGCCCTACAACAAAAATTTTTTTTTCTTCATTCAGTTAATAGACGGCGGTCTTAAATACATTTGGGAGCAATTCAATGTTTTCATCACGTTCGTGATGAATATTTTATAAATTATTTTTACCTTCCTCCAGGAAATTTCCACGTTGTATAGGTACGAAGTGAAACGAGTTGTTTTTAAGGAAAAAAAATTAAATAGCATTGAATGAAAAAATAAAGTTTTTTTTTTTTTAAACTTATACAAATTATTTTAAATTTGCAACGTTTCCGGAACAGAAATCATAGTTTTTAACTTTTTCAAAAAGTTTTACCTGCATTCAAAAGAGGAGTAGATTTTGAAAAAGTTCATAAATTAAATATTCCTCGAGTGTATTGAAAATACGAATGTAAGTCGTATAAAGGAGAGAAAAATGAGGCTGGTGTTAGCTATTTAAGTTTTGAGAAAACCCTGTAGCCAATTTTACGTCCCGAGTGAATACAGATTTTTTTTGAAACGATTAGTTATTGGAATTCTAATACGCTTGAACTGAAGAGAATACAAAACTCGAAGATAAAAAGCAAATTTTGATTTAACTCAGTAGGTACAGATCGCAATTTTCATTTGATTGCCGAACAATTTGGTACACTTATTCGAATTTAGACAAGGAAGGACCCTATTATTTTTGGTTCAGATCGACTGGATGGTGCGTCCGATACATCCTATTATGTTGCATTTTTTAAGCTTAGGTGGTTCTAAAATTCGTTATTTTCAAGCAATAGGCATGAAATTTCATACAGACCTTGAATATATTATATTCTATTATTCTGCAAAATTTAATTTCAATCGGCCTGAAGGTTCATGCGTAGAAGTGATTTGAAAAAAATCTTCAAATATTGTTAAGAAGAGTAGATAATTCAGATGAAACAAAAAAGCTGTTTGGACATGAGGTTTGCGGTTATTTTATTTGCCAAACGATTATTTAATAACTTGTTAGCCTCCGAACCTCGCAATACAATTCGTTGCGAATTTCCTTGACACTTCATTAAACGTACTTTTGATATTTTCATTTTCTTATTGTATTTATTTATTTATTTATTTAAACTTTTTCGGTTAAGAAAACTTACATTTTCCAGCGCGGCTGTGCTAGAGTTTTTTTCAATTTCCAACGTAGAAGTTGCATGTTTTGACTTTTTGTAATGAGATTTTGAGAAAATATGTTGAAAAACATAAAAAATAGCCAATTAACATTACAAAAATTACTTAAATTTAGTCTACACGAATCTGTAGTTCTTCTCATTTAATAAATATGGGTATCTAGAATAACAACCGAGAATTCGCGATGATATTTGTTTGTTTTTCGAACAATGGCATTTACTAGAAGTAAAAAACATATTTTCCAATCAGTTGATACAAAAAATAAAAATGAATCAACGAAGAAAACGAATTATTTGGAGAATCAACAGCTTTAGAGGCTCATCTTATTATCATGTTACACTGAATCGCTATAAAATCAGAAATTATGGATTACCATTTCACTGTGAGAATACGCATAAAAAATACATTAGAACATTGTAAAAACTGTATTATCGTTGATACGAGAAAATACAAAATAAAAATTTTATACGATCTGAACAATTTTTGATAAACTGACGAAAAATTTAACGATGAAATTTCGAAGAAATAATGATGGAGATGATCACTTTGTTGAAATACAGCGTAAAGCAGCTCAAGGGATAAAAGAACACACGTTTGAAAAGAATTTCAGATAGATGTTGCTTTACGTTTATCTTCAACTTCACAGCGTTGAAGAGAGCATTAATACTTATTTTCACGAGACGAATACAATTTTCTCGATATCGGTACAAAAGTGAGTGAAATAAAAGGAGGGAAAATGTAATTTTCAACATAGGTAAGTTACCCCATTTTACGCAAAATATCGTAAGAGTGCAATATGATACAGAGAGAGAGTTTACCGCGTTCTTTTTTTTCTCATCGTCATTCAGTGAAATTGTTTTTCTTTGAATGAGAGAAAAAATACATGAAAAACATTTCAAAAAAGATTAACATGTCAACAGGCCAATGTGATGTCAATGAATGAAAATCACAAAAAATAACATTCTTTCAAAGGCAAAAATCTTAAAAACCTATTTCAGCAAATGACCTTAAAAAATCTTTTACTACTGCGAAAACGCCAAACACAGCGAGATAGTAATATGAGAAACAAATTTCTTTCATACAAATTCAACCGAAATCACGTAGCACGAAGCAGACAATTAGGCTCATAAAAAGTGTTAGTATTTCGCTTACTTAAGCAAGAAAATTTCCCTTCGTAACGATATAGCATACAATATAAATTTCCCCAAAGGCGAGATGCCATAAATAATGACGAATTTCTGGCATTTTACAAGAAGCACGAAAACATGAGCACCTCGTTTGAAGGCGTCTTAATCGCATTTCTCTAACAAAATTCTGAGAATATTTGCTCATACCTCAATAAGCAATTTTTTACTTTACAAATATTCAGGTAATATATTTTAACGGAAAAACGTGTTGAATCGTAATAAAGATGTTGAAAAAGGGGAAAAAAGAAGCGAGATGTACCATCATTAGGTTATGTAAATTATAGTAAAAAAATAAAAAAACAAAAAATAGAACCGACTTCAAAAAAAAAAAAAAATGCACTAAAAAAAATTATTTTTTTTAAATTTCTCCAAGATTTAGGTCTAGGGACAGAAATTATTATTAAATTCGGCACTAATTAAAAAGTTTTATCATAAAATTAGAAGGAATTTTAACGCAAGTAAGCCTATATGGTAATAGAAAAGAGGGCCTACTTCAATAATTCCAGTCCCTAGACCTAGATCCTGCTGGAGAAATTTTAAAAGAATTATTTTTCTCTTTTTAGTGCATTTTTTATTGTTGTTTTTGAAGTCAGTTCTATTTTTTCAGTGATTTTTCATTTCTAACGTAAGCGGCAAAATTACTTTAAAACTAACAGTTTTCCTATTCAAAGATAATACTTCACCGATTCTAAAAAAATTCAATGAGACCACTTAGGGATCATCTTCTTTCATTTGACAAAAAGTTCATCAAAATCGGTGCTTAGATTGAGAAATTATGCAGAAACAAACATAGCCTAAATAAAAAAAAATATATACATATACATTGATCGAATTGATAACCTCCTCCTTTTTTTTAAGTCAGTTAAAAATTTAAATATAAAAACTGAATAAAATGTTTCGGTTTTTTCAGAAGTAAATGGAGTCAATCTTCACTTCTTTCATATTTCTTCTCCTCTTTAATGGGGCACGCATTAAAGGCTTAACGAGAAGATAACGATTTTTTTTTTTTTTAAATGGTTCATGCTCCGAATTAACAAGAAGAATACCAACAACTTTTCTCACCCTCATATTAATTTGATTTGAAAATTTAGTTTTTTTCTTTCTTTCGCGTTAAAACCAGTTTATTCTTTTTACCGTAAGTACTTGAAAGTATTTTTATGGGTTGACTAAATTTTCTCTTTTTTATCATCAATCATGAGTATGAGGGTTATTGGGAGATGAAAATTCAACTCACGAATGACGACGTTATTTATTTAATAATTATAAATTAAACATAATATTTCAAAACGGAATGTTATCTTCCTTCACATTATGGAAAAAATGGAAAGAAATGAACCAAAATCCACAAAATATTCTTGAAATAAATCAAAATTCATCGGGAAAAATATTTAGGATGGTCATTTTGAATATCTAAAGGTTATTTAACGTTAAAAATGTCATTTAAAAGTTTCGGTTTTGGTTATTGAGATAATTTTGAATACAATTTTTTGGATTTTCTCTATGCTACGAAAATTAGATCACTCACTATTTTAACGAAAAAACGTGCTCTACCACAATGACCTTCTCATTTTTTGGGGTAATCGGAGTAACAAAAGTAAATCTACATTTTTTCCCATTTCAATTTACTGGATTTCGGCTAATTGGTTATTTTCCCCAGCGTCTGGAGGATATATCTGAATGTCGAAGCAGGGTACGAGGGTGATTGGGCTCCAGCGGCCGGTGGTTTGCCAGCACGAATTTATCAATCATACACTGTAGCACAAATAAAAGAAACCCGAATTAATCACCATTTTTGGTTGGGAATGTCTTTTGGTGACCTCTTTGAACTCGCAACCTATCGACTGCAAAACCGAATATGTAACCACAACGCCACGCAGACTCTAAAATCAAGATTAATTTACCAAAGAGAGGAGAAAAAAACTCGAACGAAGCAGCTCCGTTAGAAAAAGTAGGTATTCAAAAGACAGAAAATCAGTTAAGTACCAAGAAGTTATTCATAAATCATTAAATTTTGTTAATTTATTGTTGACCTAAAATTACGCAGTTAATAAAAATTACCTCTTTCAAAATCGAAACTAAAACATATTTTCTAGAAGTACCTTGGTAGCATGTTGCGATAAAATATACTTCTTGTTAATTTCTTAGTTATTTGTTCAAAATCAAGCATTTTATAGCCAAAATAATGACCAAAATCGCTGCACTGTGAGAATCGTCCGGTTGTTCCATGCCAAAATTAGTAACATGTTAGAATACATATCATAATAAATATATTTTCCGAATTACGTTCCTATTGGTAAAAAATTACGCATTTGATAGTAAAAAAAAAAAAAAAAAAAAAAAATTAATGTTACCACAAGTACCGTTTGAGCGATCCTCATCAAAATTGATAGCAAAATTATAACGACCATAATAAATATTTGTTCCAAACTTATATTTTTTCTTGGCTTCCTCAATTTTTTTTATATGAATCTTAAAATGAATATACCTACCTATATTTACGAGACTGAAAATTTGAATCGAAGTTCGTAAATTAAAACGAAAGTATAATTTTTGAAATATTTTCAGAACAAAGAAATTGTGAGCAGTAACTGACGCATGCCGCTATATACTAATTAAAATTAAAAATTATAAGTAAAATAAATTCACCTTTTTGAACGCCCCGTGATCAAATAGTCCGCGGATTTATTCTACAGCCTATACCTTTTATCTTTCTCTCGTAGCCTAGAAGTTAGGCTATGTGTATAATCTTGCTTCCCTAATATAATCTCGTCAAACAGAAACTTTTTCTACATATACATAAACTTCCAAAGACCGGTTCTCTTTTCTTTTCCTATTTCACGTCAACTCATTTCATAATTTCATAATTTTTCCTGTCTATTACCATTCTTCTCTTTCCATATTTTTCTTATCATCCACCACGTCCATCATACTCGTCACATCACTCTATTATTCCCTCTTTTTTTTCCTTCTAAAAACTGTTGCCGCGGACAAATTTCTGCTCCGTATCTACGTGTATTTTTAACCCTCCACTTCCCGTCCATTGGTACCTTGACCTCCGGCGCACCGTTAATATAATTCTTACCTTTTTTTTCATCCCCTCTAACTTCCGCGGATGGACTGCTTTTGGATCCGGGCTTCAAATTTTCTTCTTTAGTCACTTTTTACTACTTCTATTTTGAATGCTCAATTTTATACACGCGTTTTTCTTAATCATGTCATATATACTTGTTAATTCTAGACGACATTTCATGTTATAAATGAATTCGAAATATTTCGCTGGTATGAAATATCCGTGTATTTTTTCTTTTTATAATACACTGAATTTTTGAATATGATGTGTTAACTTTATTATGGCAAAGGGGTAAAAAGTTACGTACAGTTTTTAATTATTGGTTCTCTGGTTTCTGTGTTGTTTTGTCCGCGATGTAGGGAATAGCCGTAGCATGGGGATATAATAAAATGGTCCCCTGACTTCGACTCTACGGACACCTGGCAGGCTGTTCTGGGTTGGGTGGTGGTAATTCTGTGACCACCATCCAGTGTAGGTGGTTTTACCGAAGTCCTGGAGCTGTGTCAATGGTAGTATAAAAATATTGGTTGGTCTTGTGGGTAGTGGTGGCCATTTGTGACCCCCCTCGCATACCACATAACCACAAAATTTACTTTTTCTTTTTTCAAATTAATCCATCAAAACAACTATTTGGTCAGTTTTCAAAGCATGTGACATGACAAATACAAAACTATGTTCCCGTACAAAAATTCAAAAAAATTTGGCGTGAGCGAAAAAACAAATCAATAAGAAAAAAAATATTATGTCACAAGATATTTGTTATAAATACAACATTCTCAATGCCAAATAGTATTTATTACCAACACAGAATTTGTAAAATATATTTTTTGACATTTTCACAATTTCACACTTTTTGACTATGCGATCCGACGTTGTTCAAGAAACGAAATCTGAAAATAATAATCTGTCAAAACTTGTTCCTCGCATCACACAATGCCAAGTAATAGGTATTTACGATAAATTTATACTATCGGAATAGAGTTCACTCCTTCATATTATCAGTTCGCAATATTGAAATAGGAAAAATTATAAGAATTGATAGAGTAGAAACAAATTTTGAGACACTGATTTGAGAAGCTTCGTCCTCTCAGCTCCTTCCTAATTCGTGCTATGGTTTCAAAATACTGTTTGCTTGTAGAAGGATGTATGAAAATAAAATGCTCACAGATGAAGGGACGCAATGGAATTGAGAATCAGAACCTTTGAACAATAGGCCACTTGACAGGTGGAAAACACTGAAATAATTAAGAACCAGCGTATATTTCATTTATTCGAAATAAAGAGTTCTTTTGCTCGGGTAGGTATATTAGAGGAAGAATAAATATTGTAAAAAACTGAATTACGAATGAACTGATGTAGGAATTGAATTTAGAGTGAAAAACGAAAGATAATGCATGCTCTCTAAAATAAAATAAAAACTCTCAGTGCAACAGAAACTCTATCAGAAAATGTAGGTTTTAAAAAAAGAAAGATTAAAATACACTAAAAATTGAAAAAATTTAGTAGGTACCGATTATAAAATATTGATTAAGAAAATTTTCGTAGCTACTGATTGAAGATTACATATTTTAGAGCCCAAAATCAGAATTAAATCAGATATATCAAAAGTACCGTCCGGCTGATCTAAATCAACATTTATAACATAATAGAAAAGATTATGATGAATATTTTTTTCGAATTTCATAGCTATTGGTTAAACATTAAGCATTTTACAGCCTGGTGCCCAGATGTATTCATTTTTAGAGTATTTACTTACTTTTTCGACGAAAAAAAAGAAAAATCTTTCTTTTGATCCTAAATGGGTATTTCTCTTTTTTTTTTTTTACATACTATAATTATCTAAATTTTGACCAAAAACTATTTTTTTTTAATTTTTTCTGACTTTTTTTTTCTGAAACACAAAAATAATTATTTGATGACCTACGAACTTTTTATGCATATGTTTTCGAAAAAATTATATGCATTAAAATTGATCCGGTACTGAGATCCTGGGTCGGGGGTAGGATTGTTTTTCATCTCATGACCCAAAGAAACTTTTTACACTATTAGCTGAAATTAATATATGTATAAATATAAGGCTATAAATGCATTTCTAAGTAACGCGGAAAAGGTCGAAATCTTCATCCTATAGTCTTGAAATTTGGTACACTTATTCGGATCTTGACAAGGAGTAACCTTATAGTTTTTGATACAGATCGGCTGGATGGTGCATTCGGTACATTCTATTATGTTTCATTTTTAGATTTAATGGTGATAATATGCGTAATTTTCAATTAATAGACAAGAAATTGGTAAAAACAAATTGAGTAAGTATATTATTATACCTAACATTTGATTTCAATCGACTTAACAGTTTATGCGTAGATTTAATTTAAAAACATTATTGCTAAGAAGAGAAGAAAATTCCAAATGAAACAAAAAAGCTCTATAGGCTATTTTATTTGCTAAGTAACCATTTATTAAGTTTCGCACGAATTTGAAAGGCAGGAGTGAGAGTAGATTCGTTTTTTGCTTTATGACCTCAGGAAAATTTTAGCACTATTAGCTGAAATTCATAGGAATATAGGTATACTGTTTTTCTCTATAGTCAATTTCGTATAATTTCCTCACTTTTTTCCTCTTAAAAAAGTGTAAACTGTATTTTACATCCAATAAATAAACAAAAAAACAGTGTCAGCAGATGCACCATCAGACCAATTCACACCAAAATCAAGTGGTCTGATTGTATCAAGAAAAGAAAATATGGTAATTACATGTACAGAACGAAATGGGGGTTCCATCGTCAATCCCCGATTAGAAAGTCACATGTTATTTACTGATATAAAGAACCAAAAAAAAAAAAAAAAAACTATTTAGTTGGATCTGAACCCTCGTCTCATGCGAAACACTTTACAACTATGTCACAATCGCAAACCAAGCCTTTAAAAATTACTATAGGTACGTCTATTTGTCGAAAGATAACGCTACATCTAAAAATTGTGAGCAAGAATGCATAATCGAACTGACGTAGGCGTTTTGTAAATAAAGATATGAATTTGAGTTTTTAATGCCAAAATTTTCCTTTGGTTATGGAAAGAAAAACGTACCTATATTCTCCCTCAGGTCGTTTCTTAAGATCGACATTTCAATATGCCCATTTTCATAGGAAACTTACATGAAAAGATGAATACAAGAAACCAGCTGCACGAAACTAGAAGCAAGTGCGCGTGAACAAACTAAAATTCACCAATACACAACCCTTGATTTTTATGAAGGAAAACATGTTCGTTGCCTGCGTTCACTACACTGAGCGAAAACGTGACTTAAAAAAGTCGGTGAATCAGGAATAATACGTAACGAAAGGGCACAAAGCAGGTAAGGAAAGCGCACATGATTGATACCTGACTGAAATGGAATTTTTGGAGGATTCAATTTTTTTTTTTAACAGAAAGTCTACATACCTCTCTAATTCATTTACAAACATGCATTTTTAGGTATATTTTGTAGAATCTACTTATTGCGGACGATGGTAAGTCTCGGAGAAAATTTCATTATAATTTTTCCGATCGTGGTCGCCAGACCCCAAAGACACCAGGTACCTGTATAGGATGTAACGAAATTTGTCAACAAACTGGAGGGTGTATTTCAGTATGGATCGAGACGAAACTTAGCATGCGTGTATTTCGAGTTCATATCTCAGTCAAGTTCAAAAATGGGGTAAATTCGCCAATTAGTTTCAAAATGGAGGGTGTTTGAAGTTTAACTTTGTAGACAAACTGGAGGGTGTAATTCTGCACGGATCAAGACGTTACGTGAGCATATTTTAAATCTATGCGTCAGTCAAGTTACAAGATGGGCAAAACATGCAAATTAATCTTTGAATTACAACTTTTTGATGTTTTCTTCGTAATGCAAAATTCTTAAAATCTATGAAGAACGCAACCCACAATACACTTAATTTGAAAACACGTTAATTCTAGGCGAAATCTACCATTCCAACTGACAAAGCCAATTGATTATTAATTTTGTTCGAATTTGGCTTTCAAGCCGATTGCAGAAAAATCCATTGTTTGGTTTTTAATTCCAAACCGCCGCCGATGAAGGCACGTATTCTTTTTTAAATGTCAATTCATGGATTTTATCATTCAAACTGCATGTATAAACTATAAAAGCAATCTAACTTAGCGCTCAATATATTCTGTAGACGTAGTTCACCCTTCGCTCAGTTAGTAACTGCGTCAGGGCGCGTTATAATAATTATGAAGTTAGGTACACAGTCAATTAGGGTGGCGTTTTAAAAGACTTATACTGTACAAAAAGACCGCGTGTTTATCAAGAATAAGATACAACAGTATGACGAATCCGTTGGAATCGAATTAAAAATTTACTGGGTTTTCTTTTCCAACTCACAAAGATGATATCTTAACAACATAAGTACCTCATTAAATTTTAAATGAATTTTCAGTAATTAATTAAACCATTCATCATGTCTTCTCACAAAAATCGAAAAACTTTCGCTTGAACGAATACAATTAAGCATTTTAAAACATTTTCACAGCTTTGTTTTAATTTAAAAACAGGGGCTCAACTTCTTATTTCTCTCCAACGCTTGAAGTTGCTTTCCGAGAAGGTGAAGCGTTATCCTCTCAAAGTGAAATTAAAAATTTTAATCTTTTGTGAGACAAAAAATTGAAAGCATGTTTTCGGCAAAATTGTCAAAGAATTTTTATAAATTGATTTTCAAATATTGCAAAAAAATTCTTCGAACTCTCATTGCATTAAAATTTGGTACTTGAAAGATACAACATTGTTTTATGATATTTTCACTGCGTGAAAGAGCAAAACCAGAGTGTTTCAAAAATAAATGGTAAAAATATTATAATCATAATTATGCAGATTCACTTTTCAAGGGACCGCGATATTTTCAAATTGAAGTTCGTCAGACGAATTCTTCAGTCCAAGATCAACGACAGAATCGAAATACATTACAAGGTATTTTTGTTACGAATATAAATTTAGTTCACGAGTTTTCTTTCATCCCCACACAGCAACTCTGAAATTCGTAATTATTTGATTTTTATTAGCACGCATATCTCTATCTAACAATAACATAATACTCAGTTAAAATGTACATAAAACGAGGTCAAACTCTACCAAAAGCGAATATTTAAAATTATGAAACGAGCATGAGAGCAACAGGTATGTTTCAGTTTCAAAAGAAACAATTTTAACATCGAAACAACAATTGACCTAGAAATTAATTTAAGTCAACACTGAACAAATTTTTTGCTCTAACAGAAAACTAAAAGGATGAATATTTTAAGTAGATTTTCAATGAAAATCAACGTATTAATTTTGATCTCATGAAACGATCTAGGGATGGGATGGATACGTTTTTCGCTTCATAATTTAAGAAAAATTTTGGAACTTGAAACTCAAATTCATAATATGTAGATGTGTATAAAATTATATAAAGTATATATTATATATTCCATTTTCTTGTAACCACGATACAGGTTGCAATTTTTTTTCGATAGTCACAAAATTTAGCACGAAGATTGGTACCAAGTTAAAAACCAGATTTATTGATTTTGGTGTGGATCGGCCGCACAGCACTTCGGTACCGCCACTTTTTCTCCAATTCTGGGGGTTTTATAAGTATAATAAGTTGTGTAAAAATGAATTTTTAAAAATACGCTTTTATAAGACGAATAAAACTCCTCCCACCAAAGTCCCATGTCCAAAACTCCGAAAAAAACTTATTAGAAAACAAAAAATCTAACACTGTAGTGATTCGAACACAACAAACCCAGGTCAAAAATCCACGTTACTATCACAACGCCATAAAGACGTTGGTAAACTAGAAAGTAACTGGAATTGAAAGAAAAGCACCTTCATAAGAGATAAATGATAAGAATAGAACCACGGAGTATTAAATATAATAGAGGACGCAAGCCCATCTAAACATTGCTAAGAAAAATGGCACCACTTTTGAAGAGTTGTCCCCATCCTTTCAGTACTGAATTCAAATTGGGCCCATTAACAACGATTAGAATTTTTTTTAAAATAAATGAATAAAATGAACAAATAAATATAAGTGATAATTCAGAAACCATATCAAACCGAATTTTGTAGATTAAAATGGGACAAAAATTGTAAATACATTCCTTAGGAGTGGGGATACTTCGTTTCAAAAGCAGTGTCATTTTTTGTCTCGCATGCATCCTCTATTATATTTAATACTAGGTGAACAAAACACGATTTCAACGCCCCTAGATGTATTTACAAGATCTACGTCACATTTCATCTTGACTGCAATAAAAATGCTTGATTTTTTACAAATAGCTAAGAAATTTGGAACATGTATCTACACAGATATATTTTAAAATTCTACCAATTTCGGGGCTAATTGCTCGGACAGTCCTTTGAAATGTTCGATTTAATTATGATTTTAGGCTTTAAAAAAGAAATTTTCAATCAGTGGCTACGAAATTTAACGCAATCAATAGTTATGATCTACACTAATTTGTTGTCAATTTTAGTTGTAATTGGCTTGTTTTTTAGAACTTACATTTTCTCAAGAAGCAGAAGCTGCATTAGTATTTTATACAATAAAATTCAATCCCACTTTTTGTATATTTATCGGCGTTTTTGCAACATTCACAACATTTTAATTTTGAGAAAAAAAACTGCTCTTCTTTCACTTCACAATTTCTCAGCTACTATTTAAGCTACATAGCTGAGGTTTAAACTGTTGAAAAGAAGAGAAAATTTTCTCAGGTTCTCTAACAAAATTGATTTTTTTATCGCCATTAGTTTTTCACAAACCGGCCATACAAAAACTGAAAATTAATGAGAAATTTGCCGTTTTTTAATTTTTTATTTATTTCAAAAACTAATTAAGGCAGAAAAAATTTTTCAGTGACGACCTCCCCCTACTTTTTAACGACAAATTCATTTCCACCATCAGATTTCACCTAAAACGAATTAATCACGAGATAATGGCGAGAGAAAATGCAAGAACAAAATAGGGCGCTCTGCGTTTTACTACATAGTATCTGGTGAACCAAGTACTATTTTGCACCAATAGCCACGAAATTCGGAATAAATATTTATTTTAATTTATTGTAGTAGGCTACTAATTTTGGCGTAAATCGGCCAGACGGTTACGGCTGTTTTTGTTTTTATTTTGGTCATAAAATGCGGAATTTTGGAACCATATGTACGAAATTTGAAATAAATACTCATTATAATTTATAGTAGCATTCTACAAATTTTAGTGCGCATCGACTGGACGGTACTTCCGGTAAAGCTTTTTTTTCCTCTTTTGTTTTTCTAATTTGCACGAACTTTTCTTTTTACGAAAATTAACGACATGTTCGTATTTCCTTTTTTTTTTTTATTTCAAAACTTTATTATAATTTTTTGATTTTATTTTAAATTATATGATTATGTACCATACTTTATCGTCTTAATTTCTTTTTCATTTTTACAAAAAAAAATGCTTTTAAATTTCACATTCACAATTCTTTTTCTCGAAAACCTACTTCTTCTATCGAGGTTTACTGGGCTAGAGTTTTTTTTAAATTAAAATCATTCCCACCGCGCTTGTTTCAAGATCCTTCGTATAACTAAATCATATCGAATTCTTTAGAATGAGAACATAACATAATTCTCCCACTTTTTTCGTTAGAGAATTAAAAAATTTTTTTTTACACAATGAATGAAGAAGATGAAAAGCGAACATTTTTATTAATGCTGATGAAAGGGTACCATAAAACCAATACAAGCGAAACTATTCCAACAGTCATTTCATCACTTCTTTCTCAAACATAGCTTAATCAAAAACGTCATGCATACCTTTAAAACTTTGGGGTTCTTAATGGTTCAGATCTTTCGTATTTTTGCAAGAGATGACTACATTTCCGTGGAATTTGTTTTCATGTTGATTCAGAAATAAATACATAAAAAAAAAGGGGAAAATGCGAAAAATGAGATCTTTGGCGATGTGTGGGAAAAAAAGTATTGGTATTACGTTTACTATTTTTCAGGGAGGTAGGTACCCAAGAGATTGGAAAATTAAATTAAAACTAAGGGAAAAGAATTCGTCCAGACAATTCCTGAATTCTTTCTATAATGTAACACAACATAAACAGGGTTATATTCACATGCGAACATATGGGAATTTCAACTAACAAAGATAACTCTTCTGTTCATTTCATTTTTCTAACTTTTTTTACGTATTTTCCTTCCCAGTAGTTGATTGCAAGACAAAATGAAAACGGTTATTTATCGGTTAACAAAAAACTATACTTTTTCATTAAATTTCAATATAAATTCTTACCTCACTAATATATGTTGAGAGAATTTGTTGCTTCTGACATAAAAGAAAATTCCAGTCAGACAAAACTAATTTTCAATATTTTCTATTTTAGAAAATACTTACAGGAAAATTCTTTAATACTTTTTTTAATTTTTCAAAAATATGAGAATAATTTGAAAAATACTTTTAAAGAAGAAACCGAAATAAAAAAGCAATTTGAACTTTGTAAGACAAAATTTTTATAAATGGTTCAAAGTAAAGGAAAATTATTATTATTTTAACATTGAAATTGAGGTAAAGAAAGACTCCAGAACATAATAATTCATAAAGAAGTCTGGAACATTATAAAACAAGAAAGGAAGTTTTAAAACTCTTATGAATTTATTAAAAAATATAATTTCTAGAAACACATAGATATAATAGAGACTCAACAATAACTCGGGGATTATCTTAATTGAATGAAAAAATTTCATATACGATGACATAGGAACTTGGATTAAATTTGTATTTAATAAAATTTAATTAACTACAATTGGGCTTGAAAGAATGATAAATTTTACTGACAATAAAACTAATTTTTTACAGTAAAATACATTGAGCACGAAAGGATTATTCCAGAAACTAGACAAATAAAAGTCATTTTGTAGAACTTTCCATCAGATCTAACAGAAAGCCAAGTCATATATAATCGAAGACAAATCACAAAAGACTACATTAGTTTCGTTGAAATTTGTTTCTCAAAATAATTCAGTTTGATTGTTAAAAACATACGAGTAAAAATTATAGTGAAATATTTATTAAACAAAATTTATTAGCTATCATGTTTCTTTAGAGCACTTTAATGATCTGGAAATTTTTAAATATATTGATCAGGTTAAAAATAAATGCTAATTTCTTTTTTGAATTAATAAGTCTAACAACTGTATGATTACACAAATATAAGGAGCCAAACATTCCGAATAACGATAAGTTATAAGCTTACGAGAGATCTGTCACATGAAATAAAAAAATTTCTCTTCTAGACAAGTGTGGTTGAAACGAAAAGAAGAGAAAATTTCTAATTTTTCGATATTTAATCAAAAGCTGTATAAGCATAAAATAAAAAATATCTCTGCCGCGCATCAACCGCGGTAAGTGAGTATTTTCCAATAGCGTCAAATTTTGTAATAACTGCCATTTGAAAACCAGGAGACCGATTTTGCTTAAACTCAGTTCAAAACCAGTTCCTAATAGTTTCTAATTGTCATGAAAATTTCAAACCAAAATTTTTTAATTTACGGGAGTTATTGTGATGACAACATGGCGGGTTTGCAATACTTTGAGAACCTCTTCTTCAAAAACTAGCAGATGAATTTCAAAAATTTTAACACGAATGTGTATCCCATGAAAGCTTCTCATACTACTTCAAGTTTCATTGTCATAGGTTAATCAACGGAGGCTCCACTGACTCCCAAAAAGTGCAAAAATGAACAAAAAGTAGAAATATATATACATATATTGTGTACGGAAGAATTTGAGTGACCTATATATTCGTGATTACAACTCATGATCGGCGCTTTTCCAAAGGTCCTGCCCCGAGGTCCCACCACTGCACTAAATGCAATAGTTTTATTTTCCTCGAAAATACACTACTGACAAAATCCAAAATTACTTACATTACAGTCGTGTTTCGAACGACTACGTCCTTTGACACGTAATCAACAAATATTTTACAGTTTTGATTCATTCGAAAGAGGTATTAATGATGAAAGTACATACAATGTATTTTTGTTGAGAGTAAAAGGAACTGATTTCACTCATTCAGAGATTATAGTGAAATACGCTATTTTGCTAAGAACAATAGAAAAAGAGTTTAATTCATTCGTTTTTGGCAACGACGTCTTTGTAATATGGTTTTAATTTTTAGTCGAATTTTTCAAAAATTAAAAAGGCAACAAAATTTTCAACAGAACCAAATAAGTAGGAAAAGTTTTCCCTATGAAAATGTAAGGGCGTAAGCAATTCTGTCAAATTTTCGTTTAAAATAATTCAACGTAGTTTCTGACATTTTTTAAATAGATAATTTTTTTTCATCTCGATTATTTTACCAAAATGCAACTTTTACATTCATTCAAAATAAATGCCAAATTTAATTTTTATAACACACAGCACACTCGTTGTAAGGGTTGCAAAAGGAAAACCGAATTTAAATAACTTTTTTTCGAAATTTTAATTTTATTGTTGCGTTTTTCACATGAACTACACAATCCGTTCTTCGCAAAATCTCTCCATGTATCATAGTTTTTAAGTTCTGTGACTTACTATACATTCATAAATACGCATTTCCAAATGATTTTTGCGTTTGCTGAAAAATTTAATTTGAGTGACTCCAGACGTTTTAGAAAAATAGACTTCCATTCTGATAATGATACGATTGGATCCTCATTAATACAAACTGTTAAATTCGAAGCAAAAATCTGGCAAAGTTGAACAAATCACAAAATATTTATATTAACTAGGAAACAGAAAAGTGATATTTGCCCCGAAAAAGGTCAAGCAGAAAATATAAGTTCATAAAATCGAAAGTTCTTTAGTTCAGTAAAAATTTATCAAACTCTGTGTAGTTAATAAATGTTTAAAAAGATAGAAAAATTAAAAGTCTGGCTACATCATAGAATATTACTAATTAATGTCAATTAACTGGTGAAAAGCTAACATAAAATTCAATTATTTCATTGTAAAATACTTTCTCTCGCAATAAAATATAATTTGAGCATACAATTACAGAGTAATTCTGGTGTAAAACATTTTTTTCACTAATCAATTCAGATAACATAACTAGGCCTCAGTCCTTTATTCATACTCCATACTTAGTCTGTATGAAACGCGAAATTCAAAAGAAATGCACAGGCAGAGAATGAACTTTTAAATAGAAAACAGATGAACTCACAATGGCTCACATAATTATAAAATAAATCTTATCCATGCCGGATTTTGGGTGACATGCATAGTCAAAAACACTTTTTTAATTGTCTACAGGGCGCTGTACGACTCATCAAATAATGTTTTAGCAACTTTTTGTCTCAAGCGGAAAAAACTCATACGTATTATAGCTCGAAGTAATAAATTTGAAAATAAATAACGACTAAATTTTCACCAACAAACCGATAAACATCTACTGACGTCTGACAAAGTTTAAATTTATTCATTAACGAACGTAATTTTCATAAATACATATTGTCATTTTTTTAACGAAATATTGTAAACAGTTCAAAATAGAGAAATATTTAACAACAAAATCATTGTATTCGCGAAGTACCAGTTGAGTATTTTCAAAAGATGAAAAACAATATTCACCCAGCTATTAATAAAAAACATGTAGCGCAGCGAGTCTCACTAGAAAAAGTAGGTTTTCGAGAGAAAGAATTATGAATTTTGACGGTCACATTAATTGTCTGTAACTAAATATTAGATATTAATGTGATATTTAAAAGCATTTTTTCTGCAAAAAATGAAAAATAAATTAAAATGATAAAGTATGATATATTATCATATAATTTAAAATAAAATTAAGGAAATATAATGAAGTTATGAAATAAAAAAAAAGAAAACTTGAAAATGTGGTTAATTTTCGTAAAAAAAAAAGTTCTTGCAAATTAAAAAAAGAGGAAAAAAAAAGCTTTACCGGAAGGACCGTCCGGTCAATCAGTACCAAAATTGGTAGCATGCTACAATAAAATATAATGAATTTTTATTTCAAATTTCGCACATATGGTTCAAAAATTCCGTATTTTGTCACCAATATAAAAACAAAAATAACGGTACTGGAAGTACCTCCCGGTCGATCCACGCCAAAATTGGAACCACACTACAATAAATCAAAGTAAATATTTACTCCTAATTTCGTGGCTATTGGTGTAAAATTGAGTATTTTATAGCCAAAATTAAAATGAAAATGATGATACCAGAAGTACCTTCTGGCTGATCCGCACAAAAATCAATAGGTCTGGTCCTTGACTCAGTAAAAATGTTCGTATCAAATTTCGTGATTATTGGACAGACATTGCGACCTGTACCTTGGGAAAAAGAAATTGACTTTATGCATCTATCTATCTATCTATCTATCTATCTATCTATATATATACATATGAATTTGAGTTATTGGTGCCAAAATTTTACTCAGGTCATGAAACGAAAAACGTACCCACCCTAACACTGGGGGCTAATACCGCGCCAAGCGTAGTAAGTAAATTTTTTAAAGAACACTTACTCAAAAATAGGGAAGGGACGTGTTCAAAGAAACATTACGCATTCATATTCATCTTTCTGTTCTTTAAAACTTTTAAAAAACTCAATCCAAATAAAACATTAAAAATTAAATTCAACTTAAGAAATTCAAAATTCAAGCACATTTAAAGAAAATTTGACGCAAAGTTCGAGTTTCAAACGAAATCAAATAGCTACTAATATTATTTTTATTTTATCTAACTAAGTGGGTCTAACAAATCATGCAGACATGCACTAGAAACTTTTTATGTCTGCTTGAACCCTGTTGGCTCTTTCCTAAATTTCGTCTAAATCGTCATTCTTCTTATTTTGCTTCAAAGTCTCTTAATTGAACAATCCAAGTTTTATCATTTTCAGCTTTTCACAAAGAGGTTTCACAAATTTTTCTGTATTTTTCGTGGTTGGTAGCAGTTATTATTTAATTTAGGTTCGAAAATAATTTAATTTAATTATCCAGCTTAAATAAACGACCTTATTACAGCCTTAAGCTTCTGCATCGGAAGAAAAACGTTTTCTAGTTTTTGAATTAAAAATATCGTACGACATGACATATACTTACGATCTGTGTAAAAATCTCAATAAGAGTGAAGTAGATGGGTTTCACATTTAGAAAAAAAGAGGTGCTGTTGACAGGTTATTTACAACAGATTTGAGAGAAGAAGAAAACAAATTCGTCTTCTGATATGATTTCCTATTTTACGCGAGAATTGATTGGTTTTTCCTCAAATATCGTGGGCGTGTTATAAATATTGTGTGGTTTTGTATGTTTTTGATTCTTCAAATGAAACGTTTTGAGTTTTTTTCTTTCGTCTGTACGTCCACCTTTCATTCTTTCATTTCATATTTTGAATTCTATTCTGGAAAAGTTTTTTAGAAGTAATAAATATATGGTTATACAGACGAATTCTTAATTTTTGTTGACCAACTTAAATTTTAATAAATTCTAAAACAAGATGGGGTCGGCCAAAAAATTTTGCGATGACGTTTGGATTTTAATTTTGAAAATATATTCACAGACTTTGACACAATAACCTGCCGAGGAGGGGTACATTCAAGAAATACATTATTTTATCTAAATTACGATTTCGTTCTTTCTCGTTGATTTTCTCCTCCGCTCACTTCGTCTATTTCGTAAGCCGGGGTTGCAATTGCCTTCTTCTCACAATTTCCCGAGATGCATATTAATACATGCAAGTCAGCAAGTGTTACTGAAGTCGCTCACCAAAGAATAATTAAAAAGTTATTTTAATGAAAAATCAATACAAAAATAACAATGACTAAATCGGCAATCATGTTTTTTTAAAAATTCACAAGTTTTTCCAACGCCACATTTTTATGTTTTTTTCATTAATGGAATATTTATAAATTCTCACGTCAATGCCTGGAACGTTCATGGGCTGAAGATAGGTGAGTATTTTACCGAAGCCAAAAAAACTAAATAAAAAAAGTGAAAATAAAAAGATTGAACTATTTGAATCGCATCCTTTATTCATTTTCATCTTCAAATCAAGAGAATATTTAAAATTAAACTTTAAATATATATAAAATGAAATACTTTGAAGAACATTATTATCATTTATTTTTAATTCACTGGTTTGTAATGGGAAAACTATGAAAACACGAAATTAATGAAATCGGACACTGGCAAACATTATTAAAATTATTTCATTATATGAAAGATAGAAATTCTAAAAATTTAATTAAATCTACTTTCAGGTTTTGTAGTTGGATAGTTAGTGAGCTAACTTTCGACTAAGTCATATTTAGCATGACATTCTATAACATTTATCAAGGGGGAGCCGTAAGCGGTGAACATCAACTTTAATGACAAAATTCAACACTTTGTTCTGAATGGAAGTGGCCATGCATCAGCACTGAGTAGTGAGCAGTGAACATTACTGCCTACCGCACTCAATGTAAGTGTCAAACGAGTTTAATTTTTGTGCTCAATACTCGGCTTTATCGACGTTTTTTCAATACAAATTGATAACACGCCACTAAACCTGTTATGTTGCGTAAATTGCATGGTCATTTTGCCACTCGAATCCAAAAGTAGTAAGCGGAAACTGCTCACCACTCACCATTTACCTACCACTTAGAAGCATAGAGATCTTCCGCACTGTGTAACATAGGGCCATGTTCTTAGTCTGTGATTTCACTTAGAACAACTAAAGAGAAACATAATGGGGAAAACCGAAATCTAGTCAGGAGGTCATTCAAGTGAATTTACTTAGCTAAATGCACTTGGCGTTAAGTGGATACAAATGACGATTAAGAATATGGCCCAAAGAAGATGTTCGTTTAGATGATACCAGTGGTGGCGGTGATGTAACCACAATGTAATGATGTAGTGTTCATGTAGTGTTTATCACTTTTTAAACTAGGTGAACTTGTAGGTTTCCGATTCAAATCCCAGAGCCTGCAGCCCTACAATAACTAAACCTGAAAGGTTAAAGGGTGTACTACATATGTAACATTAAGTAATTTGAATAATAAACGTTATTTGTGATAAAAGTGTATAAAGTAGGTGATTTTGATCCGAGTGTGAGTTTTGCAGCACAAGCCAAAGGCGAGTGCTGCAAATCACACGAGTATCAATTACCTACTATATACACGTGAGTCACTCACTATTTTTTGTAACACCCTTCCCCCTAAAAACCAAAAAAGAAAAAACTGAAAAAAATAAATTTTTTGCAAATGAGGAACATATAAGCGTAAATCATCACCTTTCTCTCAATGAAATCTCCAAGTATAGTGGCTATGGCATTGGCTTTTCAACACAGAAGTCAATGGTTCAAATCTACTTTTACAATTAAAATTAAAAACATAAAAAAATCAAAAGAAATGATGATGTAGACTAGGGGCAGTAGTAAGACCAGTGTATAAAATGACGCCTGCGTCCAAAGCGATCTATTAAGTAAAGACCGATGTATAAAGTAGACCGATATATAAAGTACATACGTTTTATACATCGCTTCAACGTGGTTCTATAATTGCCTTCTTTATACATCGTCAGGTGCGTATAAAAATGGAATTTAAAAACAGGTGTTGCAAAAAATACCTATATATACTAATTTAAAAGATGAACTAGGCAAAAGAAATTAAAGGGAAAAATAAAAAAATTTTGTTTCATAAATATGGCTTTCATCTTGTTCAGAGGTCAATCTAAGGTTTTCCAAAATATTTTCAAATTTTGTTAATTCAAGACTGGAATTCAGGGGTCAACATCGATTAAAATTCAATAAAATTTTCAACTACTTACTTAACTAATAATTTTTATTTGAATCTCTCTTTCACAATAAGCGGTACAGCCATTACAGCGTGATTTTAAAAAAACTTCCCACCCAAGGTCACGAAAACAGAATTTCTTTTATCACTCATAAGCACTGAGGAAATACAATAAGTTCGACCTCTAAAACCTCTAGTGCATAATGTATCATCAGTAACTTTGTTTTTCACTTTCTCCTTTAGTACTTCAAGACTTGGCATATTCTTCATGCTACTTTCTTCCACTTCCGAAGCAAAAAAAAAAAAAAAACAACTTCATCCTGCACGGAACAAACGGCAGTTCATATATTTCACTTCACAAAATATAATGCTTCCAAGTTCCATTCATCAACAAGGAACAATAGAGAAACCCTTATTCAAAAGAAAGATTTCATTTTCAAACAAAACATGGCGTAACTTTTTTCGTACGATACATAAATAACATCGAACATATTAATAAATCAAATTTCGCACAAACTAGTGAAGACATACTCCCTCTTGTATACTTGTAAATAAAAATGATTTGACGTAATATCATTGCTTCATTATGACATTAGTAAACTTGTTGAATGCGGCTACAGGTGAAAATATGTAAGCATTAATCATAAATAAGAAGACCCTAAATATAAATCAAGCAAAATAAATGAATTTTCCTTTAAAATTCAAAATAATTTGGAATTCAACCATAAAGAAGACAGAACCATTTTTGAAAATTTGGTATTAATGGGAAAACTAATTTTCTGCATTTCATTTAGAAAATCACGAAGAAATAGTGTTTTTCAACTGAATCGGCTTAATCTTTTTTCATTATAAGTCTGTAACTGTGGTACAGTAACTACACAAATAAATTCGAACAACTATTGCAATGGTTACATAATGGGTAGGTACTCTATTCAACTACTATTCGAAACATGTTCGCAACACAATACGTCGAATAATTTTGATTTTTGTGTTTCGAATAATAGAACAAATTTTTTTACCATTAATGACCCACGTCAAGAATAAGTTGGTTTTTAAAGAATACGCTTTTTACTAGCGTGCGCAGACCTGCAAAGTCATGGGTGCCTGAGAAAGTGGTGAAAAATTTTTTTCCATCTACAATTTTTTTTCCCATCCGAGTTTTTTCCCTTCGGCACTTCCTCAATTTTTAGGCCCTTTAATTTTTGACCTGGCGAAATTATTGTTTTTTTTGTCCTCTGATATCATGCAGCATATTACACATAGGCAATTATTTAGATACTTACTACCCAATATAAAATGAAATGAAGCTTATTTAATAAATTTTGTTATTATCACTTATTATGAAGAAAAAAAAGTCGTCATGGGTACCAGGCACCCACAGGAACCCACGTGCGTACGCCCATGACGCTTTTATATATTTGAAAGAAAAAAAAATACAACAGTTTTTATCCCCCATGGAATTTGAACGCGAGGTACTTTGTTTAGAAGCATAAGTCGTTACTATGAAATTGTAGTGCCTATTGAATATAGTGCACGAAACTTAGATTCAGAAAGCAAGCACGATGATACGTGATAACTGATAAAAACCAAACTCATTTGAGAGCCCCTAGATGTTATTACAAGAACTACGCAACATTTTATTGCGTTAGTAATTGGAATAAAACCATGTAAAAAAAAATATTTTTTCGTTTTAGTGTCAGATCCATCAACAATTTTGAATTTTTCTATAGTTCAATATTGAGAAAAACTGAAAAAATAATAATAATTGAAAAATATATGTATTTAAAAAATAAATAAATAAGCAAAAACAGTCCTATTTTTATGGAAAAAGTACAGAAAAAAATAGAAGTTTCGAACAAACATATAAAACTGCATAATAATATTTAGTATTTTCCCCCTCATTTCAGCTAAACAACCATTTCTCTGACAAACGGACCTAACAAAAGCTGGATTATTTTTATTTCTAGCATAGCAGGGTTCACTAACGTTTTCTTTCATTTCTTTTTTCTAGAAATAAACAAAAACATTGATGTTCTTTCAAATTAAACGCCGATTTCTTCCTTTAATGTTAAGATTATACATATCCTTAACGATATCTCTGGGAAATTTTTTGAAAAGGAAACTCTCCATCATCATACATTTTGGATTTATTCAGTGGAATTTTTTTTCACATTCAGCTGAATTCAATGATAAAATAGTTTTATAGTTTTCATTTATTAGTCCCCTTTGTATCAAATACAAAACATTTGATTTTTGAGTTTACGTGAAATACGAATAATTTAACATTATCAAGTCTTCTTAAAATAGCTCTATATGAAAAATTGCATATCTGTTTCGCCATAAAAACAAATTACCCATAAATACTTCTTAAAATAGGCCTAGACATCCCATCAACACGAAAGATAGTTCAGTTTTATTTTTCTAAATAATTTTTGGTCAAAAACTTAAATTTTGAAGAGCAAAAAAAAAGAAAATAGAAAAATAAATTCTGGAACAGCCAATTAACGTTTAACCCTCGTCTACTGACTTGCAAAAGATAATGTCAATATTAATTAGCACTGAAGTAGGGCTATGAACAGTAACAGAAATTATCTTTTCATTCATAAATATACACATTCATCATGAGGGAGATACATTTCTTCGCAAATTAATTGCGAACTACAATTTGATTGCTAAAAAATTAGAACAATCTCCAAGTCTTTTAACCTTTGAAGACCGAAAAATTACATTTTAAGAATACTTTTCGAATAAAATAAATACAGTGTGAAAATTGTTTTTTTTTTTCACACTTTTATTTACTATCTCCACTGCAAAAACTTTATTCAAATTATTACCATCTATTAAGATTTGTTCAGCTTGTTTATATGAAATATCATTTGTACGGTATATGGTATATAGGCTTACTATAGAATAAAAAAAACTTCTGTGAGTTTTGAGGCTGTAAAGGAGTTCACTGCGATTTCGTCAAAATTCGTAAATCGATAATGTTAAGAAATTCCTTTACTTTTCTGCTCCTTAGGAGCATTTTAATAAATTACTCTCTAAAATTCTGTCAGTTTTATGATGTGATTGGAGCTCACGACAAAAGAAAAAGTCCAACTGATACTGCAATCAGTTAACCATTGCCAAATTCAATTGTTAAACTTTTAGATAAACGATTTATTTCTGCCTATTAAATTAAATTAATGGAAAATATGCAACTGAGCACACAAAATTGAAAAAAATTTACATAAACATTTCTTGTGCAGACTGGAGTGAAGTATCATGGCATTTAATTTTCAAACGAGCATGTATGCAAAGAATGTCTCCTTGCTGTTCCATTATTCAAATGCAAAGATCTTTGGTCATAAATTAACCATAAACGAAATTCATAAATTCCAAAAGGACATTCATGAATACAGGAGAAAGAATAAAACACCTACAGAAAGAAAACATGAAAACAACGGTCAGTTCCCACAAATTTTTACGTTCAATTCTTCTAAAGAAAGAAACAAAAATAATAGGAACAAAAAATAAATAAATAGCATAAAAATGTCGAAGATAAAAGGTGTCGGTATGGAAAAATCCATATTAAAAGTAACATCTTAGAGAAAAACTTTCCAGATTCTTTTTCTTTCACGTTTTTTCACATCGTACAGAAAAAAGAGAATAATTTTTTTTTAATCTTGAACATGGATAATCAAACAACTAATTTAATTTAGATTTTTGATTCATTTTGTGGGGACAATACTCGTATGAGGTAATAGGGGTTCGCACCCCTCGACGACAGTCGCCGCCCAAAGGCTGGCAATAATCGTCTTCATGACGTTAAACAAACTTACACTGGTGCGTTTGTATGTTCATACCTGTACGTACGTACAGGTAAGATACATTGAACGGGGCGAGATCAATTACCTGATAACGATCTTGGTGATGTCACAGCCCGGTACCAAACGCGCTGCGTCATTTCTTATCACCTCAACAGAGGCAAGAAACAACGTAACGCATGACATAATTACGTACATGTACATATGCATGTGTGTCTGTGTGCGTGTACCAAATCCTATATATAAACTCTCAGAACTGGCTCAAAAATCGCCAGTGTTCGCCGAGGATTTGGCTCTCTCATACTTAACCGTATGAAGTGGCAGAACACGCAATTACTGTTAAAGACCTTCTAGTGTGAATATTGTTGAGGTGAGTTCCAATCAATTCATAAAAGAAAAATAAGCACAGACTTTCATCTTTAAAAAAAGGTTTATTGGTGACGTTAGTACAACGACTGACAAACGGAGAACATTCTCCGTCGAGCAGTGGCGGAAAGAATATTATATTGGCAATCAGTGTCGCCACATGCAAAAAGAATAAATGTAATAGTGTGTTACATGCAGTGTTGGTTAATATATAGTTTCGTGTTTGTGAGGTAGTGAGGGAATCGTATCCAAACAAATATCTCTCACGACAAGGTATTCCACAGTGGTGAACCCGACGTGATTTTTTGGCTATGTCGTGGGTGTCTAGGCGCGTTGTGCTAATTCTAAAACTAGGCGCGGTGCGCTGGCGAGTTACTCGGTTGTGATACAAATTTTTTTCACAGACCTAGACACTTCCGGTATGACTATTTTCGTTTTTGTTTTAACCATAAAATTATCAATTTTTGATCAATAGGTACAAATTTGTAACAAATATTATAACTTGCTATAAATTTTGGTGCCGATCGGTCAGTCACACGGTACTTTCGGTAACACTATTTTTATTTTTATTTCGCCTATATAATCCCTAATTTTGGACCAAAAAGAACGAATATTTATTACAATCTATTAATAACTTTTTAGTGACTATCTAATTTTATATTTTTCAAATACCTACAACTACTTGCATTACCTCGGAGGTCATTTCCTTTTTCCCTTCTGTCTTGGCAGTATATCTGTACTGATCTCTGCTGAGCTTCTGCTAGGAATCCCACACGTCTACTCGGCGCACACCAGCGCATCTTTTATGCTCATTTAATTACATATTTCCCTCCATATTTCCTCTACTTTCCTCACTTCTACTCACGGATGTACCTTTATGTAAGTTAACTCTATTTTTACAATTTTTTCCATGTTTTGTTGTTAATCAGACAATATAGGTACATGTTAGGCTGCCATCGTGGCAACATGTAAATTTTCTTTAACTACCATGTGACAGCACACGTATTTGTGTACAATGTGCTCATTTCAATATATAATGTTTTTGGTAAATATAGGTCGAATTTGTAGGGCAATGGGGAAGTTCACAATTCGATATTATGGACCTGACTGATCATGCTACACTTGTAAGTCTTATCTTCTGACATTGAGGCTAGCTTGGTATTTATGGGTCAAATATGAATACATAGCTGAGCTATCCAAGGTAACTGGCTTGGTATGGTTTTTGTCTAAACACGGTCAATAAAATTCATAGACAGACTGAGTAATGATCCATGGGTTTGACTAAGTATGTTGTTTTAGGCTATTCACTTTTAACCGGAATGTGTTCACCCTGGATGGTATATCACAACAAACTTTGTCATCAAGATGAAGAAAGAAAAGAAGTTGGAGCAAGTTTAATAAAATAAGAGCGATATTAGACATTGACAACAATATAAAAACATATCACGCATAAAATTTTCTGAACAAAAGATGTTAGTTTATCGGCAAGAAAAATGCCTAAGAGCACCAATTTTCATAACATTCAAGTGAATAAAGGAAGACTCATTGATGTTAAGCAGCTACATTACTTAATTAAGACTTACATATTTAAAAAAATTAAAATAGATACTTCAGACTTCATTCTTAACAAGAATGAAAAAAGAAAAAGGAAAGAATAAAAAACTAATTCTGAATCATGAACGAAAACTACTGAAAATTTCATATGCATACATAGCGAAATATTATCGACAGCAATTCCCTGGTAAGTAAGATCTTTTCCTATGCGTACAAAAATTCATTAAAAACAAACTTAAAATGGATTTTTATTGGAGGGCCAAGTATCAAACTATTACGTCACACAGGCACTTACGCCTATCGAGTAATCGTAATTTTCTTCATAAAATGATTCGCTTTTTAAATTTTAAATATTAATTAGCATTGTGTTTCCATAAATTTCAATTCTTGAAAATTCTAGAACTTTGGTTCTTTAAAAATTTTTCTTACAGCTACAACAAACTTTTCACCGAAAACGAATTGTTTTCGTAGCAAAAATTTAAACCTAAATAGCACGTCGATAATTTTCCCACCCATTTCAGTCCAGACTTTCACATATTTACTTATTCATTTTCTTTCTTCAAAACAGCAATACGAAATTTAGACGAATATTAACTTCCCCCTAACAAATATTTCACTTCTACTCGTTGTTAAAAGGAAACGCAATTCCGTCCCACAGAATCGAAGTAAATTCCATTCGGCATCGTTGATAAAAACGACGTCGACTTTCCTTATGAAGGATTTTTCCGAGACAGATACGAGTTTCAAAATTGGCATTAACTAGGCCTGCAAAAAACCTTAATGAAAACTATAAGTAGACTTGGAAATCGCGAAGAAAACACTTCTAAAAAAGAGGAGAAAAAAAGAAGCAAAAAAGATAACATGGTAATCCAACAAACTTATTATACAGCAGACAAATAACAGGAAATTTGTGACCGTGCACAATTCCAAATTGAAATGTTTATAAATGAAAGCTTTGTGTAAAACTTACGCTAAATTATTTCCAAGTTCTTCGATCGGAAAATCCCTTTTAAAAAAAGTTTCAACATACGTCTTATTCCGTACAACACAACAGCCTTATACTTTTGCCATAAAATAATAAGACTTTAGCTGTTGGGGTTACACTGATTGTTTGAGCACTTGTTGGTTACACTGATGTACGATACCGCCGTTAATACTACTAAGATATTTTTATTCTTTCTTACTTCTTCTTCTTGTACTCGTAGAGTAAACATCTACTTGTTCTTCTTTATGATAAAGTGATTACTTGGTGCGGTACTGGAGTGATGTTATTTCTTTATTAATTGTTCTTGACATGAATATATTTATTACGGACATCAAGCCCCCAATGTCCAATATGGTGGAGGTGCCAGGTACCTGAAGAATTAACGGGATTTGAATCCCAGGGCAAAGATCCCAGAGATTTCAGTACCAATGCAGGTATTTGTGAGTATTTTTAAAATTTTCTCAGGCTGTTTGGTGACAGAGGCGGAGGTAAGTGGAGTTTAACACTAGTGTAATTATATAAGAGGTACCTCATTAATTTAAGTCTGTCAACAGCAACTTATTGATTATTTCTAATATTACTTTATACTGCAGTGTATGTGGTTATATGGAGATGGAGAATGTGCACATATTAATTTACTTTGTATTTATTTTAACAGCATATATGTCTAAACAGAGTACGGAGATTGAAAGGAGAAGTTGGAGTTCAAATGAAATTATTGTCGGAATTGGAGAAACGGTGTATTGAGAAATGGCAAAATATTTCTTTAAGAAATAAATATTTTTTTTTTGGGAGAAAATATATTGTTTAGTGTATGTAATTTTATTACGCACACTATCAAAAATAAAATACAAAGAAATTGTATACGTGGAGAAAAATATAGGCCTGGAGATAATAAAATGATGACGAAATTATGAAAAAAAGGGAGAAGGTCAAAGGAACAAGCCGTCGGTATCAATAATATTGGTTGCCGGCTTGCTACAATGTCGGCAAATTCCTAATCCTTTGACAAGTTCGAGAAAAATCGATGTTAAAACGGAGAACGAACAAAAAGGAGACAATGGAGGTCACTACTACACAACTCTGCTGGTGTACGTGTGAGTATGTGTGAGTAAAATACGTTGTGAGTTCATCAATATAGGCAATCCGCAGAGCATGAATAAACATGAGAATGTTCATCACCTGCCTTGCCTCATCATTGCTGGACGGAGTTATACATATATATGAATGCATTCTTTTGTATTACTTTGAATTCGGAGAAAACAGATAAGGAGAATTGGCCAATCAGGATGAAGGATCGAGGTCGAACCATTTTAATTGCGAAGTTAGTCAGGTCGATCTATTTTTGGCGATCTTCATTCGCTTTGAAACAACTGGTCGAGTTAGGTTGTCGTCTCCCAGTTTGTGACACCAATGGTGTTTATTATTTGGAATTTATTCCTTATTAATACTTTATTATTGTTTATTACATCAACGGCGTATTTGTTTATGATATCCTTAGTTTTATTATTCTTTTGTGAATATTTTCACCGTTTTAAATAACTTTGTAATTTTTTTGTTGGTGTCACACGTGTACCTGAATGGTACATAAACTACCATTTTCTGGAGCTACGGAAATCAATTAGTAACAATTAATTTACAAGGAGAAATTAAGTGGAATATATGGAGTCTTTATTAAATTTGGTTCGATCTCATTGACCATCTTTTTCCTTTAAATTACTCGAGTAAGATGGAGATAATTAAATACCGGTAGGAGGAAAATTGTTTGCGTACGCTAGGAGCTGATTGGTGTAATGAAAAATGTTTCGTATAATTGTTTTATGCTTTGGATAAATTTAAAGTGCTTAATATAGGGAGTGATTATAAAATAATAATAAACATTGATGTATAGGGTGCCACCGTAAATTTTTTTTTGAGTAAAAACCTGATAGTTAACCACTGCATACAGTTGCCTAATGGAGGATCGGAGAAGGAGTTGCGTAAAAATAGCTCCCCCGCTATTCAGAATACCTTTACTGTAGGGAGTAAAGAATACAGTAAAGCTATTTGGTGTTATAGGAGTTAGGAGATAATTTAAAATGGTGGTAGGATCAAGTGTATAATTATGAAATCATAAGAATAATATTAATACCACCATAGGCTCTTTTTGGAGATAAAGGAGGTAGAGGAGAAAAATCCATCTTGTATCAGAGAAACATAAGAGGCTGAAATACACTCGATCCACAACAATCTTTGTTTGTGGGTTAACTATATGGATGGACATTGCGTTCGAGGACTGAAATATAGTTGACTAACTATCTCTGTAGATGTGTGTGTGTTCCTCACATTGAAGGAGATGGTGTTCCGAGTTATGTACAACGATGTTTGTTGTCATAGTTCAGGAGCAAGGTCGTACGTTTCCCTCATAATTATTAATGCAGGAGAAGGACATAAACACCCTGTAAAGGAGAAAGAGCCAAACGGACTTCGAAATACCAAATGATATTGTAAATATAATATAGGAGTAAAAAGTTTGAACTAATATAATGTATTCCTAAAATAGTAAGATGCCGAGAGGTAGAAAGGCGAAGTCCGGAGAGGGAGACGGTGCTCGAAGCTGTAAACAGAGCGGTGGCGAAGGCAACGTGTCTGATTCAGCCTCGTCTTGTTCGGAGTATGCGGTGGAGGAGTATCTGGAGGAAGAGTTGGTCGGTGAATCCGACCAATATGAAGAAGTCGACCCACAGATGGAGAGTCGCCTTCTTGAAGAAGGAGTTGAATGGAGACGGGGTAAGCCGTGATGATTTTTGGGGTTGCTCATAATATTTAATGCTTTGAAGCGGAGAAGGAGTAAGTGATGTCATGCCTATTTAATTGTGGTTCCCTTCGTTACAGTCAAATCCAAAGCAGCTATAAAGGAATAGTGGAGAATCCGAAATCAAAGTTGGGCAAGAAACCGGCTTTGTCGAAGGCAGCCACACCTGGGGGAGCTCCCCAAAAATCAGTGGCTAAAATATCGACATCAAAACCAAGGCCATCGGAGAAGCTAGTGGTGAAAAAGCCTGTACAGTCTCTTCCCAATTATAAAATTCCCAAAATTTCTCGTGAATCGGTGCAACATGCAACTCAGAAGGCGATGGAGGAGAAATCCAAAAATATGGAGGGAGTGCCGATAACTTCACATGAGGTGGATGCCCAAAGTCTGGCAGCGGAGGTGGCGAGAGAATGTTTTGAGGCTATGTGGCGGGAGAAAGAAAATGAGGCACAACAAACGTAGTCGCCGGTGGTTTTGGAGTTAAAACGCCGCATTGCGTCATTGGAGAGTACGCTAACGGAGTTTACAAATCAGGTATTTATAGAAAAACAAAATAAGGATGTCAATATGCAAAACCAGATTGGAGAAAATAATGTAAATAGAGGATTAGGAGATGGAGAAAAGCCAACTAATAACGAACCAAAGGAGAAAAGTTTAGAATCGGAGAGAAATATCAAAAGGGAGTTTTTAGAAATCCTCGTTGACCCTTTAAAAGGAGAAAGTGATTTACCTGAGGAGTCTGGTAAAAAATTAAAATCGGAGATAGTTTTAACTAGAGATAATGTAAAATGTGAATACAAATTAACGAGGAGTTTGAGATATGATTTATGGTTCGATTATCTTAGATCGGAGTTAATATCAAAGGATTTATATGGAGTTATAAAATGCTCGGAGAATGAGATAGAGAAATATAGGATAAAGAAAAGGAGTTGAGATTAAATTTAGTTCGTGATATAATAATAAATCACATAGATGATAATTATCATAAAATGATCGTATTGGAGAACGACCCTAATAAAATCTTAAATACTTTGAAAGAATTCAAAAAGTGTGAGTCTCATAAGGCGTCTGAGGCATTGAGAAAAGAGCTCGCACTACTATGATACAATCCTTCGAAGGAGAAACCGTATCAATTCTTTAATCAATTTGACAAATTAATACGACAATATGAGAGTAATCAGGAGAATGATCAATTAACGGAGAAGGAGAAGAGGAGTTATTTTTACATGGCTGTCTCCAAGTCCTCAAATATGATTGAAACAATAAATTTTATTACAAAATGCCAAAACGATATAGGCCTTTCGATTGAGGAGTTGAAATGTTTAATGTTACAGGCGGAGGCGAATAAACAAACGGAGAAGAAACCTGATGGAGTTGGACAAGGAGTAAGACCGCTTGTGCAACAGAGCGGCTTGATTAATGATCCGATGAAATGGATCAGCGGAGGAATTAACAAGCCAGCTCGGGGCACAGTCAGTAATTGGAGAGGAGTTGCTGCACGTGGTAAAGTGGTGTTCAAGAAGCAAGGAGATGCTTCCACGTCGTCGGAGTTGACACATATATCGGCGAAATATGTGTTAAACCCGGAGGATTTGTACTCTTCGAGTGAAGAGTCCTTCATCTTCGAGTCAGCTGTTGAGGAGCTTTTAGACATCGGAGCGGAGACAACAGTTGAATCAGAGACTGAAATGGTGACGATTACCGGAGTGACCAGACCAGACACTGTGGAGTACATTCCGGAGTATTTAAACATCCCACTGCCACCAAGCTCCGTCCCATTCGTTAGCAAATCAGAGAACGCCCCACTTGAGTTGGTACTAATAGCCATCAATTCGGAGGAAACCCCCATAGAGGTTGGTCAACTGGAGAAACGACCAAATACGGAGTCATCAGGTAGTACTTACAGAATATCATTTTTAGCTGATAGCGGAGCCACTCAGCACTTAATGTCTACTGCATATTTTTTACAATCTTGTAAAGCCTATACGGAGGAAGTTTTAAGTGCTGATATAAGCTCACGTTTACCGTGTACGGAGTTAGGTACATTAGTAACTCGTGACTTACAAGGCAACAAATTAATGTTTAAAGGAGTACGGTGTTGTCCTAACCTTTCGGAAAATTTATTTTCTCTACGAACATTGATAGATGTAGGTTTTACAGTTGTCCTTGATAATACATCAGTACGTATTACAAATTCGGAGCAAAATTTAGTTTATTTTCAAGGATCCTATACTAAACCTTTTTGGCACTTACAATTTTATACTGATCATACTTTTGGTTCACCTATTTATGACGATGAGAACCCAGAGTTAGATCATCGTGTAATTTTTAGCCAGGCTCGTGTAGGAGATATAGCTTTGGCAAACAATTTGGAGGGAGTAGGAGATAAAGGAGATACTTTAGGAGAAGAAAGTAAAAACCAAGAGTATGATAATAATGGAGAAAATATTAACAAAGAGAATTGTTCACCTACGCTATCGGAGAATGAAGATAATCAATTATCGGAGAGAGGAGACAGTGATAATAATGAGGAGAAATCAGAGAAAATAAAGAAAGATGGAGAAAGTCTTGAGGAGAAAAAGATGGAGGGAGTTGAGGATAAAAATGAAAAATCAGTTATTGACACTGAAAATATAGAGTGTGATAGATATATATTAGACGGAGATAAAATGCCTGTTACTACTACCATGGAGATTACAAATAAACAAATACCACTTAGTTATTCTGGCACTACAAACTAGGTCATTTGTCGGAGAAATACTTGAAGAAATTAGCTAATACACATCCCGAATTAAAAGGAGTTCAATTTACTGGAGTAATCAGGGATTGTGAAACATGTGCTATAGCTAATTTATCAAAACTACCATTTAAACAATCGAGATGGAGAGCGGAGAAACCATTACAAATGATACATTCAGATGTAATGGGACCTATCTCACCAGCAACATTCCCTGGAGGACGGAGATTTATAGTAGTGATTATTGACAACTACTCACATTATACACAAGCACACATCATGACCCACAAGTCGGAGGTTGGAGAATGTTTGGAGTTGTTCTTACGTAATGTTCGTAATTTAATCAGAGACGATGTTAAGGTGTGCTTCTTGAGGTCAGACCAAGGTACAAAGTTTACTGGAGGATATACAAAGGAGATATTAAAGCTGAGAAAATTGACCTACAACTAGCACCACCTGACACACCACAACATAACGGAGTAGCGGAGAGATTTAACCAAACATTACAGAGCAGAGTAAGAGCATTAATGCTAGATTCAGGTTTGCCCAGGATTATGTGGGATTTGGCAGTTAAAGCAGCTGTTTATGTGTACAATCGCACACCCCACAAATCAATAAATTATGAAACACCAATAAAAAGGATCTCGCCTAACACAAATTGCCATTTCAACCAATTAAGGAAATTTGGTTGCTTGGTATATTTTAAGGTGAAAAGGAGACCAGAGACTAAATTCTCAGGACGTGGTATACCAGCCATTTTGGTTGGATATACTCCGTCAGGTTACTTACTCTATAGTCCGGAGAATAAAAAGTTTATCGAATCGAGAGACGTATGTTTTAATGAGAAAATAGTTTATAGGGAGAAATATAAACTATTGAAGAAAAATAAACATATTGACAACGACTGGTTTGATAAATTTAAAACGGAGTCTGAATCGGAGAAAGAAGAAGAAACATCTGCTTCAACAGGAGTTAAGCGGAGAAAATCAAAGAGACTGTCTGAGGCGAAAAGACAAAAGGTTGAAGCATTCAATATTGAAGGAGAAAATATTGTGAATATTGGAGACTCGGAGAATAACACAGACGAATTTACGTATATAGCTATGGCGGAAGTAAATGAGGATCCTAAAAATAATATGGAGGCAATAAGTTCCTCAAATAGTCAGGAGTGGAGAGAAGCTATAAAGGAGGAACTAAACTCGTTAAATGAACATCAGGTCTGGAGTATTATAGACCATCCAGTCGTTGATGAATATGGGAGAAAATTGAATGTCATAGATTCTCGTTGGTTATTCAAAACCAAAATGGAACCACATGGAGGAATCCGCTATAAAGCGAGATTAGTGGGACGATGATTTAAAGACAAAATGGAGTATAGTTTATTGGAGATATATGCGCCAGTAACACCGCTGACAACAGTACAAAATTTATTATCAATAATAAATAAGTACAATCTGGAGATTTGTCAGCTGGATGTGAAAACTGCGTTTTTACATGGAGAAGTAACCACTCCAATATACATGGAGATTCCTGAAAGAGTGGAGATAAATCCTTCGGAATGGGCAAACAAAATCTGCAAATTAAATAAATCAATCTACGGTTTAAGAACAAGTCCAAAAAGTTGGAATGTCCTTTTTATCGCAGAAATGAATAAAATTGGCTTGGTCAATGATGTTAAGGACCCCTGTCTGTTCAAATGGAGAAAAGGAGATAAATTTGTTATACTTCTGGCTTATGTCGATGACATATTATTAGCCGGAAACTGCTTGGAGTTAATTAAACAACTTAAAGAGAATTTACAAAAAATATTTAAATATTTGGACATGGGAACACCCAAAGAATATTTAAGTATTGAAATAGAAAGAAATCGGAGTATTAATAAATTGGAGTTAAAACAGTCTCGTTTTATTAACAAATTATTGAGGAGATTTAAAATGGAAGACTGCAAGCCTTGCAAAACACCAATGGTGACAAAGCAAGTTAAATGGAGAAATGAAAATAATTACGAACAGACAGAGGAATCACAAATTGGAGAAAAATATCTGTTCGGATACGTTTTAACTTTTATTCATCGTGCCTTATTTCCCTCCTTTACCTACATTTTTGTATCGCCACGTTTTTCCCCACTAGCCTATAGTTTCGTTTTCGTTTCTATCGAGTCTTAGTTTTTGTCATCTGTAAAATGCTTTTTATTATACGTTTTTCTCTCGATCAGCTTGGTTTTAAATATTCTTTTGATAATTTCGTTTTTTAAATTCAATGGTTTAGCCTCACATTTTGGTCCTTCGGACCTCGTTTTTTTTTGCTCTTTCATTTTTTTCACTCGCTTTTTTACTTTGTGCCTTTGGTGGTTCCTGCTTTTTTCATTTTCGTCGATGTTGGAGTTGGTCATTGTTTTGGTTGTTGTCATTTTCTTTCGTCGTTGGGACTAATTCAGTCATTTATTCATTTTGGAGCTGCAACCATTTCATTCAAGTAAGCCTTCTTCCATTGTTATGTACCGCCGAAGCAAGTTGAAAAATTTATGTGTTATTCACACTGCTGTTATCATTTTCATATCGTCTGCTGAGCTCTCCATTACACTAACGCTGATCGAATATTGAATTGCCTCATTGAGAAACTATTGTTGTTGTCGCCTGTACTTTCTATACGTTCTGCACACGCTAGTCAGTCGCTGCCGAATAATAATTTGCACTACACGTTGGATCGATTTCGTCGTTATTTTATTCGCTACACAATTGGCTACTATTAAAGTAAGTCAATTTTTCCATCGTATATGTGCCTCCGAAGCGAGCCGTAAATTTTGCAGCGCTAATTATCGTTTTCTTTACTTATGTGGCTTAATTTTCCAATGCATCGCGAGTCAATTTCTGGAATTTTTACTGCACACGATTAACCTGGTTGTCGCTGAAGCTGAGTACCTGCATACGTTAGTCCATTTTGTTGTTTTTACGCTGCTCGTTCGGCTACTATCAAAAGTAAGTCGATTTTTTCCTAACGTATGTACCTCCGAAGCGAGTCGTCAATTGTGCAGTATTAATTACCCTTGTTTGTTGCCGTTGCGGTATATACAATCTATTGGCACGTGCTACAAGATACGCTATCCTGTCGAATCATTCCTGCTTTAGTGAGATCTCGTTGTACCTGGAAGAGCTAGCTGTTGCGAAGCAGATTGCTGATATCACCAATTGTGCATGTCGTTATTTACTATTTTTACTATTTTTCGTCGTTAATATTTATTGATTCGTCGCTATTTACGCTAATTTAATATGTCTCGTGCTGAGTCGTCGTCTAGCCTCTCTCTACAAGAAATTCAGCGTGCTCGTCGTATTACGCGCCGATCCGTTAATCGGTTACGCGATTCTCTCGCCTTAATTGCCAAAAAACCCACTACCGTCGAATCTTGTAACGATTTAGAGGCTACCCTTATCGAATTTAATGCGCATCGTGCCGAGTACAAACGCCTTACTGATCACGAACTCGAGGAGACTGATTTTGAAGGAAAATCTCAATCAGAAATCGAAAAATTCGAGTGCGATTTGTACAAGGAAATAGACGATAATACTAGTGTTACAATTAAGTACAGTAGTTTGCTCAAATCCTTGCGTGAGGGTTTATCCGTTACTAAGTCCAGAGATTCGCTCTTGGACACGTCGTTTCGCCAGCCTTCGAACGGTAATCAAAATAACCCTCCAGATATTCACCTACCTAAAATCGAAGTCCCCAAATTTAATGGGGATAAGCGAAATTTTCTCGAATGGAGAGGTTTGTTTCAGAACCTAATTCATGCCACACCTCCCAAAAAATTGTCGAATGTTCGTAAGCTTTACTACTTGAAACTCGCAATGGTTGATAAGGCAGCAGACATTCTTCAAGGTTACAAAAATGAAGATAGTGCGTATCCCGAAGCATGGGCCTATCTTAACTCTCGTTATGATAACCGTCGCGCAATTATTCGTACTCACTTCTCTGATTTGCTCGCTCTTAAAACTATTAAGAATGAAAGTGAGATTCGAACTCTCCTCGATCGAATTAATTGCATCGTTCGCTCTCTTAAAATTTGTGGTGAAGACACAGAGGTTGGTTGCATGAATTCGTTTCTCTGTTACTATATATCGACCAAATTAGATACTCGTACTCGTCGTGATTTTGAAACTACGGTTACCGAAACTAATTCATACCCGAGATTCAAAACGCTTCTCACTTTTCTACAAAATCGTTCATTTTTCTACGAAGATTCAGCTGATGATAATTGCAAGTCTGAAAAACAAGAACCGTCGAAAAAATCCTTTGCCGTCGCTAATCGAACATCGTCGTCTGAACCTTCATCAACTTTCAGTTGCAACGTATGCAAAGAACCTCATCGTACCTTTGAGTGTGAACAGTACAAGGCAAAGTCACCCAAAGATCGACATGAATTGGTCAAAAAGCTGAATTTGTGCCAGAACTGTTTAGCAAAAGGTCATACAGTTTCTGCTTGTAAATCAAAATACTCTTGCTCGTCGTGTAATCGTCGCCATCACTCGTCATTACATTTTTTGCCCAAACCTTCCGAATCTACTCCGGAAACAAACAGCAGTTCCTTGTCGTCAGCTCCAGCAACTCTACTCGCTTCGATGAATATCAACAAAGCTGAAGAGCTAATTATCCTTCCATCTGCTGTAGTACGTTTCCGCTGTGGTGAATTCGAGGGCAAAGCCAGAATTTTATTAGATAGCTGCTCTCAAATCACACTTGTGGCAGATTCATTCGTTCGTCGTTTCAAACTAAAGTACCAACCCTTGTCGTCGCCCTCCGATATTAGTGGAGTTGGAGGCCCCGTTAGCGCTACAAATTTCGTATCACTACAACTTAGCTCTCGTTTTGAAGATTTTGCACTTGATGTTGAAGCAAAAGTCGTTCCCGCATCGTCGTTGTCGTACTCTATCAGTCATACATTAGAAGCAGAGAAAGTCACTGCGCTGAAGAAATTTAAGCTAGCTGACCCTGCGTTCTTACAACAAGACCTTCATATCCCTGGCGTCGATATTATCGTCGGAGCAGAGTTCTATGAGCGCTGCATTCAAAATGCATCTTCTAATATAGGAGAGCTTACATTTCCTCGCACCTTCTTTGGTTGGACCGTATCAGGACTGCTCGCATTTAAACAAGGTACCAAATCGTCGTTTTTCTGCGCTAACGTCGTTTCTACTGATCTCACAGAACAAGAAATTAGTGAGTCCTTAAAGAAATTTTTGTTCATCGATAACTTTTGTCCTGAACCAACTGATACGAGCACTGATGCTTGTAATCAACATTTTGAGCAGACATACTCTCGAGCAGACGATGGGACATTTATTGTGCGCCTCCCATTTAAACTTGATCGAAACCTGGTAGCTCATAACAGAAATACTGCTGTATCACAGCTACTACGCGTCGAGAAATCGATCACTCCTGAAAATCGTGTCAAATACGAAGCTTTCATGACTGATTACCTGGACCGAGGTCACATGGAACCTGTCAGCAATCACCTCGAGCACGGTTATTATATGCCACATCAGTTTGTAATTAGACCAGATAGCCTTACAACTGATTTTCGCGTCGTTTTTAATGCTTCGTCCAAGGGAAAAGGTTGTTTCTCACTCAATGATGCACTCATGACTGGTCCGGTTATCCAGCGTCAACTCTTCGATATCTTGGTGTCAATGCGCTCTTATCTCTTCGTCTTCTGTGCCGATATTGCTAAAATGTATCGCATGGTGTGGGTACATCCTGATGATCGTCCTATGCAGAGAATCGTTCTGCGTGGTAACAATCAGCATGAGATCCGCGAATTTCAACTGAAGACAGTAACCTATGGCACAGCACCAGCTTCGTTTCTCGCCACTAAATGCTTACAAGTTTTAGCAGATTCAATCTCGTCGACCCATCCCGATGCTGCTTACCATATATCCAACAGTTTTTATATGGATGACTTAATTTGCGGTGCAAATACTCTTTCTCAAGCCATCAATTTGCAGCAAACGATTCACTCTACCTTGTCAACTGCTGGTTTTTTGCTTCGAAAATACTCCTCGAACTCATCGGATCTACTAGATCAAATTGATACAGACTTGCTCGCGTCGTCATTGACACATTCGATTGATACATCACCTATTGTCTCAGTTCTTGGAATTACTTGGGTTCCTACTGAAGAGCACTTTCAAGTTAAGGGTAATCTGTCACCTATTACAGCTGATACAGTCATCACCAAAAGAAAGATGCTTTCTTGTGCCTCTCGAATTTTTGATCCACTAGGCTTCGTCGAACCTGTCACTATTACTGGTAAGTTAATAGTACAGAGGTTGTGGCTAGAAGGTCTCACTTGGGACAGCCCTGTTCCTGAATCGATAGCTCGAGAATTTCGAACCTACTACGAAGATCTTACTAAGCTTATATCGTTTAAAATTCCTCGCTTTTACTTTGGTCAAACTCAAGCTCCACATACTAGTCAACTCATTGGTTTTTCGGATGCTAGCGATAAAGCATACTGCGCCGTCGTTTATCTTCGATCTGTAGCAGCTGATAATACTGTCACTTGCACCTTAGTTGCCTCTCGTACTCGTGTAGCACCTACAAAGACAGTTTCTATACCTCGCCTCGAGCTTCAAGCTGCTGCACTGCTTGCTTCTTTAGTCAATTGTATCGCTCAGAACTTGAAGATAGAAAATTGCAACGTCCATTGCTTTACAGATTCTACCGTTGTTTTGTGCTGGCTGTCTCAGCCGCCCACTAATTGGAAACCGTACGTTGCAAATCGGGTCGCAAAGATTACCACCTTCGTCGCCTTTACTCACTGGTTCTATGTCCACACAGATGCTAACCCAGCCGATTTAGCTACTCGTGGTATTAGCGTTGAGAATTTTTGTAAGACCACCGTATGGTTACAAGGACCTAATTTTCTGTATTCTGAGAATCCCTTCGAGTGCAATGTTATTCCAAATTTGGACACTCACCAATTTTTGGAGCAGCGTAAAGTGAAGTCCTCGTTTCCCACTTTTGTACACTCATCGTTGCTTTCCAGATTTTCGTCATATCGCCACTTAGTCGTCATTGTTGCCTACATTCGTTGTTATAAGCAGAAGGTCATCGATAAAGCAAAATTTGATACTGTCGCCTTAAGCAAAGCAGAATTTGATCTTGCTCATTTGACACTAGTTCGTATTGTACAAAATTCGTACTTTGCTGAAGATATTGCGCGCTTGGACGCACAATTACCGTTGAAGAAGAAAAGTCAACTTCTCAAGCTCGATCCCTATTTTGATGATTCTCGCATCTTACGTGTAGGTGGTCGGATTGTGAAATCGTCGTTTTCAGTTGATCGGAAACATCCGGTTATTTTACCTGCCAGATCACCTTTTGCAGTCCTTCTCCTTCGCTATATTCATGAAACTTACTTTCATGCTGGCCGTAAATTTTTAGAATCGTATTTAGCCACTCAGTATTGGCTCATCGGTGGGCGCACCAATCTTATTAAACGGGTTTGCGCCAAATGTGTTACCTGTTGCCGCTTCCGCCAGCAAACCAACAAGCAACTTATGGGACAGCTGCCAGCTGCACGCCTCTCAGTCACTTTTCCATTTGCCTACACTGGCGTTGACTTAGCCGGTCCCTTTGAATGCAAATGCGTCGGACATAGGTCCATCATCAAATATAAATTGTACCTAGCACTGTTCATCTGCCTGACCACAAGGGCAGTCCACTTAGAAATTGTATCAGACTTATCAACTGCGCGATTCTTAGAATGCCTACAGCGCTTCATATCTCGCCGAGGAACACCTGTTCAGCTATCGTCGGATAACGCCACCAATTTTCAAGGTGCTCGAAACTTTTTTATTGATAATATCGAGAAATTTATGTCGTTCGCTACTGATGAAAAATTTTCATGGCAGTTCATACCTCCTCGCGCACCTCATCATGGTGGAGTCTGGGAAGCTGGTATTCGGTCTGCAAAGACCTTCTTATTGAAAACTACTAAAGGTGTTACTTTAACCTTTGAGGAGTACAACACCTTGTTTACTCGCATCGAAGCCATAATGAATTCTCATCCATTATGCTATGCTGAGCACATCCCACAGGATGCTGAAGTGCTCACTCCTGGTCACTTTCTCATTGGCAGATCATTTACTTCAGTTCCATCGCTCGATACTGATTCTACCCAACCTGTATCTCTGCCTAAGCGTCTCGAGCTTATTAAAAATTCGCTCACCTCCTTTTGGCGTACCTGGAGCAAAAGTTACTTGAATCAACTCCAGCTCCGTCACAAATGGCAGACTGCCTCATCGAATGTCACTGTGGGACAAGTAGTCCTTGTCAAACAAGATACTCCCCCATTTCAGTGGCCCTTAGGTATTATCACTGCTACGTACCCTGGATCAGATGGTATAGTCCGGGTTGTAGATATTCGTATGCGTGGTCATGTATTAAAACGCTCTATTGTAAAAGTTGTTGTCCTTCCGATTGAGACAACCACTTAATTTTTTCTATTAATTTAAGAGTTATTTTTTATTTTTTTTGTTTGTTTTTTCTCTTTTTTAGGGGGGACTGTTCGGATACGTTTTAACTTTTATTCATCGTGCCTTATCTCCCTCCTTTACCTACATTTTCGTATCGCCACGTTTTTCCCCACTAGCCTATAGTTTCGTTTTCGTTTCTATCGAGTCTTAGTTTTTGTCGTCTGTAAAATGCTTTTTATTATACGTTTTTCTCTCGATCAGCTTGGTTTTAAATATTCTTTTGATAATTTCGTTTTTTAAATTCAATGGTTTAGCCTCACAATATCTGTTCAGAGAAGCTGTCGGATGTTTGTTATATCTGACTGGAGGAACAAGACCAGATATAGCATTGGCGGTAAACCTAATGAGTAGATGTCAATCAAACCCTACACTGGAGAACATACAGGAGTTAAAAAGAATTTTCAGATACCTTAAACATACGGAGAATTTAGGGCTAACTTATCTTGGAGAAGGTGATAACTTAGAAGGTTACTCGGATGCAAGTTGGGGAGATTGCCCAGTAACCGGAGCTTCAACAGCTGGATACGCTGTTAAACTATTCGGAGACGTAATTGCTTGGAAGTGTTACAAACAACGATGCGTAACCACTTCCACTTGTGCAGCTGAATTCAGAGCCATGAGTGAATTAGCCAAGGAGATAGAAACTCAAGCTGAAATAATGGAGAAAATAATAGGAGTATCTTATTTACCGGCGACAATTTATTGTGATAGCAAATCTGCTATCGAAGGAGCTCAGATGGTAGGAGCACCAGGCTTAAAATATCTACAAACGAGATACCATTACGTGAGACAAGCTCAAGAAGATGGTAAAGTAAATTTAGTTAAAGTTGTGTCAGAAGATCAGGAGGCTGACATATTCACTAAACCTTTGTCGATTGGAGTATTTGAAAAATTAGTACGGAGAATATTAAACATTAAGGACAACACCGACCATTAAACTTTGGAGTACTATGACTTGAATGTTACTGGAGTAATACTAACATAAAATAATTTATTTACAGATAATCAGTAGACACGAAAGCAGTAGATCAGAGACAAAATGGAGATAAGTTAACTACCTCAAAAACGAACGATCTTGTCAAAATTAGGTCATTATTATTTAAGTACTACCTGTAACGGCCAAAAGAGGTTGTAATGTACCTAATTAAGACCACTTTTGGGAGTACACCATACACGAAATATCACGTACTTAAAAAAGCAGTAATACTTCTAACATAAATTCAAGTTTATCATCCACAGACTATCGTGGACCTTAACATTAATTAGAGACTCAATAATATTTCAAACACATGAGTGAGTTTACACATTTAATAAAATAATAATTTGTACATCACAGTACATACATATACGTTAATATTTATACATATACTATCACAATTCAACAAGCAAGACTATCTGTTCACCAGAGACTTCTACAAGAGAGGTTCCAGGTACTTAGAAGTAGCTGTCGAGGAACTGTCGAAATGTACTACTTTCTATTCCACTGAATCGAGGGATTATATACTCGTTCAGGGTATGGAAACGTACGTGTCAGATAGGTAAAGTGAAGTAGGGTGTTGTTATTATAGGGTTGTGCTGACTCGTCGAGTACTCGAGGGACAGGTACAACTAGGTCATGAATATACAGAAAGTATATCTGTATACATAAAATTAAATACGGGTAATTTAGTGGTTGTTTATAAAGAGTTATAGGATGATAATTGTTGATAAATATCTACATTTTTGGTATTGGAAAATGAGTGAACGAATATGTTCGTCATTTCTAAAAATAGACGAAAATATACGTTACACAATTCTCCGGGGAAACAAAAAAAATTAGGAAAAAAAAATTTTCCAAAGTCTATCCAACAAATACAAATTTCTTAATAATTATGCATGATTAAAATTATGTCATATAATGCGAGTATAAGTATATATACTTAGAATAAAATATTTACGAATATGAGTAAAAAATTTTTTCTTACGTATATATAGGAATTTAATATATCACATTATTTTGCGTAATTTTTTACAATGCAGTACTTTTTGTTAAGTTAGTACTATTTCGATGGGAGATTAATTTTAAATATACTATAATACACATTAACATAAATGAGATTGTAATTAACCACAATAAGAATATCCCATTAACAAAAGTTAGATAATCATTAAAGTTTTGGTCAGGTATTTGTAGTTCAATGGATTTAATTTTGTTTTCTAAATCGTTAACTGGAACGGTGTGAGGAACAAAATTTTTCTATTTGGGGTTGTAGACCTTTGTTGTTGCCAGATCAATGGCAAGATCAAAAGGTTCTGTAAAATCAGAAAAATATGTCCACAGAAGTGGTAAATGGTTTTCGATTTTAATGGTCTCTTCCAAAGATTCAGAGAGACAGGGGATTTCTATTGGGATAATTACTGTATTCTTATTATTTTCGTCAATATTTTCAATTTGAATATGACAAGGTACATCCAGAATAAATATTCCGGGTGAATTGTTGTTTATTTTTAATTTTTCGGATTTTTTCGTAATGGAGTTAGTTGCTATAAGGGAGTTAAAATTTACGATTACAAATTTTGTGTGTCCAATAGGATGAACTAATGTTTGATTATTATTAAGATTACATTTAAATGAGCAGGATTGTAACAAATTTTGATTTAAATCTTGAAAGAAAAGATTCTTTGCACAAGAAGATAATTTATCACTTCCTCTATTAGAAGGAAGGAAGCATAATGGTTTATCCGAATTACAGTAATGGAGGTTAGTTCCACTAATATAACGTACGGAATTTGTTCTGATTTCGTGAATAATCAGAGACGGTTCTTGATCCCAGCTACACAATTCATTAGAATGACTTTTGAATGTGAGCGGAATGAAGTCGTAAATTTCCTATTTAGAATCTAATTGTTTTAGGGGAATTTTAATTTCTAGTTCTAAAGTGTTTTTGAAGAAATTGCAGTTTACAAGTTCAGCGTGATAATAATTTTGAATATTCTTAATGGGGATTGCTAGGTCAAGGCCTACATTTTTTGTAATTTCCAAAATTTTTAATATGTCTTTTTCTAATATTTCTTTTGAAATAATTGAAGACGGGATCATATGAGAATTACACGACGTTAGGATATTTGATAATCTCAACGTATTGATAAGGTAGTTATCATAAAATCCTTGTATGTAATTTAGGGAGATTAGAAGTTCGTGTTCTTCTAGTGAATTTTCCATAAAAGAATTTGTATGCGAAATAAATTTTGTCATAAAATTGTTTGTATGGTCAATGAAGCTATGCAGATTAGTGGACGTATTTACCAATGCTGCATGCTCAGTTAACAGTTGATTTTTTATAATATCGTATTCTTCTTTCAACGAGATTTCATTTTCCAAGAAGTTTCGTCCATCTCTAAAATTTAGTACTCGACAGCAAAAGCGTAGCGCATCTCCGAAGAAAGATCTGATCGGAGTGAATACGCTTCTTTTGCTTCGAATGGAAGATGGTGTCGAATAGAAATCTTGTATCATAGCGGTATTTTGTTCTTTAAGGTTTATAATACCGTTGTTTAGACGTTTTGCCATTTCTGCATATTTGCAATTTTTCCAGGTTGTTTCATTGCACAACCGATGTTTAAAATTTGTTTCTAATAGTTTATCTGCTGATTCATGCAAGTCTAGCTTAATAGAGTAAATTATTGGGGCAGATTTAGAATATACGAAAATATTGCTTATTTCTTGAAAGTAAGCGCCAGTTGACGCCGTTGTGAGAAAATGGATTATGCATTTTACTGATTTGTTTTGACATACGCTAGTTGGGGCAAGGGGAGAGACAAATTTTTCCGATATCCAAGTTATGAATCTCGGTCAAGTTGTTAATATAAAATTTACTAATTTTGATCGTTTCGTCAGTATTCTGTATTCGCCTATCACTGTTCTACGTATATTTTTCCGTGTATTTTTTTCGTATTTTTTTTTCTATTTTCTTTCGTAATATTTTTATTTTGAAAAAAAAAAATTTTTGTGCGCTTCTAAATGTTTGTGATGTGCGGAACTTTTTATTCGGTTGCCTTGTTTGGTTTGTGTATTACCCAAAAAAAATTTTTTTCGCGTCAGTCATGTCGATTACATATCTTAATGACCGTATGTTTGCCTCACACGGCAAAGTGGATGCCAATGAGACCTGGTTCATCTGAAGCCAGGTTCTCAGCAAGATCCATCCGTTTCAGGACTGCTCGTGTGAGCCGCGATTATTTTATTCATTACACCGATTATTCTTCCTCTTTTATCGCATTTCGTGCGAGTCAAATAGAGGTGCATTCTTGGCTGAGTTTGAGCCACATCGGGTGCCGGAGGAGACAATTGCGGAGGACCTCAACTTCTGGAGTCATTTGGTAAGGTTCGTTTGTTGCCCTAAGTGCGAGGGTTTCACGAAACAGCTGCTTTTTTCTCTAAGAGTATTCTTTCCTCGTGCCATGATGGTCGAGTTCGGATATCCGGGAATAAAGCCCGAGTTTCGTGGGAACCTAGACACTCAAGGTCTGGTTGGCCTGGGATACTCTCCAGGCTATTGGTTGGTCTGCTCTGCATTTTGCAGCAGACTAACACCAAAGTCACGGTAGAGTATGTCCATGTTGACCGTACCTACCTTACCGACTTTCTCATCGGTCCAGGCGGAGTCAGTACTGCTAGGTTCTTGAACCAGCATTACAAACCCTGTCTGGATGTCTCGGTTTCCGTCATTGGTTTCCATATGGTTTGTCATTAGGATGCCATTGAGGGAAACCGTGCCATGTCGCTCCGGGGTGGATGGTTACTGACCAATCCTACCGTCTATTCGTTCCTCTGGGATACCCCATTGATAGAAGACAGTGCTTCCACAGTGGACTCGAGTTGGGGTGAAGAAGAGACATCTCGAAAACATCACTCCTCAGAATCGACCGACAGTAGCAGCACCACCAGCGGGGAGCACCTCCCTGAATTCCTCGAGGGCTACGTCAACACCTGGGCCATCGGTGAGTTATTTATAATTTTCCTTACATAATTTTAAGTGCTTTAGTTCAAAAAAGAGTTTTTCCGCTGATTAAATTACGTCGAACAAGATAGGGGAAATGGAAAGAGAGAGGAAGAAAAATAAAAATAAAAATAAAACAAATAAAATAAAGGAAGAAAAGAGAGAGGGGGAGGAGAGAAAAAAGATCGTGATTGAAAAAACTGTGTAACTACGGGTAATATACTTTACACATAGTTACTTTGGTTTTTTCCGAGGGTGACCCCTTGGTTTTTATATGATTTGGGTTGGGACGGGATTTTTGATGTTTTCGTCGTTTTCTTCTGATTTTATTTCGATATTCATTTCATTATTATTACGAGATTTATTCGGAATTAATCGTCGTACGTGAACTGTTTCGTCATACGCCGTTTTATCGTCTGTTTTAATACGAATTATGTAATTTAAATCCGTGACCTTTCTAACAATTTTATATGGTCCGGTGTATTTCATTTTATTTTTTGCGACATTTTTTGATTGACGCAGCAAAACAAGGTCATTAGGTTTGAAGTCAATGATCTTGTGGTGTGCGTAATAGTGTTTCGCCTTTTTTACCGATGCTTTCTTTGCTAAGCTCGGTGTTTTTTCTCTCGTTTGAAGGAGATTTTCAATTTCTTCTTCACGAGTTGTTTTATTACCACTATTTTCTGGTATTTCTGGTATATGTACTTCTGGATTGAATCCATGAGGTAGGAAAAATGGGGATTTATTATTTAAATGTTCAATTGGACTAATATTGTATGCGAAAATAATTTTGTTAATCATTTCGATCCATTCTTTTTTGTTCGAATGATCGTATTTTGACAATGACTTTTTAATTACACAGTTGATCTTTTCAACGAGTCCTTGCGATTGGGGGGAATAAAACAAGGAGTAAATAATTTTGATATTATTCTCTTCGCAGAATTTACGACGGATTCATTTGCAAAATGACCTCCGTTATCGCAAGAAATTTTTCCTGGGGTGCCATACGTATAACAAATAAATTTCAAATACTCTATGACACATTGAGCATTTGGATTTTTTGTTGGACGTATGGTGCAGAAATTTGTGCTTTTGTCTACACCGACAAGCACGTACGAGTGTTCATACTCAGTATTAAATTTTTCAATGAAATCGATCTCTAAATGCGAGAATGGTTTAGGGTTTTCAATTTCTATATGTTTGAGGTAGCCAGCCTCTTTCGGGGAATTTTGTGCCATTTGACACTCATGACATGACAATACATATTCTGTTATTTTTTGTACCATGTTTTTAAAGAAAAACTGGTTTTTTATTTTATTTTTTGTTTTTTTAATTCCGAAATGACCTCCATACAACGGATCGTCATGTAGTTTTTTTAGGACTACTGGAATTAATTTTTCAGGGATTACTGTAATTGCTTCATCATACGATGAGGTTGGGTTAGGTAATTTCTTCAATACATTATTTTCATCCAGAAAATATAATTGTATAGTACGATTTAATTTTCGTATTTTATTTTTATCTTTTTTAATTTCGTTGTAGTTTAATAACGAGATAACATTTTTCCAATGCGGATCATTTTCCTGCATTGTTTTTAAGTTTTCGGGTAAATCAATTTTTTGGAGGGGTTCAGAAGTTTGATCTTCTGGTTGGGGAAGTGATGTAATGTCGGGATTTGACATTTGCGTGACATCGTGAGTCACAGGAGGGGTTGGGGTGATCTGATTATCGAGATTTGACTCTTTAAGAGCAGATCTTGTGACTACGTTAGTAGTTTGATTGGGACAATTTTCGGAATGATTTGATTCATTCAGTGGGGTTGTGGTTTGTACCACAGGGTAATATGGGAAAGTTGATGCAAGGGAAGGAGGGAAATAATGTATTTGGGACATTGTACTTGGATAGTACCACGTATTTTGATTTTGGTAAAATAAAGGGTTTAACGGGACAGAATTGTCATTGTGAATTCTACATAAAGCATTCACATTTTTCTCTTCATCCTGAAGAGCATATTTTTTATCTACGAGAAATTCACCTTTTTCAAATGTAATTTCGTCCGGTTCATCATGCGGACGAGATAACATATCAGCCATGCAATTATTTTTTCCAGCAAATGTTTGATTTGGAAACTGTATTCGTTTAATTTAGATATTAATCGAATTAATCTTGGGCTTGGAGTATTAAATTTCTGATGATAAATCAGAGGTTTATGATCCGTGTATACTACGAAGCGTAATGCTAGTAGGTATCCACAAAAATGAGTTAATGCATTTGTAATAGCTAACATTTCCAAGTCAAATGAACACAACTTTGACTGGGCAAGTTGGACTCTTTCAGAGAAGTATCCAACTGGATGTTTATGCTTCGTAACGGGATTAGTTTGCAGCAGCACTGCACCTAATGCAATTTTCGAAGCATCAACTTCAACACAGGTTTCCAATTTTGGATCGTAAGTTGCTAATACAGGTTTGGAAATCATAATTTCTTTTAATTTTTCAAATATTTCAAGATGTTCTTGATTTAATTTTATTTTTGTATTTGATTTGCTATCTGTTCCTCTTAGTAAATCAGTAAGAGGGGCAGTGACTTTAGCTAAATTAGGAATTAATTTCCTATGATAATTTATTGATCCTAAAAATGATCGTAATTGTTTTAATGTATTAGGGGGATTTAAATTTTTTATTGCCTCTATATTTTTGTTCAATGGACGTAATTCGTTATATCGGACCTTATGTCCTAATATTTCGATTTTGTTCATTGCGAATTGGCATTTTTTTGTTTTTATTTTTAAATTTACTTTATTTAATCTTTTTAATACTTCCCTTGTATTTTCGAGACATTCTTCGAAAGTTTCTCCGAAAATACAAATATCGTCCAGGTAACATACCATTTTTTTCCAGAATATATCGTGGAATATGTCATCCATGATTGTTTGGAAAATGGACAGGGAAATACTTAAGCCTATTAGGGTAGAATTAATACATATCCAATTCCATCCACATTTATTCCAGTGTATTGTTTAGATTCTTCCGTGAGAGGAATCTGTAAATATCCACTGTTTAAATCAATTGTCGTAAACCATTTTTTATTTCTTAAATATGGCCAAATAACACCAATCGTCGGGACACGATTGTTATCCATAATAATTCTTTGGTTCATTCTTCGGTAGTCTACTAATACTCGATAGACTCCGTCTGGTTTCTTTTTTACAAATATTAGGGATTCAAATTTTGATTTTTGTTTTTTTAGGACACCTGCTTTTACTAGGTCATTGACCAGTTTGTGAAGGGCCTCATGTTCTGCGTGTGAAAATTTAAAATTTCTACACCGCAGTGGGGTTTTGTCGTCTACTTGGACAACTTGTTCGGGTACTTTACAAATGGAAACTTCATCTGTTTTTCCCGTAAAAATATTATTAAATTCATTAATTATTTCGTACATTTTTATTTTTTGTTCGAGCGACAATTTTGGATTAATTGGGATAGGGTTTCCTCGATTATCCTTAAGAATAGTATTTTCTTTTATTTTTTCTATTTGGCAGGAATTAATTTCTACTGCACTACTTAATTCAAATTTTCCTAAGTATTCGCCTTTATAGATCACGTGAGGTCTGTTATTGTGATTAACAGCCGCTATCATGTCTTCTGATACGATTACAAAGAAATTATGTTTTTCTTCCATGGAAGTTTCACACAGAAACTCCAGGTGTTCAGGCAAAGTTGCTAAGATTAGCACTGAATTTGACTCTATTTTAAAAGTTTGGGAGACATAATATTTAAAGGGCTTAACATAACCTAACTTATTTTCTTTTTCAATAGGGTAATTGTGACATTCAGGCATGTCAAAACATCGCTCTTCATCACCACACAGTAAAGTGAATTTGTTTTTCGAGAAGTCCATTTTGGCTTTATGGGTTGACAAGAAGTCGTAACCCAGTGTGAACGGTTCTACTAAATTTTGGACAACAAAGGTGGGATGTGGGTAAATACAATGATCAATGGAAAAAATCACATTGGTTACTCCTATGACCTCAAGAGGTTGGCTATCCGCACCACGAAATCTTACTTTTGTTGGTAGAATTGGTTCCGTAAAATTGACTTTCTTTAAAACTTTTTCATCAATAAGTGTCTGTTCTGAACCTGGATCGACTAAGCTAAGTATTTGTTTACCATAAATGGCAAATGGAAGGTGAAATTTACATTGGGTTCTGCAGTACCCTTTATTTTGAAATTTCTCCTTACTCACATTGTTAACCTGTTTCGATTCTTTGTTCGAGACATCCCTTACAGCTGACGGATCACCTGTAAGGGGGACATTTAGTTTTTTGAGCAACTATTTTGGCAGGCCTGGGGGTTTGATGTTTGGAGGTAATTTTGTTGTGGAGCTGCCATCAATGGTGCCGGTGGGGCAATCATTTGAGTGTTTGCAGCCACATAAGGGAGATTTTGGGGAGTATTAAATGAAATTCCAGACCATGCTGGAGCATTGTTCCAATTTGGAAGGGCAAATTGATTCCAATTTGGAATTCTATTGGAATAGTATCCATTATTATTTCTTGGAAGTTATTTCTACGAAAATTTGGATTAAAATTTCTACCTTTATAATTAGGATTGAAATTTTGATTATTATTCCAATTTCTATTTTGGTTCCAGTTTTGGTTCTGGTTCCAATTACCATTATTATTATTATTATTATTATTATTACTATAATTATTATTATTATCTCTATTTTGATTTTGATTTTGGTTTTGATTTTGATTTTGATTCTGATTTTGATTTTGAATTTGATTTTGATTTTGATTATAATTATTTTGTTCATAATTTTTATTTTGGGAATTTATATTTTTTCTGGATTCCTGAGATTTCGAGATGTTCGCTATTGCAGCGCTCATTTTCTCCATCTCAGCTTTCCAGATTGGATCGAATGATATTAAATTTACGTTTTTTTCATTTTTTTTTCTGTTTTCCCATTTTTTAGTTCTTCAATAATTTTTTCTAGTTGGTCAATTTTTTTTTGTAAAAGGGGATCTACATGTCCAAATGCTTTATCCTTAAATTCTAAATATTTAGAGAAAGCTTTATCGAGTTCCTGAATTGTTTTAGGTTCTTTTTTTATTAAAAATACTCTTTCTTTTTCGGGAAGGTTAGGCATAATTTTTTCAATTATTTTTTCTTCGGATATATCAGGTTCAATTTGTTTTAGGATTCTTTTTACGAACATAATGTATGCAGAGAAATCAGCTTCACCATTATAATTTCTTTCGTATAATATTTCGCGTAATTGAGGTTTAGTCCTCGTAAAGACTTCCAAAATTTTCTGTTTAGTATTTTGCCAATTATTACATTCGGGATTTGCTTGAATTCTATCTTCAAACATTTGTTTAGCGAGGCCTGAAAATGCAATTCTTATTTTTTTAAATTTCATATTTGCATCCCAATTGAATGATTCCGCTTCATTTTCAAATCCGATTAAAAATGACACGATATCTTCAGTTGAGGTGTGTCCATATAAGGAAGGTCTGATGTTTACTGCAGCCTTTCCTGACATTTTATTTTCTATAGGGGGGACAAAATTTTATAAAATTCTAGTTTCAAGTTCTGGGCTGAGAAAATCTTCGTTAGATTTTTCTAAGCACTCAGTAATATCAACAAGGTTAATTTCTGTTTTGACTTTTGGAAAAGGTGTGGGATTATCCAAATTTTCCAAAAGTGGGGTTGAAGTAGTAGGGGGATTAAAATATTTTCTAATAATAGGATTTTCTAATTCGGGGATTTGTTCACGAGTTTTTCGTGTTGTTTGTAAAATTATTTTTATATTTTCAGGGGTTAATAATTTTTGTATTTCTTTACTTGATTTAATTTTTAATAGGATATCCTCTAGGGTTTTTATACGAGAAAAATATTTTTTATCGACTTCGATATTCAAATTTTGACATACATTGATTAATTCAAAATTTTTAGCTTCGATAAGCCAATTTAAATTTGTTTTAGTAGTATTGGGTTCGGATAAATTTTCCCAAGTTTCACTCATAAAAATAAATTTTTTCGTGACTTATAATTATTTAACACTTCTTATATTTAAGGGAGAGACGCGAATTATAATTAATATTAATTGTTACTTTGTTTTTTCCTTTGTTTGAACAGGAGCTTGATGGATCCGTTGCCGCTTCGCCAAACTCCGTCACCGACCTCCATGTATATACGCTCGTTTTTTTATTCCTTTCTGTATAATAAATATCCTTTGTTGATTTTGAAGTTCGATTTTCTTTTCACAACTGATTTTTTTCCACTTACAACTAACTTCTACTTCCTTTCCTCAAGAGCGCGCCTCACGCGTTTCTCAATGAGTACTTAACTAGAGTTTTCAAAGTTAGAGCAAAGTACTTCGAACCAGAGAAATTGAAACAGCATCTTGGATTCAGAAATTCCGTTGAATAGGTACTAGAGCGAGAGTTTGTTTCGCAATAGCAGACCAGTTGGGCGCCAATAATGTAACGGCCAAAAGAGGTTGTAATGTACCTAATTAAGACCACTTTTGGGAGTACACCATACACGAAATATCACGTACTTAAAAAAGCAGTAATACTTCTAACATAAATTCAAGTTTATCATCCACAGACTATCGTGGACCTTAACATTACTTAGAGACTCAATAATATTTCAAACACATGAGTGAGTTTACACATTTAATAAAATAATAATTTGTACATCACAGTACATACATATACGTTAATATTTATACATATACTATCACAATTCAACAAGCAAGACTATCTGTTCACCAGAGACTTCTACAAGAGAGGTTCCAGGTACTTAGAAGTAGCTGTCGAGGAACTGTCGAAATGTACTACTTTCTATTCCACTGAATCGAGGGATTATATACTCGTTCAGGGTATGGAAACGTACGTGTCGGATAGGTAAAGTGAAGTAAGGTGTTGTTATTATAGGGTTGTGCTGACTCGTCGAGTACTCGAGGGACAGGTACAACTAGGTCATGAATATACAGAAAGTATATCTGTATACATAAAATTAAATACGGGTAATTTAGTGGTTGTTTATAAAGAGTTATAAGATGATAACTGTTGATAAATATCTACGTTTTTGGTATTGGAAAATGAGTGAACAAATATGTTCGTCATTTCTAAAAATAGACGAAAATATTCGTTACACTACCTACCCATTTGTAAATTTGTTTGTGTTCGGGAGGAGCGATTATTATTATTCATTTATTATTATTATTTGTGTGTTATTGAACTGTTTTGTTTTTTGTCTTGTATTTTTTATTAATTATATGACTTTTATTATTTTGTACAAACTTTACACTTTATTTCGAAAAACAATAACAAATCACTTAACTAGTCTTATGGTGGCTTAAGGCTAATTAAGCGATAATAACAAAAATAATACACACAAATTTAAATATTTTCTTTGGCAATACTTCGAAGTTTTACCTTGTGGAGTAAAAGGGTTTCTTCGAATAGGAGTAACAATCGGAGAAATAGAGGTTTTTCTTGAGTACAAGTTTTCCTCTAAAGGAGATTTAAAACGGAGATGAATATGTGGAGAATAGAGATCGGAGAAATTTAAGTTGAGGTTTTTTTACTGTTTATACGGTTTTTCCTCAACAACAGGAGTAAATATTATTTCGATGAAAATTGGAGTTTTTCCATAATAATGGTTTTCTTCAAACAGTTCTTTTACCGCATCAATTTAAGAATTCAATGGACCAACTGCGTCACTCAACCAAGGAGGGAGTGTTGGGGTTACACTGATTGTTTGAGCACTTGTTGGTTACACTGATGTACGATACCGCCGTTAATACTAAGATATTTTTATTCTTTCTTACTTCTTCTTTTTGTACTCGTAGAGTTAACATCTACTTGTTCTTCTTTATAATAAAGTGATTACTTGGTGCGGTACTGGAGTGATGTTATTTCTTTATTAATTGTTCTTGACATGAATATATTTATTACGGACATCAAGCCCCCAATGTCCAATATTAGCTTTTGGTTGACAACGACGGCAGTCCTTGACAATTGTTCACTAAGTACGGGTTTTAAAACATTATTCAAATGAAACAAAGTTCACGCTAAACGGGACGAATGACATAAATGTTGTTCTTGTAATTCAGAGACTAACGATGAAGAAAGGCTTTAAAACTAACGTAATTTTTAAAATCGTCAAATCAGTCACCAACTCATTAACAGGTAATTGTTAAAAGATTGTGCATTTTGGAGCCAACGGATCCGCGATCATTAATCTTCCTCTAACTAAAACACTTCCCTTTAAATTAGAAGAAAAAGAAAAAAAAAAAAAGAAAGAAATGAGTAGATTTTCCTTTTAACTTGGATATTCGTACTTCACGCCCAATAGTGTTGTATCCCAAAAAAATAAGAAACATGTTACCCATTTTTGGTTGACTGACAATAATGATAAAAATTCGAACTTTTTCTATTACGTCAAATATCAATCTCAACAACATATGAAAAGTTTTATTCAATAGAAAAGAGAAAAGGAGAGGAAATGACAGAGAAACACTTCAAACTGTAAGCTTTTTTTTTTTTTATTCTTTCTCACGTTGACTTTTTTCTTTCTTCGATGAAACGTACGCACGTACACGTGACGGAGAGTCTGATGAAAAATTTACATTTAGAATACATGTATTTGAAGTATTCGTCTCCCTTTTTTATCCCAACGACGGGCAAACATTCATTACAAAAAGATATTGGACGAAATTTCACCCAAACTCCCGAAGTAAGTTTTGAAATCAATAAAAAATAAATAGTCGAATCGACACGTGTTAGGACTACTGTTTCAATAAAAATTCTGACTTGAATGCAAGAAATGATCGAGTCTATTTTAGCAAAATCAAAAAATTTTTTCAGAAAACTTTCACGATTTAACTAAATGAAATTATTGAGACATTTCTACCCGTTTTGTTTTTCTCCTAGCTCCTACACGTTTTATATCATGTCAGAGTTTTGAAAAATACGCACTCTTTAGATAAGATTTACGACTCAAGCTAACTCTTCTCTTGAAAAACTTTCAAAATCTGTTTTACTACACTTCAATAACCTTTAAACGCTTTAAGGAAGAATGAAGAGCTGATCTTGACATAACGTGAGAACAATATTTTGGGGAATTTTAATTTCAATCACACCTTACCTTGAATATTACTGTGACAGAACCATTATAAAAGAGCTTTTAAATACAACATATGTTACTTCTGAATGATGTTCTTAAATATGAAGTTAGGATAAAACTAGGCATTTAATTTGTGAAAGATGACGATGGAGAATTTTACTATTCGAATGGCCTTGAGATTTTACTTCGTGGCTTTTCCTTCAATAATTATTTCGCTTGACAGCTTATTTTAATGAAGAAAATGTAATAAAAAATGAATAATGATCTATTGGATAGTAGCACGTAAGAATGTAATAGATTAGAGATAGAAAACCTAAAATGCAATCTTGACGGTCGTTTTACTGCAAGAATTTTCTAATAGTTATTCTCACCATAAGACTAAGCTCCCCACTATATATTAAGTAGTTTTTTCTTCAAAAATTTTTCCAGAAATTATATATCATTGATTCATTTTCCATAATTTCAAAGAATAAGAGGAGGGGAATATGCGTGCGTATTTTCCAGATCAACGAACAAGAAAAACTCATACTTATGGCATAATTAAGATCTACGTCTACATAATATTTAAACCTTCGAACCAAGACGAAGGAATAGAAATGATACCACGCGCACTCCATAAATATTTCTTAAAACGACTAAATGTGAATTTTTGTCAAAGCTTTAGAGAGAACAAAGCAGAGACAAAGCTTCTCTGCATTTGTTATAAACCAGTGGTGCATGTCACAAAAAAAAAAAAATAGTACAACGGAAAACCGTTTTTTGTTAATAAGAAAGAAATTATAATAACAAACTAATTATGAAAATTAAAGGAAACAGAAATGAATGAATTATCATTATGTTCCACAGATTAACTATTAACAGACCCAGGTCGGTATAACAATTTTTCTCGCATAAATTCATTTTTAGGATTTTAATATTACTCAATTTTCATATCAGCAGTACATAGTAACTACAAAATAATAATGATAAGGATTCTTCTTAAAACTAGAGAACATATCAACGTAGGTACTTGAACGGCAGAATTGAAACCTACTCAATTTAACAATCTATGATTCAGTCGGAAAAGTTACAAATTCGGCGAATCATTTCTACAGTCTACAAATATTTCTATTAATGGATCAACGTTAGAACATAATTATTAAATCTTTGAAACAAAAAAAATATACAAGTACTGGCTTCTAAAGAAAAAAAATAGTGAAAGTTAAATATGTATTTTTTTTACTTCTTATTTTCCAGATTAATTAAAAGTACCTAGTTGAAAGTGTAAGGTTATCTTTAAAAAATTCGGATAAGGCTGAATCGTTAAAACGAACAAGTTAATTTAAGGCTGTTTTGTCGAGCAAGGTCAGAAAAAAATTTCCCACCAAAGATGGTGATAAACTCATCAAGCTGTCAGAATTAATTCATCTTCCTTCAGAGAGGAAAAGATTCTCTGATCTCATTATTTTTCAGTTTGTTTGACGTGACTACACATTTTTATTTTCTTGAAAAATAATTCTACTACTCCCAACACTCAACGCCAACTACAAAAACGATCAATGCCAAAATGCCTATACTTCATTTTTAAAATGGAAAAATTAATATAACATTTCTTCATTTAAGAAAAAAATTAACTATAATACGCGATTTTCTTAAATCTTATATTTTTATTGTGATGTTATATACTCCCAAAATACAATTATTTTTACATATATCGAAATGCTACGTCGTGGACGGTCGATTACAGGAGAAAATAAAATTCACGGTAAAGCAACACCACTGATAGGTACGTTGTCTCAGTTCAAGTCAGTAATATTTCCAGTGTTGGTATGTAGAAGACGATTTCACTTCAAACACAATAATATTGAAATCAAGGACTAAATTCTGCCATCTAGACGGTTGTACCTAAGTTGTCAAATAGTCTTCTTTTCATTGGTCCCTATATAGGAAATATTTTTACTATCAAAATAAAAACTACATCACCGTCGCATTCAACATAAAAATTGAAAATTAAACCAAAAATAAGACAATCCAAATTTTTTTTTCCTAATTTTTATAATAACAGATCAATTTTTGAAGTAATAAATACTCTCATAATTGATAAAAAAATTGTTTTTTGAAAATAATATGAGCTCATACATGTATATGTATGAGCTAGTTCAAAAATTGGAGATATCAAGAAAAAATTCCATCTACAATAATTTTTTACGGCCATTGTAGATAACGAAATCCAGATTTTTTTAAATGGCAATAAAATTCATTAGAACTGATTTTCAGACGTAAAATTCAAGAACTAAAAGTCTAACGATTAAATTTCAAACATAAGGAGCTTATTCAATGCTTGCTAAAAAAAATTCTTGAAGTTTTATCGTAGTTTCGATTTTAGAAGAATTATCCAATAACCATGATTGGGAAGAAAAATATTAGTACCTACCAAACAAGGAGGGAATGAATAGAACTTCAAACACGTTTCAAAAATTTGCATAATATCGTACTCATTTTTCTATCACAGAAATGGAAGAATAGATAAGAAAGAATCAAATAGATCTGCCTATACCTACTACAAAAATTAAAAACATTCATCAACAAACTGAATAATTAGGCTACTATACCTCGAAATTTCAAAAAAAAATTCTATTTATGTACGCTATATCGACAATGTTTTGTCAAATTAAACTGATCGTTTCAAAAATGTTAAATAGTTAGAACTAGGTAACCGTTGATCTAATTATAGATGTAAGTGAAGAGAAACGATAAGCCATACTGAGAATATTTTCAATAGACTACACTACAGATAAGTACTATGATATTATACAGATATAGTATACATATAGGTAGTCAAAAACTGGAGACTTGAATAGTCGATTCATACGAAATACTAAACTAGAAAAACTATATTAGCGACTCACCTAATTCGGGCCGATTATATAATCACGATACTTTATCATAAAGTTTAGACGCAACACTCATAGCAAAATTCATTTTAAAGGACCAAAGTTTCATAGAAGCCAAAAATTAATCACCACATAGGTTCAACTTATCTCGCCCGAGCATCTGGCTTACCTAGAACTAATACATCACAAACTTTCATCATTTTACTTCCAATTTTGATAACCAGTAGAGGATTACCTACTTTACGAAATTTCTAAACCAAACAAAGTTAATTTTTCACTGAGTGAATATGTAACCTTCATTTTTTGCATAATAATAATAATAATAATAATAATAATAATACGATTCTTCAACACACAACATATATAAATCGAAATAACGCCAAACTTTGTAGAATAAAACCAAATATCGACATTTTAAGCGATTAAAAATACCTATAGAAATCGGCATGAATGAAACGAGGAAAATTGAAAGCTTCTTTAAAGAAGAATGGATTCTGTGAAGAGGAATTTTAATAGTGTTTTCAGGTAGTAAGGAGAAAGTTTTTTTATTTTCGTAATTACGTGTGAGTGAACGCAAGAAAAACATTCTCACGAGTAGTGGAAAAAAATTGAACGCATTCATTTTTTATGGAAGGTAGGTACTTTCAGAATAAGTTTGTCTAAAACCTGAATCCTAGCATTAAATTCTGTTACATTTTTTTACTAGTAATTTTTGTAGCCTTAAAAGACATAAAACTTTTTAAACTCGGTTTTTAAAGAAGGAAAAATCAGATTGTGGGTTCGTTTCCCTCTTATTCCCTCTTTTAGAACTCGACCCTGTGATGATATATGGGTTTACCCAAATAATTAGTATTATGACTCTAAATAAAATACATCGTCTGTACGCACTCGCACAGACGCTGTGCGTTTACATATACATGTTATTTCATTCATCAAAGTAAAAGTAGAATAAAGAGAAAATGAGGCGTACTTGAATACAACAGCAAAGATAATGACTGAAACCATCCCTATAGAAAATTTCCGTACTGCGCCAGCACTGGTAGCCGATACTAGGCTGCCCAATCTTGGGGCAGTACTCACTAGAAAATATGTAATGACAGTACTGCACCAGTACCAACTGCCGACTACCGGCTAAGTATCTGATGAACATGGGTTCTGGTACTGCCCCAACACTGTATAGCAAAGAGTGGGTAAAAGTACAGGATCCAGTAGCTTAGTATTGGCCAGATTCTGTTCAGCCAGGAGTTGGCGAAAGTACCGAGTCCAATACTGGGCGAATACTGCCCAGCTAAGAGTTGGTAAAAGTATATGTGGTCCATTCAACAAACAATCCTAAATTCCAAATGTGTGAAAAAATTGCAAAGAACAATCGATAGTTATCAATTTATAGATCTATCGAAATTTCATTGTTACACAGAAGTGTGGGTGTATATATATATATATATATATATATATATGTATTAGAAAAAGTTATGTCAAAATGAGAAAATCGTTTCATTAGTTTTATTTTGTCTTGAAGCAGAAAATTTTCATCACCCTAACCCCTCCATGAGGTTAATTTTAATACCCCGTTTGAAAACAAACTGTGTAAAAAAGAAGGAAAATGAATAAATACTTTCATTTTCATTAGTTCTCAAGCTTTTCGTTTGCAAACAAGGAAAAAAAATATTTTCCATAATCAAAGATGCTTATGCTCTCCATTTGTTTCTTTAAAATACATTTTTAATTTTGGCAGCACAATGCAAATCATTCGGGGTACTTTAAACGCTGTTTCATTATCTGTTTTTTGTTGGCTTCACTACATATAATACACAGAAATAAAAAATTGAAAATTTAGGTTTTCAAAAAAAGAAGCTAATTATACCCAAAATTTGCAACAATGAAGTACCTATTTACTACATAAAATTCAAAAACGTCCGGATTTTCGTCCGCATTTATTTTTCTTACTTCTCATTGAGCTAGAAGGCTGAAAACTGGCATGAGGATGCATCAGTATCACATCTAGTTTAGTTTTTTCAAAATTCTGAAAACGTCAAAGGGGCAGCAAATATGGGCCAAAAATACTTTTTGAAGCAGCATTTTTTCTGCTGTCGGTCGGATGGGTGACCGTCAAGAATTTTGTTTTTCTTTTTTCTAACCGAATACGTTTTTACTGATAAGATTTTCTGCAAATTTTAGTGACTGGTGCCAATGTGCTGGTAAGTGTCTTCATCTATCCACCTCCTTTCTTGTTAATTTTTCAATAACTCATCAGATCAGACATTTTCAACTGAATTTTAAATAAAATTAAACGCCAAATCAAAATAGAATAGTCAAATTAAACTCCCAAGAACTAATTAATGTGGTTTTTTTTTTCCAGTAAGTACCTATATTTGATTTTTTTTTTATTTTTGCGCCAATGAAAATATTTTACTCTCACCCATCAAGCAAGAAAGGTCACCTGTTGAAATTTCTCGAGCTATAACTTTTTTAAGTCCAAATTTCTCAAGTTCAAATGATAACAAAAAACTAACAAATAATCAAATTTTCATAAAATATTTTCAGGTTTGAAAAAAAAAAAAAAATCCGTAGATTATCTGTTTTAAGAGAAGCTTATTGAAAATACTACAAAAGAAAAATCATAAATTATTGCTGATGGATTGTTGCAAGGAAAAGTTACGTTTTTTTTTTTTTTAAATGGGATATTTGAAAGTATATAAACGCACTAATGGAGTCCATAAGGTGAAATTAAACTAGATAATTTACAAATTAGACCTTGTTTTAAAACTCAATATCTACCTACTGATGGCATTGAATTTTATTACGATAATGGAATTTCTCTCTTATTTACGAAATTTTGTTCGAAATACGAGAAAATATGTTCCTAGGTAAGTACTTAAACAAGTTTGATTTTATTTTTAAATAGATTTGAAGCATGTATTTTTTCAGCTTTGAAGGAGAATTTTGGCAGTAATTTCAGAGTAATATAATAATCAAAAGAAAAATTTGATAATCAAATTACCTAACCACAGTGTATTCCCTAAAACACTCGATTGTTCAAATTCATCAAGCCAGGAGCTATGATTTAAAGTTGAAAAAACTCTTTGCTTGGAAATGATATTAAAAAATTAAATAAAAATTATTCAAATATTTTTTCGTATTTTAACCAGATTTTATAAGAACGGCAGAAACTTTACCAATAAAATTCAGTTAAATTAATTTTATTCCAAAACTACGTCCAAGTAATTGTATTCCAGTTTAATTTTATCACATGAACCCAATCAGTGAATCTCTTTGATTTGGCACAAAGCAAACTAGAGATTAATCAGCCTTTGAAGTTTCACTCAATTTTTCGTAGCTGCAGGGAACGTATAAGGCATTTTATGCGCGTAACATCGTAAGGTACACGACGAAATTAGTACCTACAAATAATGTAATTGGTAATATTCTGTATCTAACAGAATGAAATGAAATGAAGTTAATTGACAACGAATTTCTGACGTTTGTTACAGATTAAACGGTCGTACAAAATGTTAACCAGAAACAATATTTCATCGGAGCATCGGACACAAATGAAAAATCGTATTGAAAAGTGTTAAAGAACTATGCTAAATAGTTGCATAAATGAAACCGATTGCGACAAAGCTTTCGGTGCCACAAATACGATAACCACCACCAGCACCACCACCACAACAACAGTAGCAGCAGCAGTAGCAGCAGCAGCAGCAGCGACAACGCATTTCGGCGACGAAGAAATAAATGAACATATTGAACTGCAACTAGGAATAGCAGGATTGATATTACAATTCATACAATTGTATTATATTCCAGTTTTGGTTGTCTTGGGCTGTATTGGAAACATACTTTCAGTTTTCGTATTTTTTTGCACAAAATTGCGAAAACATTCATCTTCGTACTATCTATCGGCTCTCGCATTCAGCGACACCGGCTTTCTCGTAACTCATTTTATCACGTGGCTAAATTTAGTTGATATACCAATATTTAAGAAGTCTGGATTTTGTCAAATGACAATATATTCGTCCCAAGTAAGTACTAAAAAAAAAAGTATTTTCGAATTGATTGAGTAGATTTAGACGATTAATTATTCGAGGAAAGATAGCAAGATAGCGTGAAAAAGCGGAAGAAAGGAAGAAGAAACGGAGAAATGATGAGGTGCGGATATACTTGAATTCGAAAAAATAGACACCTCGACATGGAATGAAGTAAAAGCATTTTTAAGCTAGTGATTCAGCAACGGACGAAAAAGGATTAATACAAAGAATGAAATTGATGTTTTAAAAATTTACGAAAATAAATGCTGAAATCTTATATGAATTAAAAATTACAACCTTGTAAACAAGAAAGATGTATTTTTTGATGTCTTTATTTTAAAACTGGAATTTTATTCAATGTCCCTAAATGAAAACAGAAAAAAAGGAACTTTCACAAGACAAATTAAATAGGAAGAAACAAGAATTAAAAGAAAACGCCTTCTCGACATTACTCACAATATTTAATATAAATTCCATGTTTTTTATTTGTTTCGTTACATCTCAAATTGGTATTTAATGAAAGGAAAACCTTTTGGTTTGGTTTCTTAACAGAATATGACAGAATAAATGATTAAAATAATAAAGTTTTGTACCTGCAGTTGGAACAGACGACTATTTACACTTCCAAAAATTACCGAAGATTTTTATTGCAACAAAAACCGATGCTATTTCTTTCAAACCAATGATCATAAATCTTCCAATTTACTTCACACAGACAAAAATATTATTAATCTCCTTGTAATGTAAGTGTAAAATTAATGCTAGTATGAAAAAAAAAAGCAGTCAATTTCGACCACAATCTAACTGCTTGATTGAGAAAAATGTAGTAATATACAACACATATCATCAGTTTTAAATGTGATGATCAATCAGCCCCATATTTAGGGATATGGAAGTGGATAGTGAACCCCAGGTTCCCCACAAAAATGGGACCCAAACAACAACAACCACAAAAACCGAATAATTAAAACCAAGGATCAATAACATTTTAAGACCGTAATGCTGTAAAATTATCTTGAAAAACATTTATTTTGTTTTTTTTGGTGGTAGGAGCGGAGGAGGTACTTGTGCATAATGGACTCTATAAATTTAAGTCGATGACTGTGATTAATATGTTCAAAATGTTTAAAAATTCTATACTGTTTAATTTTCTAGTCATTAATTAATGAAAATGGTGAACGAAAATTCCCTAAATAACTGACAATAATCAGAATAGTGTCAAAAAATATATAAATGCTATTCTTCAATTTTGCTCTATGAGACGTTCCTTCATATTCTTACAAATCAATTAAACTTCACAGTATAGTATCCAAGTGTAAGGTAATCTTAAGAACGAGGAGATCAGAGTCTAGTGAATGTTCATGGTCATTTTACGCTAAACTTGATCATAAAGATCAATTAAACCTCTTTTTCAAATTGAAATTTGATGTTGTGGCGAATCAAGGTTCATGCATCAGTTTTCAATTTCAAATTAAAAGAAACAAGTGACATACGGGTTTTTAATCTCTACCAATTATTTGATCATCGAAAACTTTCCTTTTATAGAAAGAAATTCTTCTCTTTCAAACCCAAGTTTGTCGATTAGATCATTCACAATAGCCACAGTCTAATTTTATGGACCAAAAATGAAATAATGTATTTTTAGAATCTAGAAACGAAACTTTGCCTTGTTTATTCAAGATCATTCCACTTATTTTTTTTCTGAACTGTATGCTTACCTATGAAATACTCGAAATTGGTTATAAGAATCAGAATAATATTTGGCTTAAGGACGATATATTTTTTGTGATCAATAAGTTGAATGAAACCAAATAATCATAAAATATAAATAAATAAAATGATAATAAAATATTCTCACTATAGAAGTTCGTACATGTTGAAAACAAAAAAACAAAAATTATAACGGGATCATAAAAATGTGTTGACAGGTGGCGTTTATCTCAAAACCCTTGAAAATTCTTCTAAAAAGCGATTACGAAAAACAGTCGAGAGAAATTTTCTCAGCTTTCTGAAATTTCCAACACCATAATTCAAACACTGTATAGGTATAAGAGGACAATTTTCTGCGAAATGACAGACTGAAGTGGTTTGAGATGACGATTCTACCAATTTTCGTCAAGTTTCGTGAAGCTAGTTTTCACGTGGAGCATTAAAATTCTTCTCACTTAGAACTATTATTAGACGAAAATTATAGAATTTCAAACAGAATATTACAAAAATAAAAAATAGAGGAAGAACGAACGAATTTCCAGCAGAAGATTAATCACCACACATCTTTTCCTCACACATTTCATCCAGGTCGTAATGGAATCACAAACGCTTCTATTCGCGAAAGAAATTTCGAGTTCTATAGTATACACTACATCAAAACGATATTATCATTAAATATAGGGCTTACAAAATGAGAAAAAAAAAGAAAAAGAAAAAATATTTGAAGTGAATTAGCTGACATGAATTATCGACAATATTAAATTTCGTAGCTTTTTGAAATTGTTGTAGGCTAATTCTCTGGGATAACACATCTTTGAATTTTTTTCAGATTTCAAAGGAACAAATATATGTTACAATTTTCGATATAGTCACGAAATATACATGCATCGTGTTCGTAATATTCATTATAATTTATTGTAGCATTCTACCAATTTTGGTGTGGACTCACTGGATAGTACTTCCAGTAAATCTTTCTTTTCCTATTTTTTTTTCCAATTTGCAAGAACTTTTCTTTTTACAAAAATTAACCTCATGTTCATGTCTTCTTCTTTTTTGTTTTTTCCTAACTTTATTATATTTCTTTGATTTTATTTGAAATTATAAGATCACTTACCATACTGTGGGGACCATGTCCTCCCTTCTTTCGGGGCTCGGCCCCAGTTGACAGACCGCGGACTTGGTCCATCACCAAGTCCGCATAATAAAGTCTACGGACGTTAAAACAAATCAGGCGCTCGTAGCACTTAGGCTAAACAGACGAAATTCGTTCTCTGTTTAGCCGACGTGTCACGAACGTAGCCTAGCGCGGACGTGCATACGAATACGCACGTGCCGCGGTCTAGGCTAAACACGAAACGCGCGCCTATCTCTCGATACTCGCGGATGACGTACGTGTTTAGCCTAGCTTATACACCGGCGATGTCTTTCGCTAGTCGCCGGTTCAGGATAGTGTAAAAGGTTGGCTGCCTTACCAAATTGGTAATATCCGAACACGCAATTCCGCATCCATTCGCCTGTGGGTTTTAGAGGTGAACCCACAGCCTGGTGACCCCGACGTGATCTCTTACGTTGGGAATTTTTTTAGGAAGCAGGCGTGAAAATGCTAGCTGGCGGAATACCGCTGGCCTGCTAGTGCGAGCAATCGCGCTTGTCTAGCGGAATTCTTCGCTGGACTCTTCACTTGGAGACTGACTGTGGGAAATCAACCCCCCTTTCCAAAATAAACGTTGTCCACTTGGAAGGGTAACGGAACACGCCTAAAAATAAGGAAACGCCTCACCAATCGTGGTAACCCACGATTCGTACATCTAGGATCCTCTAACGAGTTGAATCTATTCACAATGGTAGATGAAAATGTTGCTGAGACTGCTGATCAGCCAGCTCAAAATATAGCTAGGCAAGCAGCTGTTCGAACCATCGCTTCCAAAGAAGCTGAAAATCAAGAAAAATTAATTCACGATCTCATTAAAGCTAGTGTAGAAGAAGCCTTGGACAAACAACAGAAATTGTTTGGCAACCTCCAAAATAAGAAAAGGAGAGTTGAACTTCCTACGTTCTTACCCAAAGACGTAGAAACATGGCTCATGCAACTGACAGGCTGCTTCAGGGTTGAGCAAATTCCCCGTGAAGAGCGCTACCAGCAACTTTGCGGTAGTATGCCAGCCGAAATAATTCGGGCCTGCCCAGACATTATGGACTGTCTGGAAGATGAGGAAGACCCGTACGAATGGTTCATTCAGAAAATAAGAAGAACCTTTGGTACCACTCAACGCCAGGAAATAAGGCAGTTATTGAGTGGGATGTCAATTGGAGACGACAAACCAACCGTTTTTATGACAAAACTGGTTAAAAAAGGTGATAACCATGTCTCTCTAATGGTAATTGCAGATAGATTCTGTGAGCAGCTACCAGCTTCAGTAGTACAATCGCTGGGTGCCCTAAATCTGACAAATGCAAGGACCGATGACGACCTTCTAGCACTAGCCAAAGCTGCAGAAACTGCAATGGAGTATACAGGGAAACCTGCCATCCAAGCAACAGCAGCTCCAGCAGACGAACTGAATAAGCTCCGAGCCGAAATAGCTGAGTTAAAAATGGAAACTCGCAAGGCCAGAGACTATACATCTGCTAGGAGTAACTTCAACAACAGATCCAAGAGCCGGGGACGTAACCCCAATAGAAATAAAAGCTATAATAACAGGCAGTCACGCTCTCGAGGACGGAGAGATGATAAAAATAGGAGTCCAACACCTCCGAGGAGATCCAAATCTCCCAAGAAACTAGATCCAAACTGGTCAGCAGCTCTTTGCTTCTACCACAATCGATATGGAGAAAAAGCAAAGGCTTGCAATACCCGCTGTAAACGATGGGCGGAGAGAATGATCCAAGACGCGCAGGAGAAGAAAACTCTCCTCGCAGAGATCGAAAAGAGAGAACAGACTAGTAAGTCAAACTAGACCGAGGGGTCATATTGGTGGCTACCGATCCCTCGCCCAAATTCTCTCGCCGCCTGTTCATCACGGACAGGACAAAAAGGAGAAAATTCCTCATAGATTCTGGTGCTGATCTCAGCATCTTACCAGCTAAAAATAAACATAAGAAATTTTCTCCGAAATCCAAATTAAATGCAGTTGACGAACATACATTCGCTGCATATGGCAAAAAACATTGCAAAATAGACATTGGTCTCCATAGGGACATGTCTTGGGATTTCACAATAGCTGATATATCACAACCAATACTTGGAGCAGATTTTCTTGCTCACTATGAGTTGGTAGTCGATCTAAAAAATAAACGTTTAATCGACTTAACCACTGGCAAATATGTGGACGGTATAACAAAAAATTACAAACTACTAGATACTTCCATTGGAAGTTGTGCAACTGTAGATAAAAATTTCCTAAAAATACTGAATGAATATCCAGGTATTTTATTACCATCAATAAGGAAACATCCGACATACAAACATGATACAGTGCACGTAATAGAAACAAGGGGTCAGCCTTGCTCAGCAAGGGCACGTAGATTGCCACCCGACAAACTTGCTGAAGCCAAAAAGCAATTTTCTAAAATGATAGAAGAAGGTATTTGTCGACCTTCTAACAGCTCATGGTCTACACCAATACATATGACCAAAAAGGCTAATGGAACATGGAGAATCGTCGGGGACTATAGAGCCCTGAACGCTAAAACCATTCCAGACAAATACCCCGTACCCAATATAATGGATTTCAATAACAATATGAAAGGTAAAACAATGTTTACTAAAATAGACATTAATTGGGGCTTCCACCACATACCAATGACCGAAAAAGATATCTGCAAGACAGCACTCATCACTCCATTTGGCTTATTCGAATACTTGCGAATGCCATTTGGACTTAGAAATGCTGCTCAAACTTTCCAACGTTTCATGAATCAGCTATTGAGGGACTTACCATTCGCATATGCTTATCTAGACGACATATGCATATGCTCAGAAGGTGGTATTGATGAACACGAGAAAAATGTAAGAGCCGTATTACAGCGTATACACACTGCCGGCCTTACGGTCAATTTACCTAAAAGCGAATTTGCTAGAAACAGTATTGACTTTCTCGGGTACCAAATAACACCCGAAGGTATAGCCCCCCTGAAAACAAAGGTGGAGCCAATATTGAAATTTCCTAAACCCAAGAACGTTGCAGAACTTCGAAGGTTCCTAGGAATGATCAATTTTTACAGACGCTGCATAAAAAACGCTGCTTCAGAACAAGGCAAACTGTTCGCCCTTATTAAAACCAATAAAAAGCGCGACAAAACGCCCATTGAATGGACTGAAGAGGCAGAACTAGCATTTGAAAATACAAAAAACATGCTAGCCAATGCAACGTTACTGGCCCACCCGGATGACAGTCTTCCACTCTGTATCTCAACAGACGCATCCGATTTTGCAATAGGTGCAACCTTATACCAAATAAAGGATAACACCAATCAACCACTTGCATTCTTCTCGAGGAAACTTTCCAAAACTGAGAAAAATTATAGTACTTACGACCGGGAGTTATTGGCAATAAATACAGCAATAAGGCATTTTAGACACCATGTAGAGGGTAGATGTTTCGCCGTGTATACGGACCATAAACCCATAACACATGCCTTTGAGCAAAGAAGTGAGCATGCCTCACCTCGCCAAATTAGACAGCTTGAATTCATTAGTCAATTCACGACTGACATAAGGTACATCAAAGGAGAGCTGAATGAACCAGCTGACGCCTTAAGTCGAATTGAAGCTATCACAACTCCATCTCAGTTACCATATGCCGAAATAGCAAAAGACCAACTGGAAGACGAAGAATTGCAAAAACTGCTATCTTCCAACACCACAGGTCTTAAACTAAAACTGAGAAAACTCCCTGACACAAAATTACTACTAATATGTGATGTGTCAACTGGTAAAGAACGTCCATTTATTCCATTAAAATACAGAAAAATGGCGTTTGACAGTGTGCATAACCTATCACACACTGGACCTCGTAGTACTACAAAACTCATGACCTCGAGATTCGTCTGGCCCAAAATAAATTCAGATTGTAACAACTGGGCCCGCGCCTGTCTGAATTGTCAGACAGCCAAAATTGGCAGACATACGAGATCTGCATTTAAAAGGTTTAGACCAACCGATCGGTTTAAACACCTTCACATAGATTTAGTGGGTCCATTACCCCCATCACAAGGACATAAATACCTCCTTACGATGATTGACCGTGCAACTAGATGGCCAGAAGCAATTCCACTAATTGAGATGTCAGCACAAACGGTAGCTACTCAATTATATACAACCTGGATTGCTAGATTTGGAGTACCCCAAAGCATTACAACCGACCAAGGTAGGCAATTTGAAAGCCAATTATTTAGTAAACTAACAAAAACCTTGGGTGCTAAACATTGGGCTACGACAACCTACCACCCCCAATCAAACGGGAAGGTAGAAAGGTGGCATAGAGCTCTTAAAGCTTCTATAATGGCTGCCGACACAAAAAGATGGGTAGAGATCTTACCTACCATCTTGTTAGGCCTAAGATCAGCCTTACAAACCGACACTGGCCACTCCGCCGCTCAACTAGCATTAGGCGAAGAACTACGCTTGCCAGGGGATTTCTTTATCGAATCAAAAGAAATAAACCCCGAAACCTTAGTGCAAAACATAAAAGATGATGCAAATCAATTCCTTAAGCAAGCACCTACTCACGGTAAACAAAAACCTTATGTCTCAAGACACTTAGCTACAACATCGCATGTGTTCTTACGAGAGGAAGGAATGAAACGAGCTTTACAAAAACCCTATTCTGGACCATACAAAGTAATTGATCGAACAGAAAAAACGTTCACAATACTTGTATCAGGACAGGAAAAGAAGGTGTCGATAGATCGGGTCAAACCAGCATTCCTAATTAGTGAAAATGCAGAATTGGACAAAATGATTAATGAAAATAAAAATAAAAATTCACAAAATTCAGAGAATAAAGACGAAAAAACAAACATAAAATCTGACTCACAAACAAATAAAACACGAAAAACATACAGTGAAGTGGTAAAATCAAACACCAAAAATAAGAAAAAAGTCAGATTTAATGAGGAAATAGTCACTCACACATATAATCCTAAAAGCCCAATCAAGCCTAAACAAAGAGGCAGGCCAAAAGGAACATATAAAAAACGCAATCAGAAACCAACAAGAACATCACCTCGATTTTGCAGAGAGTAAAAATATATAGATATAATAAAAATCCAATACATAGAAATCTCATATATAGATATAATAAAAATCTCATACTCTTATCGCACGTGCTTTTTCTAACACACTAGCACGTCGACCTCAAAATCGAAGGTTAGATAAAAACACATAAAACACTATAGACTGACGTCACAAACAGCCGATTGCAAAAGGAAAATCGAACCAAATCGTCGCAACAACTAACAAACACATTGCATTCGCCTGTCGACTGTTGCTCAAAGCACCACTTTTAGTTCAATTAGAACTGTTCGCTTTGATTTCACTCTCGAATTTCCTTGTACATTTTTATCTTATTTTTATTGTTATTTTTCATTATGTCCTCAACTACCAATATGGAAGTTGACCAACTTCTCGATTACGAGGAGATGTTGCTTTCCGACGCAACTAAACCTCCTCAACCTGCCAAAAATTCTCAATCTTCAGGGAACGTTGCTAACACTGAGTCAATTCTCAATGAGATGACGCAACAAACCCCGAAAATCATTCCGTTCCCTGCAGACCAATCGGCGGCTTGTTCCTCTGTGGCTAACACCACAGAGCCACCTGACGCTAGGAAGGCGAGCATTTTCCTCACCTCCGAAAATCAGGCTCTTTCGATAATTCCGAAACCAGAGCCGAAATTTTCAAATTTCAAATTTTCCAACTCTGTCGTCCGTAACAACTTCCAGAACACTGGCATTTCCAAATCGCCACTTCTCCAAGGTTACACTCCTTTCCGTAAGAATACTCAGGCGGACGAACATGGACACCATCCCCGTAGAAATAGAAAACGTGGTATCCAATCCAGAGCTAACTATCAGCAACGCCGTAGATTATCCTACTACGACGGGACTATTGCGGGACATACCCTCGGCGTGGCCCTCCGAGACTTAATCTTCGGAGGAAATGCCAACCCTCGCAACAATGCGAGGCCACCCACTGGACACAAATGAGTCGTCCACGGGTTCCCCCAGACTTCGGAACATAAGTCGTTCCACCGACAGTGAAACTGGGGGGAGTAGCTGTGGGGACCATGTCCTCCCTTCTTTCGGGGCTCGGCCCCAGTCGACAGACCGCGGACTTGGTCCATCACCAAGTCCGCATAATAAAGTCTACGGACGTTAAAACAAATCAGGCGCTCGTAGCACTTAGGCTAAACAGACAAAATTCGTTCTCTGTTTAGCCGACGTGTCACGAACGTAGCCTAGCGCGGACGTGCCGCGGTCTAGGCTAAACACGAAACGCGCGCCTATCTCTCGATACTCGCGGATGACGTACGTGTTTAGCCTAGCTTATACACCGGCGATGTCTTTCGCTAGTCGCCGGTTCAGGATAGTGTAAAAGGTTGGCTGCCTTACCAAATTGGTAATATCCAAACACGCAATTCCGCATCCATTCGCCTGTGGGTTTTAGAGGTGAACCCACACATACTTTATCATTTTAATTAATTTTTCATTTTTTTTATAAAATAATTCTTTTAAATTTCAAGTTGACTAATATTTCATCAGCAGCCAATACATTTCATACAATCATAACATACCATTAATGCATTTATAAACTTACATACAATTGAAGTGACCATCAAAATTCATAATTCTTTTTCCTGAAAACCTACTTTTTCTAGTGATGCTTGCTGTGCGAGAGATTTTTAAAATTTTTATTTATTTTCTCTTGTTGTTACAAAGAGTATAACCTGTGAATTTTTTTTATGGAACACATTTTTATCTTCCCTACGGGGTAAAAACAAAAGTGTGGAGGTAGCTGCCATAGTGCAAACCTAGGTGCGAAGAAGAGAAGAGAGAAGAAAAAATGTGCCTGTGTTAATAGGTGTGAGGTTGTGTGTGTGCACATAGCACAAGAGAATCTTTTATTTTTAGATTTCATTATGTAGTCTCATAACACATCATTAAACATGTTTTTGGAGGTGCTGAATTTGAATTTGATGTTAATTATTACATTAAATTCATTATACGAACTTCAGTGAGCCCAAAAAAGGGTGAATTTTTTATTGTCAGATTTTATTATGCAATATATCATCGACATGTTTTTTGTGAAGCTGAATTTGGATTTCATGTCCATTTTATTATTAGATTCATTCTTCAGCCATCAATCAGTGGGCCCAAAAAGAGAAGAATTTTTTATTTTCAGATTTTATTATGTGTAATATCAATGAACACTTAGTTCAGTGTGAGGGTTAGAGGTCTAGGGCATCTATCAAGCAAATCTAACATCACGGGCAGCTAGTACCTATATATATATATATATATATATATATATATATATATAATTATATATAAAAACCAATTTATTGCTACTACAGTATAGGATTAAATTTTTGTCTAATAGTTATGAAACTTGAAACAAACTGTAACACTAGCCAGAAAACTGACCTATTGATTTTGTTGCAAATCAACTGTGAGGTACTTCCATTATTGCTATGTTTGTTTTTGTAGTAGTTATAAAATTTTTAATTTTCAACAAATAGCTGCAAAATTTAAAACAACTATGTATTATAATTTATTACAAAACAAGTGTTGGAGGAGGGGGCTACACTTCCTCTCTACTTACTCTAGTTACAAATCCTAGATAACCAAAATCATATACATATGCCTGTTATATTCAATGTTAAATAGGTGGTGAAATATGCAGGAAGCTCTTTGTATATATATATGTATAGTAATACACAGAGGGCTCAGTTTTGTTCTTGTATTTTCTCTCACTGTTATCTCATGATTAATTTGTTTTAGATAAAATCTGATGGTGGAAATTAATTTGTCGTTAAAATGTTGAAGGGGTCGTTGCTGTAAATTGTTTTCAGCCATCATTAGCCTTTCAAATAAATGACAAATTTCTCATTAATTTGCAGTTTTTTTATGACTGGTTTGTGAAAAACTAATGGTGATGAAAAAATCAATTTTGTTAGAGAACTCAAGCAAATTTTCTCCTCTTTTCAATAGAACAAACACTAACTCTGTGGATTAAATAGTAACAAAGAAATCGTTAAGAAAGAGAAGAGCAGTTTTTTTCAAAATTAAAATGTGAATGTTGCAAAAAATGCGGATAAACATACAAAAATTTGTATTGAATTTTATAATATAGATTTCTATTAATTTTGATGTGGATTGACTGTAAGGTACTTCCAGTAACACTATTTTTATTTTTGTTTTGGCTATGAAAAGCCTGATTTTGAACTAATAAGAATGTCAATGTATATTATGAACTATTTTAACATATTACTGATTTCGGTGCAGATCAGCTAAATATTTACACTTCTGCTATTTTGGCTATAAAATGTTGATTTTGAACTAAAAACTAAGAAATTTGCAAAAAATATAAACTATAATTTACTGAAATTCTGTTGTGGATGGGTGGGAAGTTATTTCCAAAAGTTTATTTTTTGTTTAGATTTTGAAGGAGACGATTATTTTTAATTGTGTAATTTTACGTTAATAGTTACAAAATTTAATAATAACTTTTTAGTGACTAATTTTATAATTTTCAAAAACCCACTTTTTCTAACGGAGCTGATGTTGCGTTTGACTGCTATTAAAATGTGTTCCACATTATAAATGTTTCAGTCCACCCCAGCTGATACTGAAGGGCGCTTTTTTTTTTAAAGAAGTAGGTAACGCACAAACTTTTAAGAATGCGACAAAAATTTTCACCTCGATATTCATTTACATATTATCTACAAGAGTTTCAAAATTAGATAAATATTGCCTAAATTCAATACCCTTAGTAATTTTTATACGATAAACAATAGAAAATCGAAAGAGTTTCTGAAGCATTTACTGATCATTATCATCAACAAATACATAATCCAAATGAAACTTCAATAACAAAGAAATCGGGGTCAAAATTTTTAATTTAGGATTTATTGTACAAATTCACGGCTATTTCACTTAGATTGATGGGCACATTGATCAGAATGTTTCAGTTTTGTCACATTTAATTTTCCATCAGCGAGAGAATTTTCACAGAAAGGTCTCAAAAAAGATGGTATGTTATTCTTCAGTCCCACTAACAAGCAAGAATCCAGAAGGATATCTAGAAAACGATGAAATATTTATTTTCGAAAACTACCGAGAAAGAAAATTGCCTGTGGAAATGAAAGTCGACCCATTTTTTCGAGGCCCTTTTCAATATAAAGCGTATCAACATACGCTTTGTCAAAGAATTTATAAAAAAAAAATATCGATACTGCGAGCACTTTTTTTTAACATGGTCTTATCCTAGAATACCTTCAATGAAATCCATTCAAATTTACTTTAAACTTCTCACTAAATAAATAGAGATCAGGTGCACAAATTACATTTTTGAAGAAATAAAAAAAGAGGGGCTAGAGGTATTTTTAGGTAAAAATTTCGGGTATGATATGGGGAGAAAATAAAGTACACGGAGAAGATGGGAAAGTGTAACTGTCTCCTTTTTTTCTTTCTCTACGTTTTTAACATTAACTGCAACAGAAAAAAATTGTGAAATATCGTTTGAATGGAAGGTAACTTCTCAATAACTTGAGTAAAAAAACTAAACGAAGCACATTCTGAAAAGTGAAAGGCACATTTACAAACTGTCTGGTTACTTTATTTTCAAGTCTTCTGGGTAACAAATGAATCAGTTATTTGAAAAACTTCATGGATCAAGTGTTGAGTAGAATCGAGTTTTCGACGAAAACCAATTTTTCAGAAAAAACCGTATTAGCCGCATCATTTAGAAGAAAAATTCCATAAGCAGTTCGACCCATTTGCATGCTTTCAGAGCATTTCGCCATTTTCGTTTTTTTTATAAAACGCTGTTTGTCCCTAAAACAGTTTATTTTTATTTTTCGAAGGTTGCTATCGACTGGCTCTATAGGGTTTCTGAAATAATTGATTTAGCTGATTCAAAATGTTTTCTTTTAGCTTATCTGCAATTTTTAATCCTTTAAGAATTGAGGCAAGATAAAAAGTTTGAGCCTTGAAATGATAATGTACACTTAAAGATTTATTATGATAAAGGTGAAATTAACAAAAATTTAAAAAGTTAGAGTTATAGCAAATTTTTACAACACATTAATCAGAATAAGTAATCAAAAATAAATTTTTCAGCGTATGAAAGGGAATGGTGGTGTATATAGGCTGACAGTTTTTCAATGAGAATTTTTCTACGGTGAATGAGCGTACCAGTAAGTGAAACAGCTAATTCAAGTCGTAAATTTCGGTAGCGATAGACTCAATTTTAAAAATTTTGTATAACAAAGTCTGCACCCAACCGCTATATTAATTCAACAATTCAACATTTTGAAATACAGCCTCGATCTTTACAGCTCAAACGAAATATTTTTTGCTTTTGGTACTAATCTTGTTTTTTGGAGCCATCATGTGTGTCTCATGTTCAGACGAGGTGAAAAAAATTTACGTTTTGACTCATCTGACAAGTGCTCATTGAAGGCATTGATTGACGATTACAAGCGCCATATAAAACGAATATTTACGATAAAATCTATCCTTAAAATATACCACTTGACACGTCCCCGAGAGTAAAACTGAGGAAATAAGAAAAATCCCGCAAAAAGTTTTACAGAAAATAAAGGGAAACAAAAACAGACGGAAAAAAGTATGAAAAAAAGGGTAGGAACCACAGTCGTGAATTTAGCTTGAATACATATCGCGCGACCACAAAACGAGTGAGAGAGAGAGAGTGAGAGCACGAGAAGGTGAAATAGAACTACTATACTCCGTGCCAAATACAAATGACGTGACGTCACGCGAGCAGATGGATCAGGGGGAAAGGAAAAGGTAAAGATTCACACTATTCACAGAAGGCTGCATCCAAAATGTTATTAACAAACTTTTCACTATTAGTAGGTACTTATAGTACTGGACCAGTAAAGAAAAATTATTTCTGGTTAGACATGCCGGCGCTAAATAACCAACCAGAGCGTACCTTTTGACGTTCTTTTATTTGCGTCTCTGCGTTTATTTACGCTATCCCTGCGAATTTAAGGAATGTCTTTATCAAATGTATTCTAAAATGGTGAACTCAAGCAAAACGTCGAAGATATGCAGAAAGTACGCTGGGTTGCCTACCTTTTCGTCGGCATGTTTTGACGTTAAAAAGTACATTGGTTTTATTACGAACATATTTTTGTGCTTTATATCGCTTTGAATTGTGAACGTCTTTATGACGTTACGTCGTTCTTATTTGGGATATGACTTTCATAACGACGTAAACGTAACCAAATTTTTTCTAACGCCTATTTCCCTTCAAGTACAACGTGTTCGCGTCAAAAGAGCAAAGATATTGTCAAACGTATTGATCAAAATTCCTAAATAGTCAATTAAGACTTGCTAATATCTTTTTTAGAGAATACTCTCTTAAATTCAAGACTTTTAATCTTCCATAGGAGGTCAAGATTCAAATTTAAAAACACCGAGTAGGTATAATTAAAAAAATTGTGACATACCGTAAGGAATATTAATTAGGTAAAACAAAGTCGAGTTTAATTTCTAACACAACAAGTCTGTAGCTTCAAATGAGAGAATAATCCAAGATTTTGAAATCAATCGTAAATAATAATTGGAAATAATAATAACAGCTTAACAGATCTTATAAAAAGAAAAATATCAATCATCATGCCAGCGCTATAGAGTATTTAGAATTTCCAAGTAACCTACCGTCTTTCATCGCAAATTTTGTAAGTTTTTACCACGTATTAAACGAAACATACAAATTGAAAAAAGTGCCCCATAATTAACAGGATTTTTGCATTTTCTAGGGAATACTCTCTGCTGCTTTAGAAACAATTATTAGAAGAAAAGTTTGACGGTGATATTTCCACAGACAATCTTAAAATTTAATCAATGTTTGTTTTGCATATTTTTACAAACTGACTTGAATACGTGACGATAAAAAAAATAGAATAAGTCCAAATTTGAGGAAAAAAACGACAATTTTGAGGTTTTCTTTCGTCTGTTTGCTGTCTTGAATGATTGACATTATTACTGTTAGTACCTTATGTAAGACTAAGCCTTCAGAGTTGACACAAAACCACGAATCATGCAGAATAGTCTAGTTATTTCCCATTAAACATCATGTATGTCTGAATTTTTCATTAGAAAAGAAAACTTTTTACAAGATACTTTACTAAATAGTAACGAAGATAAACAAGTTTTTTTTCCAAAACTACATTTCACAAAACGAATGAAAAAAAACTCTAACGGTAAGATGGAAGACATTGTGTACTTTCGAATGAATCTCGAATATTCACACCACATTTCAAAAAAAAACAGACATAACTTGTACATTAATAATCACAATCCAAGTTTGTCGTCTCTTTTATCCGGGAACAGAAAAGTCCACGAATAACGAAGGCAAATAGTGATACATACAGTATATTTTCCAGACAAAAAACAAATTTAACACAAAAAATTCTCGCTTTACAATTCTACGGAATCCTCTAAAATAAAAATAGCAACAACCTTTTCTTTTCAACTACCTACTTGAAAATGAAATGAAATAAAATAAAATAAAATCTGATTGAATCCAAAATGACGAATAGGTACTTACACGTGTTTTTTCATTCGAACAAAATACAATAGGTAGAAAACAATAAAAAATACTTGAAGAAATTACAGAAAACTTGGAAAAAATGAAAAAGTTTGTAAGATTAACATATTTTGGGACGTTGGCTTCGGAGGAAACAAAAATAAAAAAATGAAAAACGGAAAAAACTTTGGAAATTGCCTATTTCCTTTCGCAAAAAATGAGATTATGAAAAACGAATATAAGTTTTGTTCAGCATTTTTATTTTATTTTTTTAATTTTCGGAATTTTGATTCCGAACAAATAAATTAACGGCAATTCAGTTACAATTGTTACCCAGTTCCCTTAAAAATAGGTTATTAAAATTAATTTCACAAAAATGTTAGGGGCGGTGAAGATGAAAATTTTCCGTTTCATAAAAATATTGATACCTACAATTTTCCCATTTTGATCAAATTTTTTTTTTTATGTACACAATATAATACGTTATGTATGATACCGTTACAGTATGAAACCCGTTAATTCATGAAATGATATTTTATAGAATACCAACCTGTTATAATTAGTTAAAGTATAGGTATTCACTGTTTATACATTTCATGAATTAAGGTGAGGCCGACAGGGAAAGTATAAAATGTAGGCTGAAGATAAAAGATATCTATGATTAGGTTTACCACGTATGTCCTCGTTCAACAGAGATTGTCCCAGTTTGAGGCAATGGTCCCATTGTCCCAGCCAGTTGAGCTTCATATCCTAGTTTCCCATAGACATTTATTTGATTTCATACTGCAACGAATTATGATTTGTTAATACCTGTCGTGGCTCCGCCCACAGGTCCCAGCGCATAGCCTGTGCGCTGGTTCTCCCACTACACTCCTAACAGAGTTACGTGGGGATACTGGTGTTGAGGCTAGGCAGTTGTGAGTTACAAGGCGTGCGATGCAGGTGTGTGACTCCAACCAACTTTATATGGTCCGTTAGACCTTAAACCATTAATTATAAGCTTCTACCCACTACATGGTAGCAGGAGCAATATGGTCTGGTGGTTTGGAATTAAAAATTCCCTGAATTAAAAATTCATAGCCTAAAAACGCTTCCACTATTCAAACTCTGAACAAAAATACGAAGTATTTTTACGGACTAATCATCCTCACTCGAACTTTAACTTTTTAGTTGAAAGAGTTCATCGAATTAATAATTCGTATTATCTTATTTTTTGTCTAACAAACAAAGAAAAATAATTTAATAAAGACTAATCATCTTCTCACGAAAAAATTAGAACTAACAATTCTCCACTTAGCGGCAAAAATAAAAATTTAGCGCCCCCATTATTAATGGATTTCAAAAAAGAACTCACAATTCTATTATACACGATTATTTATTCACGTATTTAAGGTAATACAGACGAAAAAATTAATAAAATTAATTTTTCCGCCGCCCCTAGCATTTATCTGCTCAAAAATATTACGTATTTTATTCCCTCTTTTTCATTCACAATGAATTTAGGACAAGAGTAATATCTTCCATATTGTCAAATAATTAAATTATTTAACAATACAGCACTAATCATGCTACGTCTAAAATAAAAGAGTCTAAAAAACTCCGCAAATAAATGCTATAATATTTCTGTCGACGAAAATTACAAGCGTGTAAAAAAGACAAAAATGGACGAAATAATCCTATATTTATCTCACTTGCACTCGTATGTCTAAAAAATAAGAATTATAATCGGCCGAATTTTGTCTAAATTTAGACGAAAATTCGTGTCACTGCATTTATTCGCCGATCCAAGGTCAAAATCACCTAACATAATAGCGATGCAAGCACCGACTTGCATCGCATAAGATTCATCATCTTCCCAATACATACACAAATACGTGTGTAAGTATTACGCACCCTACTACTACACACGTAAATTACGTATAGAGATGCGTCAACAACAGCAGCACGGAAGAACCTTTTCAACCACGTTGATTTGCATGCATGCGCAATATATGGTTTTTTCACCAACGTACGCGAATTTGTACAGGAACCCTTACCAGTTTCTTGTACGAATTCTTAACGTTGTTGCGCCTTCACGTAATTAATTGCATAATTAATTAAATTTCACTGTTTTTTGTTGTTTATTTACGTAATTTCTTACGCAAATTAATTCGCCTTTTCAAATTTTAATCATTATTCGTGAGATTTTACGTAATTTTCGTAATTAAAAACGCGTTTTTCTCACGTCAGCGAAGTAGCAGATAGAACCTTCTACTCATCTCAATAATTACCATACTCATTCTTAATTCTACCCGAATTTCGGTAAGTGTAATTAAAGGACCATATCCTTACATTCTTAAATAATTATATAATTGTTTAGAATATTATTTTCACACGTAATAATTTGACTTTAGCGTTTTTATTTTCATCTGAAATTTACATGGACTCATCATCCTATTCACGAAAAAATTATAGGTCTCAGATCTAAATAATCTTTAGCCTATAAATTATATTTTTTTGTGTGTATATTTTTTAAAATAGTGTCGCGAATAGAATTTTATTCTTTCGCCCCAGGGTCATGCCCGATTTTTTATTGGTACCCTGATACTTAGAAAATTTTAATAAATAAGAACTTATCATTCTCGTGCATAATATTCGAATTTTCGTCCTAGGGTCACGCCCAATTTTTTAACAGCTCCTTAAGACTTAGAAATAATTTTATTATTCTACGAATTAAACATTCTTGTGATTAAAAAACGAATTTTCATCCTAGGGTCACGCCCAATTTTTCTTTAGTCGTAAATACTTAGAAAAAAAAATTCAGTACTAAAAATACTCAAAAATTGGACTAAAAGTCCACTTAATGTAATATTGATAAATATCATTTGATACATGGTAAATCAAATATTTCACAATAGTGAGAAGAAGTTTGTGTCGCTGACACTAATACTTTAAAAATTTAATTTTTCTCTGCACCTTTCCTCATTAAATAAACGTTTAACACACGTCATAGTAATTAAACAGCAATAATATGCTGATGAAATCTAAACAATTTCTTTATTATTTTTCTATTCTCAGTAATAACTATAAATGGCAGAAAAAGGAATTCAAGTTTTGTCGTGTACCTTTTGGCATTGCCCCTTTTCTTTTAGCAGCAATTTTGCTGTACCATTTTCAAATGGTTGATAAGGAGTTTCACGACAAATTTCTACAACAATTCTATGTTGATAATTTAGCAACATCGTTGCCTACTTATGAAAAAGTAAAGGAATTATATGTCAAATCTAACAAATTATTCAATGACATTTCCATGCAACTAGCTCTATGGGGAACTAACTGTAAACCAATGAGACAGGAATTTGATCCTTCGTATGCTCTTGATAAACCTCTAGTCAAGGTCTTAGGTCTAGTTTGGGATATGGAGAAAGATGTTATGTACATCCCTACCCCTAATGCTATGACAGCTTGTTGGAAAAAAAGGTTATTTTTAAAAATAATGTCATCCTTTTATGATCCACTAGGATGGTTTGCTCCGTCCTTAGTACCTTCCAGATCATTTATGAAAATACTTTGGTCTGAAGGGCTAAAATGGGACCAACCAATCCCCGCAAAACTGCAACCCATAGCTACAGACATTTTAAATGATTTGATGCAAACTACTAGCTACTGTTTTCCGAGACAACTTTATGTAGGGATCTACAATCCCAATGTCTGTCAATTGCATGCATTTACTGATGCATCCAAAACAGCATTTTCTATGGCAATTTACATACGTTTCCATAATCAGGAGTCAAATTCCTACTCAGTACGTTTTCTTATGGGAAAATCTCGCGTAACACCTATGCGACCCATAACCATTCCGAAATTGGAATTAATAGCTGCCCTAATCGGCGCTTGAGGTCTACGTACTGCTCGAAAACCTACGGATCTAACAAATCTCCCTGCATTTCTATGGTCAGATAGTAAGTGTGTACTTACGTGGCTACTAGAACGCAAAATATTACCCCAATTTGTTTCAAATAGGGTAAACGAAATCAAAAGCAATAAAGCTGTTGAATATCGTTATGTACCTTCCGATGAAAATCCCGCAGACATATGATCCAGAGGATCCACAGTGGAAAATTTAATTCAATCTTCATGGTGGACTGGACCATCTTGGTTATCCCAGGACTCCAGTTTATGGCCTAAAACAGATCTTCATATTCTTGAAACTTTACCTGACCAACCTGAAGAAGATTCCACACCAGTGTACTGTACACTCAGAGAATGTTTAAGCATCTCACCGAAGTTTACCACTTCTTTACCTGTTGAGTCGGACAATATTTTCGATAAACACAGATCAGCAAAATTGCTGAGGATCCAAAAATCCTCAAAAAGAAATATCCCTCATTTCTTTTTGAATTCGGAAACTTCCGAATGTGAATTATTATTGCCTAATTCTACTCCAAATCCTATACAGGAAAGGGACACCGAAATAGGTCAATCTTCACAACCGTTGAACTTGTCAAAAAGTCATCAAGACATTAAAAAGTCTCAAGTACCATATTCGAGTTTCATCCACTCCCCGACCAACACTCCTTTTGGGATTAAAATTGAAAACTTCAATTCCCTTTGTAAGCTTATTAATACATTTTACCAATGTCTCAAAGCTATCCGACAATTTAACCATCAGAGGATCAAAAGGAAACGTTCGTTGGAGCCATATGCGATCATGGACTGTAACTTTCATTTTGCAGTTCTATGTTTCGTTTATGGTGAGCAGAAAAAATATTTTTCCAAGATATTTGAAATGCTCTTGAAGGATAATTCACCTAAACATGTTTCATATTAAAATTTCATATTTGTTTAGATCCTTCTGGGATTCTGCGTATAGTAAACTACTTACCAGAAATACCATATGCAAAAGATATGCTTAACCCCATATTACTGCAACCTAAGTCATATTTGACAGAGCTTATTTTAATGCATACACATCTAACCAATGTACACACGGGTATTAAGTTCACTTTAGCTGACTTCCGTAGGCATTATTTTGTTCCTAAAGCATTAAAACTGCTCCCACAAATCTTGAAAAAATCATGTATTTTGTGCAAAAAATCTGAAACGAGACTGTTTAAGCAACCGATGCATGCATCTTTGCCAGATTTAAGGTTAATACCCTTCACTTACCCTTTTACCTATACGGCTGTAGATATATTTGGACCTTTTCCTGTATTTGACAAATACTTACCTAAAAGGAAAAACCAATTGGTGACACAAACCACTCCTATTTATAAGAAATGGGTATTGATATTTACATGCCTCTCTACGAGGGCTGTATATCTCTTTTCTGTTTCGTCTTTAACAATGACAGAAATTTGGGCTGCATTTAAGACCTTTTTTGCTGATAAAGGAACCCCTAAGGCAATTCTCTCTGATAATGCAGCTCAATTCCAATTGATTTCGGTGTATCTACCTCACTACTGGACCACTTTCTCCGAAAATTTGGAGATAAAGGACAGTATGGTTATGAAAGGCATTAAATGGCATTTCATACCAGCAAAGGCACCATGGTATGGTGGAGTGTATGAACGCATTATCGGAATAATAAAGCAAGTCTTTTACCGTGTACATGGTCATACCTCCATTTATATCCATACCTTTCAGTCTAGTATAAAAGACATACAGACTATGGTTAATCAAAGACCTCTGTGCCCATCATCTGATGATCTTGGTCAACATACCTTGACACCAGCGCATTTTCTCCATGCAAACTTAGGACACTTAACAGTCCCTCATGACAAGATGTCACAGGATTCAACTCCTACAGCTAGAACAGCTACTCAATATGTGGAAACTTGACCAAGATTATCTCACAAAACTGTGGTTATCTTGGAAAAGGGAGTACTTACTCTATCTTAAGGACAGGCCTCCTACAGCCTTACCTAACGCATATCAAACGGTATCTTACAAACAAAAGGTAAATGACATAGTACATGTGTTAGATTACACGTCTAAACCTGGAGTTTACAAACTCGCTCGGATCACCAATCTGGAAAAATCGCATGATGGAAACATCAGACATGCGAAAATTGAATTTTCTAGCAAAAAACAGTCTTCACGACTGCTGAAATTTCTAGCTCCCCTTGAGCTCAAATCAAAGAATAATAACGATTAGAAATAATTAAACCTTTATTCTTGATTTAGATGAACCTCTGACTTGACACTTGTAGACACAGATTTAATAATCTCCTAAATGTCCCTGGGGTCCGCCATAATTGAATACTATGCTGGTAAAAAGGTATACTTTTGATTTTTTGGCACCCACTATTGTTGTCAAGTTACCTCATGAAGGATCACGGACAATAGGCGAAAGAGTACTCATATAAAAAAAAACTAACCATGTTTGCAATATGCTAATTCCCTGACTATTCCTTTTACAGAATCTGTTCTCTATGGCCAATAAAACTTCTCATTTCCTCTTGCTAAGGCGTCCAGCAATTGCCAGAAACGATGTTTCTCAAAAATGTATATATATGTAAGACTTTCCTCTCTTCATTCCTCGCTGCAGCCTATCGCACTTTCTCCCTCTCTGTCATTCAGTCTCTGTTACCACCTCCTTATTGCTTTATTGATAAGCGTCTACTCGTCGAATGATTCTCGGTACATTGGTTGTAACTTGTTTTATTATGTTTTTCGTAGCCTCCGCTACACAGCTTTATTTCCGACTACTTGTCGATTTATTTCGTTCTCGCTTCGCCTCTGTTCGAATCCGTGAAACGACTTTATGTTCGAATTCTTTTGTTTCATTAAAAGCATTCGTTCTTCCATTTCGCCTCTTTATTTCGAGACTCCATAACACCTTATAAATTCGAACATCTCCGTTTCGTTCGCGCTGTGTGCCCTTCTTTTTGAGCCTTCGCTCCCGTTCTACACTCTCACGCCCCGCGCATCCAATTTCCAACATGACCACCCTGGTCAAGTTCACTCTCCGCGCCGAGCCTGTGCCAGCCTCATCCGGCAAGACTACGGTCTGGACTATGCTGTCCATCCAGTCTCTTGAGGACGACGACGACGAAGATGTCTACGCCTTCCCCGAAGAGTTAAAATCGATCTCGCATCATGACGCCCTCTTCGCCTTGACTGAAGCTATAAATGCCAAACGCGAGACCAAGACTCGCTAAGTTCGTCGTCCCCTCTGCATCGCTCTCCCAAAGGCCGTCGCTGATCTCTACTTCGACGCCAACCGCAACGCAAATTTTATGGGAGTTCCACTTGATCTCTCGACGAAAAGTTTGTCACTCCCCAACCGCCGTCAACCTCTGTGCAAGCCAACTCCTCACCAGCCGTTACCGCAGACGCCACCCAGAAGGCTCTAGCCTCCCTCGCCAAAGACATTGTGCTCCCTCGATTCTCAGGTAAAAATGCCAATGCCGAAGCCTGGCTGAATACCTTCGAGCGTGAGTGTGCTCGTCTCGCCATACCCGCGACTAGATATTGGGAGGCACTCCGCTTGCTCCTCGAGGAAGATGCCAGAAAGTGGTACGATACCACAATCCTTACCACCAACTCGACTGCCTGGGCTGTTTGGAGGGAATCGTTCCTCCTCAATTTCAGTCAAACTGGTCTTGCCGCGGCTCGCTCAGCCTTTGGATTCCGCTACTTCTCCGGAGACCTCAGCGCCTACTGCCAGTCCAAGCTCCTTATGCTCTCCAGCTTCGATCCAAACATGCCGGAACTCACTAAGATGGCCCACCTCGCCCTCGGTCTACCTACCTACATGCAGGACCGCATCGACATCGCCGAGTATGGTTCAGTGAGCAATCTCGTTAAGAAAATAAATTCGTTTACTGCGGAAAAATCTCGACCTCCGAACTCGAATTTGTCCTCACACCCCTCCCGCTTGCAACAACCCTCTTCCTTGAAACCTTCAAACGCCTTCGCGTCTATTCAGCGCTCCCCTTGCGCCTTTTGCAAAAAACGGTACGGTAAAGAATGGTTCAACCATTCAGAATCTAATTGTAATAATAAAAAACGCGAAGCTGAGGCACGAGGTCCCGCCCAACAGGCCAAGTCCATCAACTCTTTCTCGGTAGAGGACCTTCAGTCCGAAATTTCCGACATACAAAAAAACAAGTGAGGCCCCCACTCATAGTCCTGAATGTCAAGTACGGGCAAAATTTAATTGGTAAGGGTCTTTTCGATCCTGGATCGAATGTGTCGGCTATTAGCCAACGAACTACACAAAATATAAAAGACTTCAGTTTTCTACCGATTAACTTGGCATACACTACTACGAGTGGAACGGGCACTATTACAGGTTTAACAATTGTCGAGATAACAATTATGAACGTTACGCGGCGTATTTTATTCTATATCATCGATAGCGATGTATACGATTTTATCATAGGCCTCGACTCAATACCACTTCTTGGCCTGTCTCTCAACAGTAATCTTATCTTATCGCAACATAACGTGAAACCCACGAGTACCGAGACTTCAATTGCACATAAAGTAAATTCTATTAACCTTAACAATACCCTCTGGGGCGACTATAATTCGTATAGCCTTTTCAAGGAAAAAGTCGCCCATCTAACTATCAGTAAAGCGAACTCTATTCGCTCTTCGATCGAGAAAAATTCACATGCATTCGCCTCTCACAAGTTTGATGTTGGCAACGTAACTAAACACGAATGCACAATTAAATTAACGTGCGATACCTATATCGCTAAAAAACCATACCGCTGCACCTATCAGGACCAAGCTGAAATAGAAAAGCAGTTAGAAGAGCTCTTCAAGCACAATCTTATCAGACCCTCCTCTTCCCCTTTTGCCAGCCCAGTCACTATGCAATTCAAAAAGGAAGGTCTGTCCGGACAGAAAGAAAAGACGCGTCTCTGCACCGATTACCGAGATCTCAATAAAATTATCGTTCCCGAACAATACCCCTTTCCTCTTATCGACGATATTATCGTCCGCACTCGTGGTTGCTCCTGGCTCTCAGCCCTAGATATTAACTTAGCATTTATGTCCATCCCCATCAGGGACTCGGACCGCCATTAAACAGCCTTTATTACGCAACAGGGCCATTACGAATGGAATAATATGCCATTCGGCCTTAAGATTTCGCCCGCTGTATTTCAGCGAATTCTTGCTAACGCTCTCAAGAGCAATAACCTTGACGGATTTGCCGTCAATTATTTGGACGACATCCTAATTTATTCTAAATCCTTTGAAGAACACCTCGTTCACATCCAGCGTGTCATTGACACCATTTTTGCCGAAGGTTTTCGCCTCAACTTCAAAAAGTGCAGCTTCGCAAAATCCGAAATCCAATACCTCGGCCATATCCTGGGGCCAAATTCCGTCCAGCCTCTACAGGATAACCTCTCCGCGATTAACTCCTTCCCCACCCCCGATTCAAAAAGAAAATCCGTCAGTTCCTTGGAAAAGTGAACTTTTATCGCAAGTTCATCCCAAACTCCGTCGTTCTCTTGGAACCATTCCACAACCTACTCCGCAAGAACGTTCCCTTCTCCTGGTCCCCGGAATGCCAGGCTAGCCTCGACGTAGTAAAACGCCTCCTCACTTCTTCCCCTGTGCTTGCCATTTTTGATAGGGACAGACCTATATCCATCTTTACTGATGCCAGCACTCTTGGAATAGGTGCTGTACTTAAACAGACGCAGGAAGACGGTTCTTTGAGACCCGTCACCCACTTCTCGAGAAAACTCTCAAGCGCACAGATGAAGAGGAAGGCCATCTACATCGAAAGTATAGCAATCCGGGAAGCCGTCCGCTTTTGGCGTTACTGGCTTATTGGTAGACGTTTCACTGTCTATACTGACCACAAGCCACTCCAACATCTTAACCTCAAAGCTCGAACTGACGAGGAGCTAGGCGATCTCGCCAATGACCTTCTCCAATTCGACTTTGACATACTCTACCACCCCGGCTCTTCAAACACCGAAGCCGACTGTCTGTGTCGAAACCCAGTCCTCTCCCCAGTTCCTGACGACACAACCCCCGAACCACTCATACCGTGCACTCCACAATTCCATTTCCTCTCTTCCAGCGAGCTGCACACACTTCAAAATAACGTAACTGCGTCTCCTGACGACATCACACACAATAACGTAATCTATCGTAAAGTAAACGGACAACCACAAATATTACTCGACCAGACAGCTGGCGAGAAATTAATGAAATTAGTCCACGTAACGTATTGCCACCCAGGCGAGAAGCGCACACTCGCCATAATTCATAAATCGTTCACTTTCCCCCGTATGTTCTTCTTAGCGCGCCAGGTATGTCGGAAATGCGAGATCTGCGTCACTTGTAAGTCACGAACTGTACGCCGAAGTGCCAGGTTGGGTATCCTAGGTCCTGCTACAAAACCCTGTGAGATAATGTCTCTTGACACTATTGGCGGTTTCGGGGGACAAAATTCCTCTTCCCGCTACCTACATCTCCTGGTCGACCATTTCTCCAGGTACGCCTTCATTCTATGCACAAAAGGGCAGTCCGCCGGCGAGATGATTTCCCTTGTTGACTCAGTACAGAAGCGTACCCCTCTCAGAACGCTCCTTACCGATCAATACGGGGGGTTGTCCTCCGACGAATTTCGCTCTTACTGTGCCTCTTCCAACATCCAGCACGTTTTCACAGCAGTGGACAGTCCCGCGTCAAATGGCTTAAACGAGCGTCTAAACCAGACGCTCGTAAACGCGATCCGCTGCGTGAAACACGATCCTTCAACACCCCCGCGGAAAAGTTGGACTCTTATTGCACAACTGTGTGTGAAACAGTATAACGACACGCCGCATTCCGTAACCAAATACCCTCCATCTTACCTCTTCCATGGCACAACCAGCTGCCTAATTCCGAATCCTATCCTCAGTCCTCCCAACCTACACTTGGCTAGGGAATCAGCCCTCCGAAACACAATGTTATATCGCGACTATAATAAGCGTAAATATGATCTATCCAAGTCCGATATCAACCTCGACATCAGGGACATCGTCTTCGTGGAGAACGGAAGCAAGCTCAACCGTTCCAAGCTTGATCCCCTTCGAATCGGACCCTTTCCCATCATCCAACGGCTCTCAAATAACGTATTTGTCCTTCAAGTCGGACGTGGTCCGTCACGCGATCGTATTTACCACGCATCTAAACTAGTAAAATCTTCTTAATTTAACTTTCAGCTTTGTAAATAACATGTTTCCTCTCACCTTCCTCGCAAGTGCTCCGTCCCATCTCGTAATGAGAGGGGGAGGGACTTGTAAGACTTTCCTCTCTTCATTCCTCGCTGCAGCCTATCGCACTTTCTCCCTCTCTGTCATTCAGTCTCTGTTACCACCTCCTTATCGCTTTATTGATAAGCGTCTACTCGTCGAACGATTCTCTGTACATTGGTTGTAACTTGTTTTATTATGTTTTTCGTAGCCTCCGCTACACAGCTTTATTTCCGACTACTTGTCGATTTATTTCGTTCTCGCTTCGCCTCTGTTCGAATCCGCGAAACGACTTTATGTTCGAATTCTTTTGTTTCATTAAAAGCATTCGTTCTTCCGTTTCGCCTCTTTATTTCGAGACTCCATAACACCTTATATATATATGTATATAAATATACCTTTTTGCATTTGTAAAAACATTCCTACAATTTTGTACTTTTATAGTTTTTAAATAAAATTTGTACTTGTCATGTCTTTTTCTATTTCAGATTAAAGGTGAATCTCATGGGGAGCCTCCGAAGGCCTCCCGTGTCCACCGCCCCCAGTGTTGTGGCTCCGCCCACAGGTCCCAGCGCATAGCCTGTGCGCTGGTTCTCCCACTACACTCCTAACAGAGTTACGTGGGGATACTGGTGTTGAGGCTAGGCAGTTGTGAGTTACAAGGCGTGCGATGCAGGTGTGTGACTCCAACCAACTTTATATGGTCCGTTGGACCTTAAACCATTAATTATAAGCTTCTACCCACTACAATACCCACTTGAAATAACTATAGTTAACTCACATGAATTCCCTAGTTAATGTTGGGAAAATAAAATTAATGGTATACTTTTCCTAAAATACCTTATTATTTCATACAATACCTAGTTATTTCATTAATTAACTGAATTTAACATTTTACGGGTAACAAGAGACTTTATGTGGGTGTATATGTATTATATGTATATACCTGTATGTATTGCCTAGAATTTTGTTTTCACGGTTTTGAGAAAACTACGAAAGGGATAAAGCTGAAATTTTTTCGAAAAGTAGTTCTTATATATGGGATTAGGTCTGATAGAGGAGTTCAGTGTCTATTCGTTCTGTAGTTTCCGAGAAAACTGGAAAACAAACAATTCCTGGAAATGTGGTTTTTCCATGATTTTGAGAAAACTACAAAAGCGATCGGGATGAAATTTTATCGATTGATTGCCTTCAGATAGCTGCAAGTCTGGTAGATGTTTTAGGCCTATTTACTCTGTAGTCTTCGAGAAAACTGAAAACGAAAAAATTTCTGGAGAAAATTTCGTGTTCACGGTTTTAAGAAAACTACGACAGGAATAGGGTTGAAATTTTTACGACAGGTAGTTCTTATAAAGTAAGTATCAGGTTTGATAGAATTTTGGTGTTTATTGGTACATAAACCTTTTCAGAATAGCCTAATTAATTTGAACAGTCAATTAAAACGAGTAATTTTCTTGAGCGGAAATAATATTCGAATATAAAAAACTATAGGAACAAAAATAATTTACAAATTAATCGAAATTTATTTCACGTAGTTTTACGAAAAACGTTCACATCAATTTTTGAGCTAGGAGTTTTGAGAAGAGAAAAAGAACAGCAAATACGATTCATAAACATTTTTTATCTTGACAAGAAATTTTTTTTTTTGTGCACCCTAAATTGAAAAACAAGAAATGCGGTACTCCATCAATGTGGAATACAGATTTCCTCAAATCGACAAAAGAGGCATACTCACAAAATAAGATGTCATCATAATTTATCTCACTTAATCTGAAGCTATCTAATAAATTTTGTTCGAAACAAAAATCGATAAAAGCTTTTCATTCGATCATAAGTTTCATTCGAAAACATACAAAGAAAATTTTTCATTTTTCTTTGTTCAGTCGTTCGGCGCACATATGTGAAAACAGAAAAAGAAAATTCCTTCCAAAATAAATAAAGAATTTGAACAAAAAAGTTTTGTCAAATGTTCCAAAAGAAAAAAACGATAAACGCTTAATCAAAACTTAGCATAGTAGGTAGTGAAAGTAAAAAAGTGGCAGCATACCACAAGTTCGATTATGAGCCCTTCAAGAATCTTATGAAAAGTACGTGCCAACTGAATTTGTACATTCTCAAACTTTAAAATGTAATTTTTTTTTACTATTCAAAATAACTCATAGATGTTCTGAAACAATTATTTTTATATTTTGCTAATACATTTTGGGTAAAATTTTTGAGAATACTTGTAATGTATATTTTCGTCTATTTTTAGAAATGACGAACATATTCGTCCACACATTTTCAAACACCAAAAACATAGATATTTATCAACAATAATCATCCTATAACTCTTTATAAACAACCACTAAATTACCCGTATTCAATTTTATGAATATAGATATACCTTCTGTATATTCATGACCTAGTTGTGCCTGTCCCTCGAGTACTCTACGAGTTAGCACAACCCTATAATAACAACACCCTACCTCACTTTACCTATCCGACACGTACGTTTTCATACCCTGAACGAGTATATAATCCCTCCATTCAGTGGAGAAAGACACAGTTCCTCGACAGCTACTTCTAAGTACCTGGAACCTCTCTAGTAGAAGTCTCTAGTGAACAGATAATCTTGCTTGTTGAATTGTGATTGTATATGTATAATATTAATGTATGGGTATGTACTGTGATGTACAAATTATTATTTTATTAAATGTGTAAACTCACTCGTGTGTTCTAAAAATATTATTGAGTCTCTAACAAATGTTAAGGTCCACAATAGTTTGTGGATAATAACTTGAATTCATTTTAGAAGTATTACTACTTTTAAAGTACGTGATATTTCGTGTATGGTGTAACTCTGAAAGTGGTTCTAACTAGGTACTTTACACCTCTTTTGGCCTTTACAATACTTACCAAACTCCAGAAAATGTATTAGCCTATTATCAAAATTTACTAAATTAATTTCATGAGGTGTCCCTGATGAAAATAAATTCTAACTGAACAGTACTCATTGAACCCGTTTTCTTTTTAGAAGTCGAAGTTTTTACAAAGGTTAAAATTTTTTTCTTCTTACTTTTAGATCGACATCGAATGAGGGCGGGGTAAAGATTTCCGAACAAAGTGAAAAGTAGTTTCACTAATTTCAATGATCAAAGAAGAAATCAGGAATCAGAATGTATTTGTTTATTTATGAAAAAATAAGAGTTGGCGCATTAATTTTTTGACTTTTGGGTTATGTATTTTAAAAATGTTGGATATTATCATCACCAAATGAGGATGAATTATGAATAAAATAATAAAATATACGGTTTGCGCACATGAGTCCAGTTAAGAGAGTTTTTTATTTGGACAAATTAGAGTAGTTTTGATTTCTTCATTAATCAATTAGTTTAGGCGTACAAAATAACAATCTAAAAGTCACATTCCCTCGCTACGAGCGTCCACAGATTTGGAGGTGAATATGACCTTCAGAATAGTTTTTCATGTTTATCTCAATAAATATTGATTTTTTTGAAAAAAAGGTATAGTATAAAAATGTTGGGCACCGAATTTCCTACTAAAAAATTATATTAATTTTAGTCATCTGATACCTCCCTCTCCTGCCAAATGAGAGTAAATGATGGTATCTTTTCATTGTACGCAGAACGGACTACAGTTGCTTTATTGAGAAATAACTTCAACTCATAATGACACAAAACTCATAATACATTCTTTTTTTTTCAGAGTTAAACATCTAGTTATAGTAAAAACATATTTGAAGCCAAGCGCTCCAGACTTGTATCTTTTATAAACTTTATAAGCACTCTCTTCTCATGTGATTTTCACATCATATCACTATACGAGAAAATTGATTAAAAGTAGCAGATATCCACAAAATGGAGTGCCTTAAATTCACAATATCGATCATAAATTTTTAGACTCTAAAAGCATGATAAGGGTACTACAGGCTAAAAAAATGACATACTTTTATCAATCATAAATTATTACCAAGATCGAGTTTGGTGAGTAAAATCAATAAATAATTTGCAAAAAATTCTAATGTAAATGGAATTTTTAAGCAATACCAAGATTAAGTTCCATCATATGTTAAGATATTGGTCAACTAGAAGCTTTCACCCCCCAAAAAAAGATTCTACCAAATTACCTATTTGTTAATTTTTTAGATATAAATCATTATTTTCAATAAAAATGTTCAAAATAATGGGATAAGTTTTTGCTAATTTATTTGAAGAAAGCCTAGTTTATTTTTGGCAGCGACGACATTCAACGTACTAAAGAAGAAAATGCAGACACAAAAAATTATGAAAAGTTAATCATTCAAATAACTTGTTAGGTAGGAGCACTTTGAAAATACTGTAATGAAATTCTAATAAGAAATTTTTTGCACAAGTGTAATGTGGGGACCTAACACTCATACGAGGTTTTAGGGGGTCGTACCCCTTGACAACAGTTGCTGCCAAAAGGATAGCCTATCATTCATCTCGATGACATTAAAACATTTCATAAAAAAGTTTGAATTTAATTACTTGCAATTACTTCCAAGTAATGTACAACAACCGAACCACTAATAAGACAATTATGGTGATATCACGATTTGGTATGTGAACCTGTCTGGCGTTCCTTATCTCGATACGAAGTGACGAACTTCCCTTATACACAAACGTTATTTGTTATATATGTGTGTATGTGTGCGTGTAAATGAGCCCCAACATAAACTGCCCAAACCGGCTCTAAAATCGCCAGTGTTTGCTCAGGTTTTGGCTCACCAATATGTGTTTATATATGCAGTGGCGGAAAATACAAATAATCTGTTTATTACCTTCTTGCGTGAATATTCTGTCATGACAAAGTATTCCACATACAACATCTAAAATTTTATGAATGAACATTGGTGTAAGCATGAAACTGAAAAAATTTAGTGACAAATAATTTTTGAGAGGAAAAATCTCTCTTTTTGATTCCATTTTTTGAGTGTTGCACGGATATGCTTGTTCAACGATTAAAAATAAAAATTCGCGAGTCCAAAAGTGCTACAATAAAATAATGGCATCTTATAATATTGGTAAACACAGCCCATCAAATGTTCAATGTTTTTAAGAATTCGACTCTGATCTCCAGATATTTGCAGTTGAATCATCAGAATTGCTTATAAAAAAAGGAATAAAAATTACACTTCTTTGCTTCTCTTCAGAAAAGTAGGTTTTAGGCATAAAGACTTTTAACACGAAAATCTTCTTCATAATGTGAACATACGATGAATTGAAACGCAAATAACAATTTCAAGCATACATAAGAGAACAATTTATCATTTCAATTCGAATCATTTTTTAAATCATACGGTCCACCTGGGTATGTTTCAGGAAAAAAAAAATCAACGAAGAGAAAATTTAATTATTACACTCGAGTTGAATTAATGGTCAGGATTACCTATATAAAACAGAAAAAAATAAAATAAAATAAAATAAAAAATAACTGAAATCAATACAAAAGCGTGGAGTGCTAAAAAAAGTAAAACATACGGAGGCGAGTATTTGAGTAACGCCCCCACTATTCTGAAATCTATTGGATTGGAAATAAATAAATAAGGTGAATGTTAGAAAATATATACAAATAAAATAGTACATTTTTCGAGTCTATTAATCATTTTTCAATATAATTTCATTTCTTTATAGTAAATTTTTCACAACGCCGGATATATACCTGCTTCTCATATAGGGTTTATGACGACAGCTCAAGTTTAGGCTACACTCCAACTTCTTTCGACAATATGAGTGGGATAATAATTCCACATTTTACTCAACCTCCAGGTTACATTAACTCTTGTATGGGGTGAAATAAGTCTCTATCACACTTTCCTGACAGTAATATGTTTATAACTTCTGGTAAAACGAATGGATCATCGTAGGACTGAGATTTGAAAGTAAATTTTTTGCCACGTCATAAATCTCGTATACCGTAAACTGATTACCTACTTCTTGTATTTGACGCGTTGAGAAGGTAAAGATAAGGTACCTACATTTTCTTATAAACCGAATAGAAGATTTTTTAAGAAATTTTTTAACCTTTACTCCTTAAGATCACTAAACTGAACAAAAACTTTATTTAAACACATAGGTAGCCTATTCCTAACTAACGTCGAAAAGTAAAAAAAATTACACCCAAACTATCTTTGGAAAATTTAATATCATACGAACAGTTTTTGAAACATGAAATTTACTTAGAAAAATTGGAAAAATGGTACCTACGATCATTTAATAGTCTAACATAAAATCTGGCTACATATTTACAAATACAATCAAGCTTATAAAAAATCTCTTGATTTGTCAGATTTCAACATCTTACCAGACAGGCAATTGGACACAATAGATTCTCTTCACAACAATTTAGGTGCCACATAAAATCAACCCCTCAACTGTCTCTATATTATCTAAATTTATAAAATTCAAAATTATAGCAGCTCTTTCCGATTCTAAATAGACAAGGTGAAACAGAGGAAATTTGAATAAAGATTTACTTGACCTGATGCCCTCATATATGTACTATCTGAGTAGCCTGCAGTTACTAAAGATAGAACTAATCCCATCTTCTTTGTTAAGAAAACAGTTTTTTAAATGCTTTAATCAAATTAAAACTTGGGAGAGGTAAAATGAAGAATTTCATAAAATTAAAAAACCGAAAATAGAGATCAATTTTTTAAGCATTTTCTTGATCTCACTAAAGGTCTCACTCTCTTTAAAATATTACCAACACTATTTTATATCATCGTCTAATTAAAAACGATTGAGTAAGATAGTGTGGGTAAACATGAAATGAACTTTAAAAGTTGCTAATTTTTGCACCTACCACTATACATATTAATTAGTTGAAACGTTCTATTCTATTCGCGGTTAAGAGTGACATACGCCTCAAGCGCAACATCTCCTTCACTACATTCAAAGGGAAAATGATTAAGTAGCATTTGAATAAGCGTTTCAATGTTTCCGAGAATCGTACTTAACAGGTATGAAAAACGATGCCTAAATACGAATATTTGAAACATTTCCATTCATTCCAACAGAACTAATTTTCCTTCTGTTCGGAAAGTGGAGATACACAGTAAATAGAGCCACTGCACATTAGGGGATGGATGTATACAAAGGATCCTCGTCATTTCGACGAGCACATCCAAAGATAAATTTCAGCGAGTTGTTCTTTACGCACAAACAAATTGGAAAATGACGAAGGGCGTACACGTTGAATACCTTTTTTCCTCCACAAAAACTGAGCACCACAAATTATACAGGAATAGCAAAAGTTTGAGATGCCGGACCTATAAATTTTTCCCTTGAAATAAATCCGTCTTTTCCCATTATTGATCCCCTGTTTTTTCGAAATATTTCTCTCCTCAACTCACGAATTCGCCGAATTATTTTCGAATTATTATATACGTGTTTTTTTTCAAATAATATTGCATTTTGCTACGTATTTTCTCTCGTACGCGGCTAGGCTACACCGTTTTAACATGTTTAGCCTGTCCGTATTCTCTTTATTCACCACTTAGCCTAGCCGCAAATCTCGTACACCTATACAATAGCCTATACCATGTACCTGTAATTGCTTGCCTAACATTCGGCGGTCCGTTCGGTTGCTCGCCTAACGGACCAAAAAAGTCGTTAAAGTTTAAATTCGAATGCAGCGGCCGAAATAATTTATCTTCTTCCACAGGATTGGCTGTAATTTTTTAGTGTGAGATGTGTACGAGGCGATGCAATTGGTGGTGTGTTCTGGGGGAATTTCTCTCGATGCCTGGTGCGATCCTTATAGTTTAGCCTACAGTTAGTTGAATTTTAGCAGTTGGATCGCGCCGTGTAGAGGTTTTTGCCTCGAAAATGTTTTTTTTCGGCCACTAGATTTTCACTCAAAAATTAGAAAACTTACTCGGAGGGGGCTTCCCTCACCGTTTAATGTTACCACTATAAATCGCGAATTGTGTGTTTAAAATTATCCTTGATAGCAAGGTTTCATGCCTATTTTTGGAGGTCACGAAATATTTGAAATTTGACACTTTTCTAATAATTTCGTCCATTAGGGTGGCCAATTCGTAAGTCTTTTTGTGTCAATCGAAATTAAAAATCACTTGACCTTCAAGGTCAAATTCGAATTCTGGTCATTACAAAATTCAAAAAAGGCCACAGAGGGGTGCAGAAACCGCACCTCCATAGTGGACCTGCTTTCAACCAGATAGAGCAGCGGGAGCAGAGCAGAGGATCCAGCCAGTTGCTGTTTCAACTGTACCAGTGTTCGACAGCGGGGCTACAACAGCCGAGGCGACGAGAGGCATCACAGAACAACACCACCTGAACTTGCATCGTCTCCAGGCCACTGCGGAGCTGTCACGGAGGATCAGTAAATATATGGTTTTTTCTATAACTCTGTTTCAGTCACTCTTTTCTTGGGAATCGAAATTAAAATGATAGCCTAATAATCAGGCATGTGGTGGGACGGGGGTGGTTGGTTATTCTGGACTTTGGGATGTCAGTTTTAAAATGGTGAATTTTCCTTTTTCTTCCTTTTTGTCTTTTCCTACACTTGGCCATGCAGGAGTATACTCTACCTGCCTTTCTGTTGACTCTTTTTTTGGTTTGTTGTTTGTGTGGTTTTTGTGATTTTTTTTGGACGTCACATTAACTTATATGGCGACCGTGACAGGACCCTGTGAGGCATGTCTCATGGTGTTCAGAGACCGGAAGCTGCACCCCAGTCCGTAGGCTCTCACGCCCCATTTTTTTATGAATTTTTCAACCAAATTTCTAAATTTTACTGCTTTGTTTTCTGTTTACTTTTATACCTATTACAATCCTTTGCCACTGCCACCTGGTAGTCTGTCCACCTAATTTTTACACATTTTTCAAACCCCTTTCTTTCGGAACAGTGTCTTCCTGCATGGCTAATGTGATTCGGCAACTAGTAGTTGCATATATTCATCTGCCCCCCTGGCAGGTATCTAGTCCAGGTTTGGGGCCCAAAAATGTGCAGTGTGTTAGGAACCAAGGGTGTAGTTTGGTTGGCATGATGCTGGTTTTCCAGAAAGTGCCTTGTACCCCTCCTCTTGCCTCTCACATGCAGGGTGGATGTCTCCCTAATGCATCCGGTTGTGCGCTTTCCAAAAACACTCTGGCGACCGTTTCAACCGACCTTGGCATGGTCCTTTTCCTTATTCCCCAAATTGTCTCACCATGATAGGCTGGCACCTTAACCAAGTCTACCACCACCTTCTAACCACCTCGCCATTTTTGAAAATTCATTAATTGAATAATAGAAATAATAGTGAAGTTCGTCACTTAGCTTTCTAGCACCAATTTTTTGTGTGAAAAATATTTTTATCTGCCTCTTGCTTACCAAAAGTGGCTTTGGCCCATAAAAATAAACAAGCATTTAGTGCTCGGCACATTAATCGAGATAATAAATCCTTTGGGATATTTTTTTTCATTTTTGCATATATTTTATTTATTGTGTATTTTTGCATTTATTTATTGTGTATTTTTGCATTCTTTCATTTATTTATTTATTTGTGTATGTATGTACCCCAGCCCTTTAGCAAGGCTGAAGGTCCAAAATAACTAAAATTTGGTGCCTTTTTAACTTTTTGGCTAATCTCTCGGCGGCACTTTCTTCTTTAGAGTGCTGCGCCGAAACACCCCCTACTCCCATTAACCACAGGTAATTAATTATTTATCTTAACTTGTCTCTCTGCCCAGCTCTTAATTTGACATCACCTGTGGCCCCTCACGGCATCTACATTTTTTTTGGTTACCCTTTCATTTTTTTCTAGTCATTTTTGTTCCCTTTTTGTTTATTTCTTTCCATACCATATTTTCGCATTTTAAATAAAGCAATAAACAATACTCTCGAGAAAAAAAAAGAAGAAAATAGATAAACTCGGACGCGGCAAAAAATTTGGCAATTTTACTGCGTTTTAAAGCCCCCAAAACAAAAGCCGCGATCCGACATAAAAAAATACTTGTAATTTTTTGTCCCGAATTAAAAAGGTGTTCAAGAGTATTTTCGTAAATTATTAGGACCACGAACCTTGAAAAAAAAAAAAATAATAAAGAATTTCCGCATTCTTAACGATAGACGCTGGCCCGTTTATCGTAAATTACGAACAATAGAAAACCTTCCGATAAATACGAACTAACGGCTATCCTTCAGAACGTAATATTCCCACATTCTTGATTGCGTAAAATACGTAAAATCAATTGTATTTCAGCACGAAAAAAAAAATATAAATAAATAAATAAGTCATTCAAAAGTACATCGAGCGCTATCGGCAACGGCAGCCGATTCATACCTCGAATAGCCCCGCTGACAAGCGACCTTGACCTACTGCTCCAGTGACACGAATCATCGCCGATAAGCCCGATAAAACAAAATACCAGGCGTTCAAAAGAACGCGCCGTGATATACAAGGTGGTCAAAAAACACGCAACCAGAAAAGTGCTAAAGGAGAAAGGTTCGTCCTGAAAATTGAAAACAAAAAATAGCCGAATAGCCACTGCATCGAACCCACATCAAAAGATGGAGGAACGGCAAGTAAAACGTCTGAGCCTACCACATAGGCCCGACACTACACCTAGGGAGGAGGAGCAGCAACAAAAGGATGACGACTCAGTCAACCCCACTGTTGTCCTCCAGACTCCCAAACACGTCCAAGAACTGCTCAACAAAAATTGGGAATATCGCGCCCGATACCAACAAGAGAGGGTAGGCAAAAGTTTCTTGCCACAGTTGGAATCATGCGACACGAAGCCGACAGGCTCGAACGGTCTTAGTAGCCAAATATGACGCCACCCGCTATAAAACAGAGGTCGATTTCATCATCGATTGCTATACCAAGCTGCACAAAACCCAAACGGTGCAGATCATCGACATAATCCAAGCGATCCATGAGAAGATGCCAATGTGGCTGCGCCCTCATGTTCCGCTAACGGCGTACCACACGCTAGAAGGATTCATCGACATGGTCAAGTTCGTCGAATCGGTGTACAGCCCAACTGCTGTCTCCACAGAGTCCGCGCCAGCGCCCAAAAGAATCTGGATGGCACCAGAAAACAACGCTAGGTACCCGGTCAAACCAAGGACGGATGGATCGACTACAAAATCCAAGTCAGAATCAGACACGGAATCGGGAAACCACTCGTGGCGGCCGTAACTGCCCATACGGACCACCCCCCTCAAAACAAAAATGTGCAGAAATCTTTTAAACCTTCTTCCAACGGGGAGAAGAAGCCTCACCTAAACAAACCAAAAGTTCTTCAGGACACCGGGCAACTTCCCAACTGGAAAGAATATCGCGTCCTCGGCGACGCATCCGTGCTCAGCTGGTTAATGCAGTCAAAATTATCGAATGCAGCTACGTTGGGAAATAAAATCGCTGATATGACAAATAACAATCGTATCTCCAAACTCTACGCTAGTGCAGCCTCTAGGGTTAAAGAGAACGACATGATCATCGTTTGTTTCGACGAGCGTTTCGTGTTACATCCGGACCATGAGGATCAAGCATTTGAAGAAAAACTGCGAGAATTGGCCCGCCTAATAGTAGTGGAGAAGAAGGCGAAGCAGTTAATTCTATGCACCATTGCGCCTCACCTGTCAAAGGCAGCAGAACCGGTGTACAGAGCGAGAATTCGTAATGCCAACAGCAGAATGTGGAGAGTTCGAGGGGAATGCCCCAGGATGTACTTGCTCGACCTGGAATGCCATCTGATGGTCGATCTGGTTCCCAAAGTGAGTCTGAGCAAGGTTAATGACCCCCTGGAGGTAACACTCCCGACCCCACGAACATACACAAAAAACAAAGTCGCGAGAATCGACAATAAGCTGACGGAACTTATCTGCAACACCATCGACAGGAAAATCAACACCAGTTCCTCGATGCTTGTCAGGAATCTATTTGCGGAAGAATTCACTCCAGTCGAGATACCACCCGAGGAGTCGAGTACTGAAGAAACAGCGAGTGGCCAAAACGAAAACACCACGAACATGATCCAAGAAATAAGGGTCAAACACCAAGTGGATTCTGGGGCTGCGACTGTCTGCATCAGTGTATTACCTGATCAGTCGCGCCTTCTTTGCGGCAACGTCATGGAGGAAACATTACAGGATCTAGAGGACGAAACAACAGTGGAGATCCCGAGCAAATACCGGGTCGAGGACTTACCTCCTGCCTTCTACATCCCAGTGGAGATAGGCATTGTGGAGAAAGTTTACCACTTCTTTCTCGACATAGGATCGTTGTACTCCATCATGAAGCTTGAAGCCCTACAGCAAATGAAGAAAGAGCATCCAGAACCTCGCTTCTACAGATTGAAGGTGCCCTCTTATTGAATAGGCCCTTGCGTAGGCCGCACCGCCATCGTCGTTGTCGGAACGGCAGTGATTTCCTTCACGATGACGGACAACAAGGGGTGCAAACACCCGTACACCACAGCGGTTTGCATGGTGAAAAACTTCAACATGCCGCTCCTGTTAGGTCGTACGTTCATGGCAGAATACGACGTCATTCCGTGCCTCACTAGAAGAACGTTCACCGCAATGACACCCGATGGTCAGGAGAGAATCCAGTTCAAAGGTTCTAAACCGGCGGATTGGTCCCAGACCAAACAGGTTGCGTTGCTCGAATCAATTCCACTCACGGCCAAACAGGAAATTAACAACATCATCGAGAAGGTAGAGTTGCCGTCCTCGTATAAGGCCACCTTCGTCGACATACTGAAGAAGCATCACGAAGTCTTTCGACATCGTGTTGGAAGGTGCAAATACTACACGCACAAACTCGTGATGAAAGAGCCAGTCAAGGAAATGCGTTTCAATGGTCGCTCCATCCCCCATGCCCAAGTGCCAGGCGTGAAGGAAATCATCGATGGATGGATCAAGGACGACATTGTCAGACCTGCTCCTAGCCGATATATATCCCCACTAGCGGTGCATCAAAAGCCGAATGGAGAAGTGCGAGTCTGTCTCAACTCGCGTGTGATAAATAAATTTATGAGCATCCGGGGAGATACGGTGCCCCCGATAAATGAGATCAAAACAAAGTTCTATGGTGCCAAGTGGTTCACCAAAATAGATCTGCCAAATGGATTCTTGCAGATTGGCCTAGCCGAAGAAAGCAAGGAGTACGTTGCCTTTAGCTTTCAAGGTCAGCCGTATGTCTTCTAAACGCTTGCGTTTGGAATAAAAGACAGCATGCAGGCATTCATTGCGGCACTACAAACGGTCCTCGGTGACCTTGATGATTTTGTAACAGTGTATGTCGATGACATACTGATCTTCTCTCCCACAATTGAAGAACATATCCGACATATAGGAATTGTGCTTGAAAGACTGCACGAAGCGGGACATACAATCCGACTGGATAAATGTTCATTTTTCAAACAGTCCGCCAACTACCTCGGATATATAATCAATCAAGAAGGGATCAAACCCGATCCGCGTCGCATCGAAGCAATATACCAGTTTAAGCAGCCTCGTAACAAATATGAGGTGCAGAGCTTCCTCGGCGTGATGAACTACTATCGTGCTCACATTGTCAAATGCGCAGAAATAGCGGCGCCTCTCCATAATCTGACAAAATCAACCGTACCGTTCAAGTGGGATGTGGGGGAGGAGATGGCGTTCCGAAGGCTCAAGAACAAGATAGCTGAATGCGTGATGCAAGCCCATCCCGATTGGACCAAGAAATTCGTCGTCATTACCGATGCTTCGGACGTGGCTATTTCTGGGATGGTGCTCCAGTATGAAGAACGTTCTGTAGTAAAAGATGGAACAAACACCACTGAACTTGTCCCCAAAGTCATTGCGATGGTCAGCCAGCTTATAAAAAGCGCTGAACGCAATTATTTCCCGTACAAAAAGGAACTACTCGCAATAATATACACCTTCAAAAAGTGCGAGTACCTGTTAGTCGACCGAGAGATTGAAGTACAAACTGACCACAAAGCTCTCCAGCATCTTCTTCAACATCAAGATGCGTCACCACAAGTTGCCAGGTGGAGAGAGTACCTGTGTATGTACAACATCTCAGTGATAAAACACATTCCTGGCAAAGACAACGTCGCGGCCGACGCACTTAGCAGATTCACTTGCATCTCAGATCACATCAACCACCAACCAGCCGAGCTAATGACGGTTGTTAGGTTAACAGACGTGCGTGGGGAAATCTCCATGGAAGAATTGTTGGGCAGCCTGTCAGAGATGCAAGAAAATGATCCCAAAATCAAACGCCTGGTCGAGCCAAGTCTCCTAGGATCGAAATCCAGAAGGACATTGTCTACTGGAAAAACAGGGATAGCATCTCCCGCATGCTCGTTCCAAAAGAAATTTGCCCGGTCCTTATACAATTCTACCAGGAGGATCAACAACATCCGGGTGCCCGGAAAATGCTAGATATCGTTCGCCGACATTTCGACTGGCCATACTGTAAAGAAGATGTCAAAAAGTACTGCGCCAGGTGCATTGACTGTCAGCAAGCAAAAAATTCGAACACCACCCTAACGAGCGGTTTCAACTCCATTGTCGCGGAAAATGCCGGAGATCTGGTAGCCATCGACATATTCGGCCCTTTGCTGCGAGGGAGGGGTAATGTATCCAAGATCAATGTGATAATGGACGTATTCACAAAACTTACCCGCCTCTACCCAGTGAAGATAGCCTCAACAAATGCATGCATTGGGGCAATGGAGAAATTCATTGCCGAATATGGCCCAATACGAAGCATATTGTCGGACAACGGTCTTCAATTTAGTTAAAAATTCTGGACAGATCACTGGACGAAAAAAGACATATCGCCGAGATTCACCTCGATCTACACTCCGTCCTCCAACCCTGTCGAAACAAGGATGAAGACGATAGGAGATTGCCTCCGGATATTTTGTCCGACGCAACACTCAAGGTGGTCCATGTTCATTCCACAGATCAAACATAGACTAAACTACGTTGAGCACGCAACAACAAAATTCACCCCTATCACACTCATGAAAGGAGTGAAGCTCAATGTAGAAGGTGATCCAGTTCCAATGTGGAACAAAGAGTATCTTCAAGTCCTCAAACAAGCTCGTGCCAACTCAAAAAAGGTCATCAAAAGACGCCGAGCTAATCACCTCAAGGATGCCCGCATAACATCGTTGGAACCGGGACAGAGAGTCTTTGTTAAAAATTTCACCCTGTCCAACAAGCAACAAGGGATAGTTGCGAAATTGAACTTCAAATGGATCGGTCCGTACACCATCATAGGGGAAACCAGAAATGGCGCCTACAAGATGGAGGACGAAAGTGGCCAAATCATCAAAAGAAACATCCGCCACATAAAATTAATGCGGTCCCAACAACCTAGGCCCGAGTTCCAACAATCGACCGAACCTGCTCTGATCGCGACAACTAGCGCTCCGATAAGATCTGGCAAGATAATCAAGAAAAAGGCAACAATGAAGCGAAACATCGATGAACCGATAAGCACAGGCACAGGAGCACAGACCCGCAGCCAGACAAGAAAAATAAATCAACAACGTCATTCGTAAAATAAAATCAACACGCTACATGTATCGTTGGTATTGTGCGTTAGAAATAATAAAGTAAAACGGGCATTTTGTGGTAGATTCGAAAATAGTGAAACAAAAAGTGACCGTCTCGCCAAAGTGAACCACTGATAGTGTCGGTTCGTCCTTTGTTTGCGATACCTACAGAAACAGTTCGAATCAAATAATTCTCGTGTCGCTAAAATGGCCGCCCGCGACGACTTAATCATGGAGCTCGATCCCATGCAGCAGGTATCTGTAAAATGGACCGCAATGGGGAACACGGCTCGAGATGTTGAAGTGGCACGGCAGACCATCGATTTGTGTTGTGTCATTTTATGTAACGAAATCGAATCCCGCGACGTGTCAATTCTGGCGCTAGAGAATCTACTCGACAGCTTGACTGCCGCAGAAGTTAACCTCCAATTCATTCGCCGGATGGTCAAGGGAAACGAGACGGCCTGCCATCATGTCCTTGAAAGGTGTAACACAATCAAGGAGTACGTTCCGGACCGGTGGGAGGAATTCTTCATCAGACAGGTGAAGGAGGAAAGGGACGTCCGACAACTCGGAGCCCGTTTGGCCCGTGATGTCCATCGCCAAATGAGGGTAGAGGAACCAGTACAGCCACCCCTCTTCCCACTGACGGTCGAAAGAGTAGAGCCAGAAGCTGGCCCGTCAAGGATGCTGCGAGAAAGACGTGTAACCTGGGTGGTTGAAGTTGACGACAAAATCCCCTTACAGGCCCCAGAGGTGAATCCAGAGGCCCGTCAACAACAACAACAAGACAAGCAGGCTGAGGAAGCGGCGCAAACCCCGCTGACACCTCCGTGGATGACCAAGGCTGAGCTGCGTGCGATCCTTCCCGACACGTTCATCATCCACGTCGGGTTTCTAAATGGTGGGTTCCCGCAGACTGAAACGTTGGTCCACGTAGATTGGGCTCTGAGCCAGTCCATCGTTAGCCCCAAAATCGCAGGAGAATTGCCGGTACGGAAGGCTCCTCTACTCTCGGGGCAACTCTCATTTGGTAAAGTCCGTCTACCCCGTAGCGACAAAATGGTGACGTTACATCTAAACTTTCCAAACAACTGTTATACATACGTCGTAGAGGATTGCTACGTCATCCGAAACGAGCGCTTCGACCAGAACCGACTAATCCTGGGTAGATCGTTCATGCGCAGATGCCTGCTGTCCGTCACCCATACCTCGGGACCCAGACTGAGGGGAGACATCGTTTTTGTTGACGACAATGGGACGACGGCCCGAGGATTTTACGAAAGAAAAAAGGGCCTATACTGAAGGACGAAGACCTGAGTGAAGTATGTCAGTAGCTGTTTGTTCCGTTTGTTAGCCTCGTCGTGGCGGTGTATTTCCTCTCAAGTTTTTTTTCCAAAAATTATAAGAAGTGGTGTTAAAAATTTAGTTTTCCTTATGTATGTTCTTTTTTGCATCGCCTTCAGTCATGACAACGTATTTTTTTTTTTTGTCGACACGTAGGCATTTTGTATTTCTTTCTTTATTTTATCCATTAGTTTGTTTGTCGCCTACCCTACGGGGCCAGCCAAGGGTGAGTGCCTTTTCTGTTTTTTTTTCAATACATGTTTGTTTATTTTGTGAATTCCTTTTCTTTTTTTGTATTAACCTTTTTCGTATGTTACCTCATTCAACGTGAACTCCAGTACGTCCCTCAACCAATTCCTTCCTTTTTTTCCAAATATTTCCTCGTGTCCCACTTGCAAAATTTGGGGGGGGGGGGTTTAATGAGATGCCCAACCTATAAATTTTTCCCTTGAAATAAATCCGTCTTTTCCCATTATTGATCCCCTGTTTTTTCGAAATATTTCTCTCCTCAACTCACAAATTCGCCGAATTATTTTCGAATTGTTATATACGTGTTTTTTTTCAAATAATATTGCATTTTGCTACGTATTTTCTCTCGTACGCGGCTAGGCTACACCGTTTTAACATGTTTAGCCTGTCCGTATTCTCTTTATTCACCACTTAGCCTAGCCGCAAATCTCGTACACCTATACAATAGCCTATACCATGTACCTGTAATTGCTTGCCTAACATTTGGCGGTCCGTTCGGTTGCTCGCCTAACGGACTGAAAAAGTCGTTAAAGTTTAAATTCGAATGCAGCGGCCGAAATAATTTATCTTCTTCCACAGGATTGGCTGTAATTTTGTAGTGTGAGATGTGTACGAGGCGATGCAATTGGTGGTGTGTTCTGGGGGGAATTTCTCTCGATGCCTGGTGCGATCCTTATAGTTTAGCCTACAGTTAGTTGAAGTTTAGCAGTTGGATCGCACCGTGTAGAGGTTTTTGCCTCAAAAGTGTTTTTTTTCGGCCACTAAATTTTCACTCAAAAATTAGAAAACTTACTCGGAGGGGGCTTCCCTCACCGTTTAATGTTACCACTATAAATCGCGAATTGTGTGTTTAAAATTATCCTTGATAGCAAGGTTTCATGCCTATTTTTGGAGGTCATGAAATATTTGAAATTTGACACTTTTCTAATAATTTCGTCCATTAGGGTGGCCAATTTGTAAGTCTTTTTGTGTCAATCGAAATTAAAAATCACTTGACCTTCAAGGTCAAATTCGAATTCTGGTCATTACAAAATTCAAAAAAGGCCACAGAGGGGTGCAGAAACCGCACCTCCATAGTGGACCTGCTTTCAACCAGATAGAGCAGCGGGAGCAGAGCAGAGGATCCAGCCAGTTGCTGTTTCAACTGTACCAGTGTTCGTCAGCGGGGCTACAACAGCCGGGGCGACAAGAGGCATCACAGAACAACACCACCTGAACTTGCATCGTCTCCAGGCCGCTGCGGAGCTGTCACGGAGGATCAGTAAATATATAGTTTTTTCTATAACTCTGTTTCAGACACTCTTTTCTTGGGAATCGAAATTAAAATGATAGCCTAATAATCAGGCATGTGGTGGGAGGGGGGTGGTTGGTTATTCTGGACTTTGGGATGTCAGTTTTAAAATGGTGAATTTTCCTTTTTCTTCCTTTTTGTTTTTTCCTACACTTGGCCATGCAGGAGTTCCTATACTCTACCTGCCTTTCTGTTGGCTCTTTTTTTTGTTTGTTGTTTGTGTGGTTTTTGTGATTTTTTTCGGACGTCACATGTTCAAATCAACGCCCGAGTAAAATATTACCAAGATATCGACATTTCACCCCGAATATCTATCTCATTGCAAAAAAGAGAGCGAAAGAGAAAAATAAAAACATAACCCATTAAACTTCGGTAAATGTTTTTTTAATTCAAATTTATTTGAAATTTTCATTTTTTTTTCTTACGTGCACCACAAAACTGTGTGAAAAATATGATAAAATTTGATAAAAAATATCTGGCGAAGATAATAATTAAAGCAGTTAACCATAAATAAAATGGCGAAGTTTCCTCCAGAAGTAATTTTCATTTTTATAAAGGTATAAAATAAGGGAATTCAAAAACCGAATAACTTATGGTGAAAGGAGGATTTTTTCTTACTAGTACCTAGCTATTAACATCCTGAACTGAAATTAAAACTAACTTCTAAACACATTTTGATTTTATTTATAATTATTAATCGACTAATTTTCTTGTTTCACATTTTTCGAGTCTATTTAATCGGATTGAACGGGCTGGTAAATTACTTTCACGATGATCACCTTCGAAAGTGCAGGAAATAATTGAGAGAAAGATCCCTTCATGTCAAACTCAACGATGAAACTCTTTCCAAAACGTACTAAATACAACATTCACATAACAATATACGAACCAGCGAGAACTTTTTTTCACCGAATGACACGGAAAAAATTGTAAATTTTTAAGAAGCATTTCCAGTTATTCATTTAAGCACCAGTATTTCGATATCAAGAAATTAAAAGCTAAAATATGGTAGCAAAACACATTTTTTTCAGAAAATCGAACGAACTTCAAAAAAATTCATAAATTGAAAAGAAAATAAAAATTTGCTTAAAAGAGAAAAATAATTCTTTAAAATTTCTCCAAATTACGGAAGTCGGCCCTTTCCTTCATTATGTAGGCTTGTAATTATGTCAATTCTGTTTGATTTTACAACAAAATATTTCACTTAGCGTCAACTTTGATAATTCCGGTAGATATTGCTGGAGAAATCTTCTATTTCTAACGAATTTTCATTTTTCTGTAATGTTTTTCAAGTTGGTACGGTTTTTTGGAGAAGTATTTTCATTAAATGTTTTTTCCGTTTCACTTTGAAACAAACTGCTTTTTAAGGATAACTTAAAAACTAGCACACCAATTCAATTAAAAAACAGTATGAAACTACCACGGGATCACCCTCTATCATTCAAAATTCATCAAAATCATTCCCCGGGGTGAAAAGTTATACCGGAACAAACAGAAAAAAAAAAAAACATGTACCTAAGTGTACGAATCGAATTAATCCTCGTTAGAAAACAACTTTTTGGCAAAAATTTGGAACGAAAGTTCAAATGAATTTACTGCGGATGTATAGAACATTGTAATACAGAGAACTTGGAACAAATTGAAGTGTCAAAAAATGTTATA
>WOFM01000239.1:293116-384016 GCA_011428145.1 Ericerus pela
GAAAATCGTAACCTATAATAATATTTTCTATAAGATCTTTGATGATATATGCTTTTAGGGGAATGCTTTTCCTTTAAATATTATTGGAATTGTGTAAACTCCTTCTATATTAAGTTGCATTTCATTTGCAGCATACAATTTATCATCTGTTGGTTCTAACAGAAGGTTTTTTGCAAATTTGGAGTGTATTAAAGTTGATTCTGCGCCACAGTCAATAAGTCCGTATGTTTCAGTTCCTAGAATACTACATGGAAGGTACAAACGACAGTTGATTTCGTAATTGCCAGTAGGAGCAATAACGACAATGTTTGGTTTTTTGTAGGTTTTGGACATTGATGTATTCTTTTTTCATAATTATCATTTTTTTCAGGTAACAGATTTTTTGTTTCTTTTTTGTCAACCCCTGCAACACAGTTTTGAGTTGCTGGGGGATTTACCCGTTTTTTGGAGTAGGATCATTTTGAGGATAAGTAATAGCAGGAAAGTTGTTTGGTTGTGTTTGATTAGGAGTTTGATTTTGGTTTAGGTTTTGGTTTGAGAATGGCATAGGATAATACATAAATGGTGTTTGGTTAAGATTATAAGGGAATTGTTGGAAATTGTAATTACGATAATTATATCGTTGAAATCTGTTGTTTTGTCCACGATAATATTATTGAAATTATTATTAAAATTGTTTCCATTATTATAATTATTATAATATCCGCGTCCTCTATTTCTTCCTCTAAAATTTCCTCTAAAATTATTTCCTTGATAATTTGAGTTGTTAAACTGTCTGTTTTGTGATGGAGTGTTGTTATTAGATCCTTTCGAGATCATTACAACAGCTGTTAATTTCTTTATTTCAGAAATTATGTTGTCATTGTTGTTTGTTGAAATGTTGTCTTGAGATTCTTCTTTTTCATTTTCTTTGGTTTCTTTTAAAATGTTATCATCTTTTTGTACAACATTTACGTGTTTTTTGGAGGATGTTTTAATTTGTTGGAGTTCTTTATTAGCATTTTCCATTGCTATCCTATATGTTTCTAATTGATTTTTTACTTTTTCGAGTTCTTTAGAAAAATTGGGTCTATTATAGGTCTTGTTTTATCTTTACAATAAAGATAATCATCGAAAGCATTATGTAGTGATGTTAAAGTTTTAGGTTTAAATTTAACTATATGTTCACGTTCTTTTTCACCAATGGAATGGTATATGTGATCTATTACTCTTTCTTCTGTAATATTAGGTTCTATTTCTTGTAATGTATTATTTACAAAGATAACAAAATCTATGAAGTCATCATCATCTTTATACCTACGATTATATAGACGTTCACGAAGTTGTGGTGTTGATTTTTTGAAGTCATCTTCAAACTGTTTTAAAAATGTTTTTATGTTTTCATTAGGGGAGTTTGAAAATGGGGATGGCCTGACATTTGAGATTGTATTTTCGGTCATTTTTTCTGTTAATAATCTTAGACGTCTGGTTAAGATATTGGATTTTTGTAAGGATTCTTGAGGTGTTCTCGAGGGTGAGTTAAAATTTATCAGTGATTCTGGAGAAAGTGAAATATTAGCAGATGAAGTGGATTCTTCACTGTTATTTGATAAATCTGGATTATATGATGTATTTTCGGGTATAATACCTAGTGTAGTATCGAAAGATGTTTTAGAAATTAATTGATTGGCTTTAATTTTGGCAGCACGAGAGGAATTTTTGGAAGGAATGATTAAATCGTCAACTTTTTCTTGATTTAAAAGTTGGTTAATTAAAGGATTTTTATGGGAAGTTATATATAAACTAAGAGCTAATTGAAATTCTAGTCTAGTTTTATTTTTAGGAAATGGATGAGAATTAATTGTTTCCCATAAAATTTTTAAACTTTTGATAGGAAGATCTGTAATCCAATGGTTTGGTCTGAGGGATTGAGCGTTTGGAGTTGTTTTATTATCCCAATCTTCTTCTTGTATGGAAATAGTAGAATTTGAAACACTTACAGGTTTTTGATGTTGTTGTTGTTGCAGCAGTTTGACATACGTTGATTTTGGAAGACGAATATCATGGGTTGAGTCTCAAAAATGTACCTTGATTGGCGAATTTGGATGCTTTCTGCGTGAAATTCGGTCGAACGATCTGCGTTGGAGTCTTCTCAGCGAACTGTATTGTTTTTTGATATCAATTTTTTACGAAAATTATTTTTTGTTCTGCATGAATTTTTTATTTTTAACTGCACGCTAATTCAATGTCGAAAAAAATTTTCCGAATAAAAATTTTTTGAAAAACTTTTCACGTTTTTAAATTTACTACTTTTTTATACTTAAAAAATCACTGGTTCGGGCGCCAATTTTACTTGTAACGGTATAGTTGTTACAAATAAACACAATAGTAGTTTAAGAGTATATTATTATAAAAAGTGAACAGATTATTACAAAGTGTGAACAACGTAAGAGTAAAACTGAATGAATGAATAATAATAATGAATTATGAATTAATAATAATGAATAATAATATACAGAACATTAGACTATTTATAAGGGTTAAGTTCGAGTGATTTGAATTGGGTATTGTGGGAGATATGAATATGATTGGTTATTTGAGGAAAACGTATTTCAGGTAAAACCAATGAAATTAAAAGGAAATGACAAAAGTAGGAGTGTATAAGAAATTAATAATAATTGGAATTATTGCAAGGTATCGAAATATATTCGTAGAAAAGATGACATCATGGAATATAGACGAAAACAGTTTATGGTGTACCGGAGGTGATGTCATCAGACAAGTCAAGACTTGAAAGACAAGTTTGAACTAGTCTTAAATGACGTGAATGAAAGGAAGTGTAAGTAGATGGAAATATGAAGAATAATGTGGGAAAATACGAATTAATAAAGTACGAGAATATTTGAAATAATATGTATGAAAATATCATTACAAGTTATTTTTCTTTATTTCCGTATCTTCTTATCGACATATAGAGAGGATAGCGCTAAAAAATTCTCGGCCGTATGCAAGTTTTCCGGTTAAGTTATGATCGGTTTAAGCAGAGTTATGCCTGAAATAAACTCAGTGAATATAATTTTTCGAATTTCTATTACAAAGGAATCTCCTCTTGTGACGTCACAACGTTGAGATAAACTTTGTGTTTAATGGTAAACACACGTTGCAATATTTTGTTTCCGTATTGCACGTGGATTTGTTTATTCCTGTCTTCTTCTTTTTGTTGGCATTCCTTGTTTGCTTATCTCCGGAGTTTCTTTTGTCTCACGGAGTTCCGATATTCCTCGCATATTTTTTTGCGGGTTTCAACTTACGTAGCGGATATTACTTTTTTGGGAGTAAATTTTTATTTTCTTCGCATTAACCTCTCAGACATGCGAGAAGGGTGGGAATTTTTACGTTTTTTAGTGCCAGTGGCCCTGCCTCTTTTACGTGGACATAAGGGGGCCTCAGGATCAAATGTTTTGGTTGTAACATTGTCCGCAAATCTTACTGACTTTTTTTGTGTTTTCTGTTGTGAGGTATTTTTCTCACTTTTCTCGACGGATTCTTCTGTGTTTATTGGTGAATCCGTCTGTATATTTTCTGTGCTTTCCTTATGCAACCTTTTAATTCTTTTATCGTCGCTTACCATATAAGCAGGCTTCAATCTGTCGATTGAAATTGTTCGAGGTTTGCCTGCTATGAGTATCACAAAGTTTTTTTTGTCTCGTGATACTACCTTGTAAGGACCGGCGTATGGTTTCTCCAGCACAGATCTCATTTTTTCGTCTCTAACAAATACGTGTGACGTATTGGCCAAGTGTTTTGAGACGTAAATCTTGGGCTGGCCATGGCGAGCTGCCTGTTTTAAAAAGTTGTTGGCATCATTTTGTATATTTTGTACCATGATTTTTGGGCTAACTTCTTTCAATTCTGTGAAGAAGTCCCCTGGGAGGCGTAGCTCTTCGCCGAACGTTAATTGCGCTGCGGAGTGACCTGTATCGGTTTGTAGGGCAGATCAAAGGCCTAAGAGGATGGTAGGAAGTATTTCTACCATCTCTTGGTATCATGAGACATGATGGAGGCTTTGAGAGCTCTATGCCATCTCTCGATTTTGCCATTGGCTTGAGGATGGTAAGCTGTGGTATGACTGTGTTGAACACCAAGCTTATTAGCCAGCTCTTTAAAGAGCGAGCTCTCGAATTGGCGACCTTGGTCTGTGACTATGACTTCTGGTACGCCATACCTCGCAATCCAGGTATCGTATAACCTTGCAGCTACTGTGGGAGCTGACAACTCGTGTAGAGGGATTGCTTCTGGCCATCGTGTTGCCCTATTATCGTCAACAGGTATCTGTGTCCTTGAGATGGTGGCAATGGGCCTACCAAATCCATATGAACCGTTTTAAACCAATCTGTTTGTTTGAAGGATTTGAGGGGCGAGCGAGTGTGTCTTTCTACTTTGGATTCTTGACAGTTCAGGCAAATGCGAGCCCATTTGTTGCAGTCAGACTTCATTCGTGGCCATACAAACCTTGCCAAAATTAAGTTAGCACTACATTTTGGCCCAGCATGTGACAGATTATGTACACTGTTGAAAGCCAACCTGCGATATTTTACCGGTAGAAATGGCCTATTCTTACCTGTACTGATGTCACATGTTAATAAAACATCAGTACCGGGAATTTTTCGCTGTCTCAATTTGAGAGTAGTATCATCGTTCGATAACAACTCTTGCAATTCTGCATCCTTAAGCTGTGCTTTAGCTATTTCAGCATAAGGCAATTGGACAGGAACTGAGATAGCTTCAATTCTACTCAGAGCATCAGCTGGAGTGTTAAGTTCTCCACTTATATACTGGATGTCAGTAGTCAATTGACCAATGTAGTCTAATTGTCGTACTCTTCTCGGAGATGCCGGTTCTGCTTTTTGTGTGAAGGCATATGTTAGGGGTTTATGGTCAGTATACACAGAAAAACATCTACCCTCTAATTGGTGCCTGAAATGCTTCAACGCAGCAAAAATTCCGAACAATTCCCTATCGTATGTGCTGTAATTCTTTTCTGTTTTTGAGAGCTTCCTCGAGAAGAAAGCTAGCGGTAATTTGATGTTGTCTTTATCAAGTTGGTACAAAGTTGCACCAATAGCAAAATCGGATGCATCGGTACTTTCGCATAACGGCAGACTTTCGTCTGGATGAGCCAATAGAGTTGCGTTTGCCAGTGTATCTTTGTTATTTTCAAAGGCCTGTTCGGCTTCTTCATTCCATTTGAGTGAAGTTTTGTCTTTCTTTTTACTTGTCTTTATTAGTGCAAACAGCTTACTTTGTTCAGCTGCTGCATTCTTCATGCAACGTCTATAGAAATTCACCATCCCCAAGAAACGCCTAAGTTCTGCGACATTTGAGGGCTTCGGGAAGTTCAATATTGGCTCTACCTTGGTCTTCAAGGGGGAAATGCCTTCGGTCGAGACTTTGCAGCCGAGGAAGTCAATTTTGGTCTGTGCATATAAGCTTTTGCCTACGTTGATAGTGAGTCCGGCTGCGTGTATACGGTGTACCATGGCTCTCACATTCTCCTCGTGCTGATGCTCACCGCCTTCTGAGCAAATGCAAATATCATCCAAGTATGCATATGCAAACGGCAATTCCCTAAACAGTCCATTGATGAATCGTTGGAAAGTTTGTGCTGAGTTGCGAAGTCCAAACGGCATTCGAAGGTATTCGAATAATCCAAAGGGGGTTATAACCGCTGTCTTTGGAACGTCCTGGTCGGCCATAGGAATTTGGTGGAATGCCCAGTTGATGTCAATTTTGGTGAACATCGTTTTACCCTTCATGTTCGCATTGAAGTCCATTATGTTGGGGACTGGGTAGCGATCAGGAACTGTTATGGCATTTAAGGCCCTGTAGTCTCCAACAATTTGCCACTCTCCACTTGCTTTTTTCATCATGTGGATAGGAGAGCTCCATGAGCTTTTTGAGGGGCGACATACGCCCTCCTCAATGATGCGATGGAAGTACTCTCGTGCTGCTTTGAGTTTGTCGGGTAATAACCTCCGTGCTCTAGCATGGCAAGGCTGTCCTTTGGTTTCGATGTAATGAACCGTGTCGTGTTTGTATGTAGGAGGCCTGCGAATTGAGGGTTGAGTGACTCCAGGATAGTCAGACAGGATCTGTAAGAGTTGTCCGTCGACTTTGGTACAGCTGGATATATTTTTGTCCAGTCTGTAAGCTAGCGTTTTGCCATCCACACAATGTTTAGATTCACTATCGATCAGTTTGCCGTGTTTGAGGTCAATGATCAGGCCATAATGTGCAAGGAAATCAGCACCCAGGATCGGGTTTGGAACATCTGCAACCGTGAAGGACCACGTCATATTTTCGCTGAGTCCGATGTCGACTTTGCTGGTCTCGAGTCTGTAAGCTGGAAGGTTTTGACCATTCACAGTATGGAGGTAGTATTTCGGAGGGAGTACTTTTTGGGTTCTGTTAACTGGCAATATGCTCAGGTCTGCTCCCGAGTCAATTAAGTACCTTCTCCTGTTAGTCCTGTCCTTTATTAACAGGCATAGATGGCCCCTCGTTCTAGTTTGACGCCTCCTTGTTGAAGGATTTACCCCACCATCTGCATCTGTTGTTGCATTTGGTGGCCTCCGTGCCAAACCTGTTGTGAAAAAAGCAACTTTTATCATCCCAATTTCGAGAGTGGATTTTGGGAGATGATGTTCTAGGGGGAGTTGAACTCTGACCCCTGTTACTGGAACTAGATCTGCGGTCTCTGGACCGGGACTGTCGTCCTCTGCTATTGCCACTGTTGTTATTGTTGCTTCTTGATTTAGATCTTTGTCGCCAGCTACTATTGGGTTTCGTCGAACCTTGGCTTTTGTTTCGTTTTACCTCCTCGGTCAACTGAGCTATTTGGGCTCGAAATTGAGCGAGCTCTCCAGTCTCTGCAGTTACTGCACTGACCACTGGCTTTGACCTGGTGTACTCAAGCACACTGTCTGCTGATTTCGCAAGGAAGTCCAAATCCGCGGATGTATTGATCACCGTTGAACCAACGGCGGCTAGGCATTGCACAACACTTTGTGGAAGTTGTTTGCAAAATTGATTGCCTATGACAGAAGGGGCTACGATATTGTCCGCCTTCTGCCTTAACTTCGCCATGAAGATCGAGGGTTTGTCATCCCCCATCTTCATACCACCCATCACATCATCAATTATTTCGTTCTTGGTCTTTCTGAAAACATTCTTGATCTTCCTGACGAACCAGGCATATTTGTCATCTTCTGTCGAAGGGCATTCCATAATGTCCGGAATGTGGCGGATTATCTGCGGGGGCATGCCTCCACAGATATGTGTATACCGCTGGTTCAGAGTTATATTTTCTGTCTTGAACCTGCCTTCCAATAGTGTCAACCATAATTCTACCTCATTTGGCAGAAATTCCGGGATCTCTATCCTTCGTCTATAGAAGTTGGGGTTCTGTCCTGGCTGCAATTGCAGTAGTTGCAAAATCTGCCCCAAAACTTCGGGTGTCAGCTGCGGCTGACTACTACCTCCCTGCGATGGTTGTGGGTTTTCAGTTGGTGGTGGAACCATTGCTGTGTCTTTCTGGTGACAAGCGTATTCCACAGAACTACTTCCTTCCTTGCTGGTCGAAAACACTGGCTCCTGTGTTTGTAGGACAGGTGTTTTTGGGTCAGAACTTTGGCTTAAAGTTCAACCACTTCTCAACGGTTTGACTGCTAGTTCTTCTTTGTTTATTGCAGTTCCCAGTTGTGCTAATTCTGGGTGTTGAGGGCCTTCTTCTATGTTTGCTAAATTCGTAGAGTGTCGAGTCAAAGTTGGGGGAGTTGGGGGATGAGTCCAACCTTCTTCCTCCAGGTATACTGTCTTGTTTCTCTTTGTTTATATATTTTAAAGAGAGGGGTATAAGTTCCCACTTCAGCAGACTCTACCTCGACGACCAAAAAGGTGTCTTAGTCTGCAAAAAAATATTTTTTAATTTGCCGAGCAAGCGAGTATCTTGCCAGCGCACTGCGCCACTTTTTGTAATAGCACCTAAGCGCCTAAGACACCTCTCGACGTAGCCAAAAATCACGTCGGGGTCACACTGTGGAATACCTTGTCGTGAGAGATATTCTCACCAGAAGGAAATTCAACAGAATTTAAGCGTGTTCAGCCACTTCGTACAAACGTATGGCTAAGCCAGAACCAGACCAAACACTGGCGATTTTAGAACCAGTTTGGGCGGTTTTTATACGGGTTATTTGCACGCACACAAACTCACATACGTAAGGTAATACGTATGTCGGTGAGGGTGGCCAGGTCGCATCATCCCCTATCGTGATAAGAGATGGCTGGCTGGTTTGTGTACGGATCGTCACATTGTTCGGTGATGTCACGATTTGGTACTTGTACATTACCTGTATGTACTTGCAGGTAATTACGATCGAACGTATTTCATGTTTGGTTTAACGTCGTACAGACGAATAAGTTGGCCTGCCCTTTGGGGTAGCGACTGTCGTCGAGGGGTCTGAGCCCCTTGCCTCATACCATTGAGTCCCCACAATTTATATTTGTTGATGGTTTATTATGACTGTATAAAATTTGAAAGCATTATTTTCTTAAATGAAAAATTAATTATGATGATAAAGTATGTTAAATGACCATATAATTTTAAATAAAACCAAAGAAGTAAAATAAGGTTTTGAAATAAAAATAAATAAAACAAGAACATGTGATTAATTTTGGTAGAGACAAGTTCATGCAAATTAGAAAAACCAAGAGAAAATAGAACTTTACCGGAAGTACCATCTGGTTAATCCGCACCAAAATCGGTAGAATGCTACACTAAATTATAATGAATATTTGTTTCAAATTTCGTACATAGGTAAGATTCCGAAATTCCGCATTTTATGACCAATATAAAAACAAAAATAGCGGTACTGGAAGTACCGTCAAGCCAATCCGCGCCAAAATTGGTAGCGTACTAAAATTAATTAAAATAAATAGGAATTTATTCCAAATTTCATGGCTACTGCTGAAAAATTGAGCATTTTAGAGTAAAAATTGTTGGAACTATTCATATGTTGGTCAAGTACTAGTTGGCTACACTGATTGATATATGTGATCAGTCACTATGTTTGTCTATAATTTGTTTTGCGTCACTCTGTGTTCTAACTCTGTTGAGTAATCATTAATATATGTATATTGTTTCTTCTTTTAATAAACCTTTTTCTCCTGGTGCGGTACATGGTGTTTTACTTGTTGATAGTGTAATATATAATTCTTCATCTTATTCACCTGCTTACTACATCGGACAACTACCCCCTTGTCCAATATGGTGGAGGCAACGGGTATCCAGAATACAGCTGGAATTACCTATTCCAAAGGATAAAGATTCCGAAGAAAGAAAACATGGTCAGATGCAAATATTATTCGTCAGTGAGTATGGTGAAGAGGGTGGTCAGAAATAAACCGTAAGTCAAAATAATTTATTAATTAATTCCTTTTAAAAGTCTGTCGACAGCATTAGGTAATTTAGTAATAATTGGTGTTTGGTGGTTTAATATTAATTATCGTAATTAATTTACTTGACTTACGTACTAGTTATAATTTGGAGAGAGAGAAAATTGTGCATGTATTAATGGTGATTGAGTAGGCTAAATATATTAAGGTGTATCGGGAATTTCAGCTATAGCACGTAATATGGAGAAAGTATATATGTGTAAGCTCTTTAGAAAATAATGAAGAATCATGTAGACACATCTTTCATCTTTCCATACTTAAAATCCATCAATAGATGAATATAATACAAATCTAATATATATATATGAGAGATCTCTGCAACTCACTATATCAGCGAGTGCGAAACACAGACAGAAACTGTGGTTATTTTAAGAATGTGAATACATATTCTTACATATGTATTTCGGAGAATTGATGGCGGACTACTTGGGCTGTAAGGTTTTAATAGTGAGTAAAACAGTGTATATGTGGAGAATCGAATGAAGAGTGTATTTGAGAGGAAAGGAGAAAAAGGAGAGAGAGACAGAGTTAGGTATTTGGAGTAAACTATGTGAGTGTGAGTGTAATGGTGTTGGACGGTACTGGGGAGAAAAGTTGAAAATTAAATGGAGACGTAATATCTATAATAACCATGGTTAATCAGGAGAAAATGAATGGAGTATTAGTCAAGAGTCAGTTTATTTTTAGTTGAAAGTTACAAGTCTGAGGAGAATGTAAAAATTGGAGGAAGAAAAACTTCTAGAAGTGATTTGAGAAATACTGGGATAAAGCGTTGCATATTTGTAAGGTGGCAGCTGCAGCGTAGTTGATAAAAAAAATTATACGAAACAGGGGCCAGGCTGTCGGTAATGTTGATGCCAACCGACCAGTCAAAAATGGAGTCAAAATTTACGTCTTATCGTGCGAGTAAAAACAATATAAAAAAAAGACACGGAGTCTATCATAGTGTGCAATACATACACACACATACAAAAATATTCACGTGAATTGGAGATTGGCAAGCCTATATAAGTGTGTGTGTGTGTATTTATGAAGATATGGAGACCCAAAACGTAATCCCCACAGTTGGAGAAGCATGTTATGACATTGCAAGAGGTCATCTTTTGTATTTTGGAGAGCTAATTGGAGATAAATGGTAATACACATACACACACTTACACAGTCATTTGTTCAAATTTCCAGAAATTTTGTGTAGCAAAAAAAGGAGATTACATTAAAACCAATCAGGGGGTAGTATTAGGATCGAACCAAAAATTTAAGCCTTTTAATGGTGTATCGGATCGAGAGAAACGGTGAAGTCAAACAGACAGTTAGTTGCATAAAATGACATGAATAGAATTGAACTCCTCATTTGATGTCTGTTATTTGGTGCAGTTATAATGTTTTATTGTCTACTGTGGAATGTAATCCTGATTTTCAAACTAATATCGCATTTGGTGTGTCATATTTACAAATTACTGCTGACAGTTATAATTTTTTATTTCGTATTCTTTTATAGGTGAAGTTCTCTTCCTTGGTCAGTCAGCATCTATAATATTTTTATCATACCAAATTTTTTTTACCTATTCTATTCATTGTCGCAATTTATTTTATGCATTCTTTCTTATTATCGGCATCTGCTTAAATTGTTTATCTACCGTTGCACTCGATAAGTGCAATTTTGGTTTGAAATATTTTTTATTATTTATTTTCTTTGTGTGAGTACCCGATCCTGTTTGTAAGTCTGCACAGATTTTTCGTAATGATAGGTATTTGTCGTTGCAAAGTTTGGTTCGATCCTATAAGTGCCCTTGATTTAAAGTTCGCAAAGTTAAGTAATAAATATTTATGGAGTAATTAATTTAATAAATGGAGAAATAATTAGTTTATCGATGAGAGATTAATAGTTGAATTCGGAGTGACATAATGTGATTAAAATTTACTAATGAGAGTGAAATAAATATATTTTAAATAAAGAAATGCGAGAAAATTTACGAAACATTTCAAAAATTATATAGGCCTAATAAATATTACGGAGAAAAAGCGCTATGAAATTAATATTAAGATTATAATATATTGATAATTAGGGCGCCGTCGTTACCTTTTATTATTATAGTTCCGAATTATTTTTTATTGTTGCCATATATGGAGTTATTGGAGTTGCGTAATTATAGGTCCCCGATATAATAATATAATGGAGTATATAGATATAAATTAATTTACCGATGGTAAGGTTAGGTATATTATTCTTTTTTAATCGCAAATACCATCGATGGGTCAATTGGAGGAATGGAAATTATAATATTTCAAGACCATCTCAAATGGAGAATGATTAAAGGCAGGAAAATATACCCAATCCAAAACAATCTTTGATTATGGGTTAATCATATGGATGGGCGTTGCGTTCGCGTCCTGAAATATGGTTAACTAACTATCTCTAGAGATGCCTGTGTGTTCCTTGCATTTAAAGGAGATAATGCTTCAAATTGTGAGTAGTGATGTTCATGCTCACAATTTAGAAGCAAGGTTGAGCCCCTTATCCCTCAAAATAAAGTGGAGTTATATTAACAAAATGAGCCAATCAGATCTAGAACCAAACTTTGTGTATCTTTTTGTTATTTATTTTTCGTGCAAGTATTTGACACTTTGTAACCGATTGCGCATTTTATATAGTATAATGCCAAGAGGTAAGAAGACTAGATCTGGCGAGGAAGGTGGCTCACAGAGCTGTAATCAAAGCGGCGGCACTAGCAATGCTTCTATTCCTGTTGATAATAGTATGGAGGTAGAAGAAGAGTTATTAGGAATTGAAAAGATTGTAATTACAGTGGATGAATCCACTGAAAATGAGTTGTTGAATAATACGCAAAAAGGAACCAGGGGTAAGAGGATAATTTCTTTCGAGGTTGCTTTTAATTAAATAATAAATATAGAGAATAATAATAATTTTGGAGGGAGCTTGAATTTAGTAGTGACGTCGTAGATAGGCCAAGTATCGATGAGAATGGATAAAAACCAAATATCATCGATTCTCGATGGTTATTTAAAATTAAACCAGAACCACAAGAAGGAGTACGTTATAAAGCTAGGTTAATTGGAAGAGGATTTAAGGATAAAATGGAGTATAGTTTAATGGAGATTTATGCACCAGTAGCACCATTGGCAACAGTACGAAACTTACTAACGATAGTAAACAAGTACAATCTGGAGATTTGTCAAATGGATGTAAAAAACAGCTTTCTTGCACGGAGAATTATCCAGCCCCATGTATATGGAAATCCCTGAGGGAGTAGGAATAGATCCATTGGAGAGAATAAATAAAATTTGTAAATTAAATAAATCTATCTACGGACTAAAAACCAGCCCAAAAATCTGGAATACCTTATTCAAAGCTGAGATGAAAAATTTAAACCTTACAAGCGATATAAAAGATCCATATTTATTTACATGGAAAAATGGAGAAAAGTCTATAATTCTATTAGCATACGTTGATGATATATTGATAGCAGGAAATTGTATTGACTCAATAAATCAATTAAAGGAGAAACTTAGGCAGATTTTTAAATTTTCTGATATGGGGACACCTAAAGAGTATCTGAGTATCAAAATTAATAGAGATCGGAGAAATAATAAAATAATACTTAAACAAACACGTTTTATAAATAAATTACTGGAGAGATTTAAAATGGAGGAATGTAAACCTTATAAAACACCAATGGTCACTAGACAGGTTAAAAGGAGAAATGAGAATAATTATGAGCATACATTTGAGATAAAAGAATCAGGAGAAAAGTACCCCTTTAGAGAAGCTGTAAGATGTTTGTTATATTTGACTGGAGGAACCAGACCAGATATAGCTCTGGCAGTTAATTTGATGAATAGATGCCAGACAAACCCCACAGCTGAAAATGTCCAAGAAATTAAAAGAATATTTCGTTATCTTAAATATACTGAAAATACAGGATTAACATATACTAGTAAAGGAGAAACATTAGAAGGTTTTTCAGATGGTAGCTGAGGAGATTGCCTGGAAACAGGTAAATTCACTGCAGGCATCTGATTAAACTGTTTGGAGATACAATAATGTGGAGATGTTATAAACAAAGATCTGTGACTACCTCTATGTGTGCTGCAGAATATATTGCTATGAGTGAGTTATGCAAAGACTTAGTGGTACAGAGTGAAATAACGGAGAAAATAACTGAAGTATCTTTATTACCCGCTAACATTTATTGTGATAGCAAATCGGCGATTGATGGAGCACAAATGGTAGGTGCTCCAGGACTTAAATATATTCACACTAGATATCATTATGTATGTGAGTGCTTACAAGAAGGAGTAGCTAATTTAATAAAAGTAAAGTCTGAAGAACAAGAAGCAGACATTCTAACCAAACCTTTATCTATAGGAGTCTTTCAAAATTTGGTAAAACTAATTCTCAATGTAGAGGACAATGTCAATTTTAGTTAAATTATTGGAGGATTGATCATTAAAAATTATTAACAAAGACCATTTGTGGGGATTTGTCCCGCCGTGAGGCTCGGCCTCTGCCGATAGGCGATACGTCAATCGTAAGATTGACGTATCAACAATTAATAAATTACGAACTCGCACATCGTCTATATAGACGATGTGCGGTCGCATACGAAGCAGGCTACGTAAATATATACGTAGCCACTCGCTTATACGTAGCCAGGCACGGCCCGCATATACCCGCGCCATACGAGCTACGTTTGCCCTACAGTACCCGCAGTTTCCCGGCACTGTACGCTACACAGGTTGGCTGTCTACACACCAAACAACGTAGACTTATTCGGACACGACTTTTCCTTCTGAAGTGTGGTAACTCGCCCAGTTCCCACACACTGGTTACCTCGACGTGATAGGTAAGTCTCGACTTTGGTAAGTCTTGAGGTATAAGAGGTCCTTGAACCCCTTAAGGCGCTAGCAGCAATATTACTCCCTCCGGGCGCTAGAAGCGCTGGCGCTAGCAGCGCTTTAAATGAGGTGAGGCTAAACATAAATATTACTATTGTGGTGGTTGAAAAATTTTTTACAACCATTCTCTGGAGTCGTTTTATGTTATTGGTAGTGATCTAGTTTATGCAATTTGCTAGTGATCACTCCCAAATTATAGTCTGTTAATGGAATTTTACCCCCCTGATAAATATATTTGCCAGTCTATTAAGGACTGGGTAGGGATAGACAGCACTGGAGGACCCAAGTGACAATCATCCTCTCACCCCTCCTGCCTTTGCAGCTAACCCCCAACCTACTGTATCCACATCTGATACAGATAGGAAAGCTAGAAGAAATCAAGCACAATTGTTAGAAATTAATATCTCACAAGAGGAAATAGCAGTTTGCAAATTAAGAAGTGGTAAAATACTTCCTGCAGATTCCGTTTTAGCGGAAACTTCTAGTTTTGTTGCTGAACCACAAATCTTAGGTTGCAACACAAATACTCTTTGTCAGTCAATAAACTCTGCAAATCTGCAAAATAGGATGGAATCTCTTGAGGATAGAGCTAGGTTAGCAACCCAACAAGCTGCAGAAGCCTTGCGCCTACAACAACAGACGCAAGCTGAAAATGAAAGGCTCCATCAAGAGTTAGAACAACTCAGAATACAGCATGAACAACCTCCGGTTCAGCTACCTGCTGGTCATCCCGTTGGTCAAGAAAATTTAGACACTTTCAACCAGTTCAGGCGATTCATGGAAATTCGAGAGCAGAACAGAGCTCCGAATGCAAATTTTGATGTAAGAAGAATTAAAATAAAAGTACCAGATTTCCTCCCAAGGGAAGTAGATGTCTGGTTATCATTACTCGAAGGCAAATTCAAAAAAGAAAAACTCCCAGATGAACTCAGATATGAACACATCTGTGGAGATATGCCAGCTGAAATAATGAGGACTGTTCCAAATATAATGGAATGTCCAAATGATGAAGTTAATAAATATGAGTGGTTCTGTAATAAAATCCGAAACATTTATGGTAAAACCGATGATGAAGCCATTAACCAAGTCATGGGTGGCATGAAACTTGGAGATGAAAAATCTTCAGTATTCATGGCCAAATTAATCAAGACTGGTGGCAAAATGGTTACACCAATGGTAATTGCAAATCAATTTTGTAAGCAATTACCCACCAGTGTCTCACAACTAATATACACACTTGGTGCAAATTGTGCAGAAAATGTAGAAAGACTGGAATATCTAGCCAAGATTGCTGATGATGCCCTACAGGCCAGTGTCAACCGACCTTCTGTAGCTGCCTTATCATCAGAGGTTGAGACTAATGAGCTGAGAGCACAAATAGCCCAGCTAAACAAAAATTTTCGCGAATTAAAAAATGAAAATAGAAACCTAAGAAAAATGAATTCAAATCAGAAAAATAATAACTCGAAAAAACGCGATTATAGAAGTAATAATAGGCAATCTAGGTCCAGAGACCAAAAGCATAACAATAATTCAGAAAAAAGGGGTTGTAGCCCAAGAGGAACTCCCCCTTGCCCAAAATCTAAAAGTCCCAACCGAAAACCATACAACAATAAGTGATGCTACTACCACAATCTATTTGATGAGAAAGCCACTAAATGCACACCAGAATGTTGACTATGATAGATCGAGCAACTAAGTGGACAGAGGCTATCCCATTAAAAGAGATGTCAGCCCCAACAGTGGTTGAAAAACTCTATGAAACATGGATCGCCTGTTTTGGTGTATCTGAAGTCATTGTTACAGATCAAGGTTGCCAATTTGAAAGTTCACTTTTCAATGAACTTGCGTCCAAGCTGGGTGCAAAACATAATCGAACAACAGCATACCACCCCCAAGCCAATGGTGCAGTGGAAAGGTGGCATCGTGCTCTGAAAGCCTCAATCATGGCGACAGACACAAAAAGATGGGCTGATATTTTACCCACCATCTTATTAGGACTCAGATCTGCACTACAGTCAGATACAGGATTTTCTGCTGCGCAACTTGTGCTCGGTGAAGAGCTACGCTTACCCGGAGACTTTTTTACAACATCTCAAGATGTAAGTCCCAAATTGATGATTCAAAACATCAGAGATGATGCAAACAGCGTCATAACTAAGCAGCTTGACATGGCCAGCCTAAAGTCTATGTCTCAAAGCACTTGGCCACCACAACTCATGTGTGGGTGCGAGATGACAGACTCAAAGGTACATTTGAAAAGCCATATGCCGGCCCATACCAGGTTATATCACGAGACGAGAAAAATTTCGTCATAATGATAGCAGGTGAACATAAAAAAGTCTCAATTGATAGACTAAAACCTGCATTCCTGGTTACCAATGACAAGGAAAGGCTGACAGCAACCATCAGACAAAGGAATTAGAGGTCAAGCATAATAATGACCCATACCCCACATTGCCTGATAAGACTGACTCACAACAAATTGATAACGAGTTAATTGAAACAAATAGTGGACAGACAAAAAGTGAAATCAAAAATAATTCACAATACGAAAATAAAATGGAACAAAATTCCGAGTCCAATTCACAAGTGTTAGGATTGGTTACTCCAAAGTTAAATAAAAATAAAAAATCCGTCAAATTTGATGACAACATTATGGAAATTGAATTTGATCCTTCAAAACCTATCATCGTTAGAAAAAAAGGTAGGCCTAGAGGTTCATACAAAATTAAAAACATGCTTCCTACTCGCAAGTCTGCCCGTATTGCACAAAGAAATAACAAAAAAGAAAAAACTATGGTAGAAATTGGTAAAAACACTCCAAAAACAACCAAGGGTAAATTAAAATAATTCCCCATGTACCAACAAAAACAAATAAATTCGTGAAAAATCAAAAATTGACTTCCGCCTGACTCTGGGTTTGAACCCGTCTTGCGAGTTTCCAAACAAAATAATTCAGCGCATGAAAAATCGCTTGTAAATAACAAAATACGGAAACAAACGAACTTAGACGAAATTCCTACGTAGCAAAGTGCAAAAAGGAATTTGCAAAAACACACTACTATACATGTTAACACACTCATGTGTTTGTGTGTGTAAACAAAGTTCGTTGCCACGACGAAACAAAAAAAAAAAAAAAAAAAATATTTTTTTACCTGTTTGCGTAATCTCACGCACATAACAAAAATAATATGAATTCTATTCAAATTATTGCAAATCTGTACTTGACGATTCTGCCAAAACTACAATACCGAAATACATCGAGTTTGGTATCATTTTACTAGTCTTGACAAGACGATCATCTTTGTGAATGCTAAACGGACAGATAAGGTGAGAGAAAAAATGACCATAGTCGATCAAGTATATTTTGTAAAGCTTCACTCGTGTCTTTGCACTCTGATTGACAACGTCTTACTTGCCTTCTAAAAATTTTTGTATTTCTTGCTAACACTATATTTGGTGCTGCAATTTTCAAGCCTTGTACTTATTGTACTATCCTCTCTCCCTTGTTCCAAATTTATTTCAACCTGAACTCTCGAACATGTCTGATAATCCTTCAAACCTCGGGTATGTTGAATCGTCTGAAGAGCTCCTGTCCGATGAGATGCGACGACGCTGCAATGTCGATTATACCTGAGAACTAGCTCAACTCCAAGAGGCTGAGGAAGATGCCCTAATTGGCTACTCTCCCCCTCTGAGCACTGTCCGTGGTATCTTGCGAGAAATGGGTCAAGATACCCCTTGCCTAGACCCTATCCCGGATGATGTACCGCTGGAACAACAGCCATTGGCAATCCCAATGGAGGTTGTCCCCTTGGTAGAGGCCGTGGAACCCATTGTTCCCCCTCCTCCACAGGTGGTCGAAGTTCCAGTATTCCACATACCAGAACCTAGACCAATTCCTGTTCCTGTGGCTATGGTACCACCCCCTCCTTACATACCTCCTATACGAGAACAAAATAACTCGTCTGCTTGTTTTACCCCCTACTCACGAGGAAACTCTGATCGTGGACGTGGTGCTCCCCGCCATAGGGGTAGAAACAGTCAAAAATCATTTAAAGCCCGACAAGCCGCCCGCACCAACCAATACAAAAGCTTGGGCGCGGTATTAGCCTTCACCATCCACAGTTGGGAGATGGAACAACGAGACAATAGGAGATAGGGACCATAGTTAGGCACACAGCGATAGAAATCCCCCAATTGCTGCGCAAGGTGTCATTTTTGTGGCGCAAAAATTGGGGGGGAGTGCTGTGGGGATTTGTCCCGCCGTGAGGCTCGGCCTCCGTCGATAGGCGATACGTCGATCGTAAGATCGACGTATCAACAATTAATAAATTACGAACTCGCACATCGTCTATATAGACGATGTGTGGTCACATACGAAGCGGGCTACGTAAATATATACGTAGCCACTCGCTTATACGTAGCCAGGCGCGGCCCGCATATACCCGCGCCATACGAGCTACGTTTGCCCTACAGTACCCGCAGTTTCCCGGCACTGTACGCTACACAGGTTGGCGGCCTACACACCAAACGACGTAGACTTATTCGGACACGACTTTTCCTTCTGAAGTGTGGTAACTCGCCCGGTTCCCACACAATTCATTTGGAGAAATCAATTGACACAATAATTATTTATTTTTCAGACGAATCATAAGAAAAAGAGAAATCAACGATCTCAAGTTAAAATCATATAGTTAAGTTTTAGTTATGTTCCTTACATTTCCTATGTTCCTTTCAAGTCAATATGTTATTTCTTTATTATAAAGAAAAATATGTATATACCTATATAATTTCATTATTATAATCGTCTGAAAAGATTTCTCTCTGTGTCATACTCATTCGAGAAAAATTCACACACAAATTGAAGTACCATAAGTACAAGTTTTTCATAAAATTTATTGAATGGTTTTATGGTGGCTTAAGGCTTTTCAATAAATATAAATATAAATATAAATATTTTGAATATTCTTACATAAATATAATGAAGTTTTGCCCTAGGAGTTGGGATTTCTTCAAAAGGGAGATTAAAGGCTTTTCTTCTATATAAGAAAAGTCAATGGAGTGGAGACAATAATCGAGAGATATTAAAGAGGTTTTTTTACCATTCGTGGTTTTTCCTCTTATAAGTCAAGGAGAATAGAATTAATTATTCTATGTTGACTAATTGGACTTTTTACTAGTTTACTAGGTTTTCTCCAGAATTATCGCACCTGAGACATACAACATAGACAAACATTGAACAAAATTTATCTGAAACATCCAAATCCAACGTCATCACTCAACCAAGGTGGGAGTGTTGGAACTATTCATATGTTGGTCGAGTACTAGTTGGCTACACTGATTGATATATGTGATCAGCCACTATGTTCATCTATAATTTGTTTTGCATCACTCTGTGTTCTAACTCTGTTGAGTAATCATTAATATATATTGTTTCTTCTTTTAATAAACCTTTTTCTCTTGGTGCGGTACATGGTGTTTTACTTGTTGATAGTGTAATATATAATTCTTCATCTTATTTACCTGCTTACTACATCGGACAACTATCCCCCTTGTCCAATAAAAATAAAAACAAAAATGGTGGTATCGGAAGTATCATTTGGCCGACCCGCACCAAAATCAATAGGTATTATCACTGGCTTAGTACAAATGTTCGAACCAAATTTTGCAACCTGTATGGTGGAAACAAGAAATACACACACACACACACACACACACACACACACACACACACACAATACATGTCTGTGGTGTCAGATTTGCTTAACAGATGCTGAGGACCTTTGACTCAAACCCCGAGCTTAATGTTTACTGATATATTACACAACCAAATCTGAAAATAAAAAATTTCCCATTTTTTGGACTCATTGAGGGTCGAAGAATGGGTCTAATGAAATTAACCTCATATTTTAATTCAGCGCCTCAAAAAACATGTCTGATGATATATTACACAATAAAATCTGAAATAAAAAATTCTCCTCTTTTTGAGCCCAATGAAAAATTCTGTCTATAATGATAAAATTAACATCAAATTCGAATTCAATGCCTCGAAATACATATCCGGTTATGCAATAAAATATGAAAATAAATAATTCTACCTTTTTTGGGTCCATGAGGGTCGATAATGATGAAATGGCCATCAAATTCGAATTCAGTGCCTCAAAATACATGTTCGTTGATGTAAATTTAAGAATCAGGAAAAGGCCACTAAATAAAGCACTAATAAGTTTGCATAATGTTTTTCCTCGGTTCACTTTATACACACGCAGTGCTATTAATTCAGCTTTCCCCGATTTTCCTTCATAAATAAGTTTTCGGAAGTGATAAAATAATAAAACCAAGCCTAAAACCTTCCTAGATTTATGAAGAATGCACGTACAAAAATTCAGCAACATCGGTTTAATGGATTCTGAGATTATCCTTAACATACTTCTCCAAGTTTTTCTCTTTATATATTAGTGTACACGCGCGCGCACACACACGCACACACACACATACCAGCCAAGTCAAAAATATACACCTCAATATGCCTTTACAACGTTGTTCAAGTCAAAAAAAGACATGAAAATGAGATCATGAATATATCCTATTTATTTTTGGTATATTCATTTTCTTGCAAAGAGTATTCAATAAAAGTAAATTTCTTATTAGTATCAGAATAAATAATGATATGAATCGACACGTACTGATATTCAAAAACAGTATTAAACGATAAAAAAAATTGAGTAGAAGACAGGAAGTAGAAGCTGAAAGATGAGAATTTTTTTTTAAATTGCTATCTGCAAGGGTGCAAGGTTTGTTTATTTTTTGGCTTCCCTGGTTTTCCTTGTCTTTCTGTACTTTAGGTTCTCTCTATATCAAAATTTAAATTCGATAAATTTTCATTTTTCTATTTCTAAATATACCGATGTAAATAGTATTAATATCAGTTGATAGGTACGTATATAACCTACTTAATTATTTTGATTTTTTATATCGGTAGGATGCTACCTACTGCTCATACAAATACCAAAATCAAAGTTAAGCAAATTCAAAAAAATATTTTAACAATGAATTTGTACGGAAATGCCAAATTTTGCAAACTCTGAACGCATTCAATTTTTTCGCTGGAATGAGATCATGATTTTAATATAATTATTTATAATACACAATGAGACGCATGTCAGAAAACCCGTCTAAAAATATAGAACTACTGCGACGCATGGGACTAGTTTGTTTAAAAATGTACGAGTTTAGTATTTCCCAAAAAAAGTTAAGGAGAAAAGCATGAAACTAAAAATCGGTTACCTGACGATTTTCTAAGGCAAAATATTACGCCTAACAGATTAATAAAATTATTGACCACAGAAAATTTTTCTAGAGTCAAAAACAACTAATTCGAGGGGTGAACTAACTTTTCATGAAAATACAGACGTAAGAAGTTTTCACATATTAAGCTATCGTTCGTAAAACAATAAGTACCTAGGTATTCGGCACGTCGAACAAAAAATAAAAAAAAAACGTATCCATATTAATGTGACGATTGACAAAACAAGTTTTACGATAGTATACAACTGTCACAAATTTTGAGAATAACTGGCAAACTGAATTGTTTGTTCAGTCTTCCACGTAATTGAACTGATAGGCAATTTTCATTCGCACTGTTCTCGCATCCCTATTCAAATAAGCAAACACGTGCTTCAGCAAAATGAAGCAAACGTATACGATCGAAACAAAACAAAAAAATAAAATAAAACAAAAACCAATGAAAAAGTATTTTTATAATTCACATCACCAAACCTTGTCGATCAAAACCTGGCTCTCAAAAAGTTCAATATTTTGACGACGTCGTAAAACGTTCATGCAATCGATTAATTTGTGAGAATTAGAGGCGTTCGCTGTTCTAAATTTCCTTATGCAAACCCTTGAATAAAAGAAACTGAAAATAAAAAAACCATTTTCATGCACGTGTTTTGAATACCAATGCAACAGCGCAAGTAATCAGTTTATCACAATTATAATTTTAACGTAATTCGAAGGTTATTGATTTTTTTCAGAATAATTATGTATCATGGGTTTCTATGGGAAACGATGAACGAAATAACCTATCTTGTTCAAATTATATAAGAAAATACTTCGTACTTTCCATTGACTCTTTTCAATTCTAAAGTAGCTATCAATCTGAAAATTTACGTTACTTGAACTTCGATTCCAATTTTAGGCCACATAATTATTATTTTTTTAAATATCGTACAAGTATAATCACATTTTCAGGGTCTATACTATCTAACTGTTTCTATTTTCTGGAACAGTTGAATCAATACGTTCGAAATTATTAAACATTTTTCAAATACCTATAGAAATATGTCTCTCAATCTCTTCAGCTCTGATAATTGTAATTGGTCATACGTTATTGTTTATTTCTTTATTGATAGATTAATATCTACTAAAACTTCCTGATTGCATCAAAGTTCAGACTTATTTTTAAATTAAATAAAATCATTTGTAATCCACCTAATGTTATTGAAAGTATTTAGTATATTGTATCTCATTCTATGAAACTAATGACAAATTTGATTAATTTTATACATCTATTTTGATATGAGTCGTTACACCCAGAAAATTCGACACTTTTTTTTTAAACCGACTAATTAATATGAGCCAAAGGAACTAAATTGCTTATTTTTGCTTCCATTCTCAGAAATGAAGAGAATAAATCTAAAACAAAGATACTTCGAACACACACGATTATTTGACTTGTCTTCGTTTCGTCTGAGATAAATAACTAAACCCATTAACAATTTCAGGGAAAAAAATTGTACGTACATCCGGAATCATTGAAAAAAAGATTCAAAATTTTAGCATGATGGGAGTATGGAATAGGACAACAACTAACCAAAACAAATAGAAATGTTCGGAAATGAGTTAATCCTTCATATGAAACAAATGCGGTAGCACTGAAAGTCTACCTCCCTCAGCCCCCGAGCGAAATAAAAACCGTTTTTCCGTCTGAAACAAAAAATAATAAAAAATTTTTAAACTTGGGCTTATTTCGAAAATCACAACTCATTTGTGAACGACAAAAATAACGAGCATCTTTTAATACTTTATTCAGCAGAGAATAAATATATGCTTACAAAAATGAAGATGTAATGACGGTAAAATAAAATGAGGAAAAATAATACCTATAATTCGGAAACTTTGTTACTACATTTTCAACCTTATTAAAAAAAAAACTCCAGCACAGCAATGCTTCGCCAGAAAACCCAGTTCCTCGATATTTATATAGATAGTGATCGATACTCATATCAATAGTTATCGATATATCGATATTTCATTGCTAGTTATAGAGGTTGTGAATCGTGAGAGATCAAGAGTTGTAACAAGAAATAAAGATTTACACAAAGTAACGTCTCAAAAGGAAGCGTGTGTATTTACATCAGTCATATATGTTGAGAGTAAGTACAGATTGAGTGAGATAAACGAAGGTGTATGGAGATAAACAAGTGAGCTGTGAAACAGTATTACAGTGTAGCCAAGAGCAAAGATGTAAAAGTATATTATAAATGTAGTCGAGTGTTCCCAGGAGTGAGAGGGGAGAAGGATTGGTGGTCTCAACACCCTCCTACAATCTTTAGAACCAAACAAGACTGCGGGTGTTTGAAAGTTGTTTGTATTACATTTTGGTTTAAAAAAAGAATATTAGTAACAGAGGTTTACATAATTAATCAGATTTAAAAAAGTAAATATTGATAGTAAAATTTTTGATATTAATAAAATTTGTAAATGGTAAAATGTTTTGTATAAAAATGGTAACTATATGTGAAACGAATAAGGTAAGTCTAATTCACCAATGAAAATGTATAAAATAAAAATTAATAACATGTAAATTATTTTTCAAGTAATCGAGATAATTAAAGGCATGTGATTAGTGATTAACCTGAATCTGTTATAGAAATATGTTTTGCATTTGATTACAAGTATTTTTATTATATTTATGAATGATTAATCCATGAAATTGGTGTTTCAGATTTTGGATTGATTGGAGGAGTTCACAGATTCATCAAGGATCAAGATTTGGGGATTCGAGGATTTGATTGGTTAAGGAAATGTGCTGTTTACTAGATAATGCTTTGGTGAATAAATCAGCTAATTGATCTACTGTTGCTATTTGTCAAAATTCAAAGATTTTATCGTGGTATGCTTGGGCTAAACCATAGCATTTGATCATTAGTGCACGAAGACACTTTTGACCACCTCCAGAGATAACATGTATGACAGATATATTGTCTTCGAATACTTTAACTGGAATTGAAGATTCAGCATGTTAGTGATGGACAAAAGCCATCAAATTAATCATAACTGAACAACAGGTGCCCAAGTTTTGGTCATAGTATATTCAGATCTATCCATGAAACCTTTTCTAACTAATCTTGATTTTGGGCACATTATACCTCTTTCATTAGCTTTGGCTGTAAAAATCCAATGTGCATCGATCGGCTTAACATTGCGTGGACAATCTATCATTTTCCAGACTCCAAGATCACACACGGATTTCAGTTCATCATGTACAGCTTCAAACCACTCATTCTTGAAAGGATTTTGGAAGATGTTGCTGAATGTAACTGGCATACAATCTTCTAGGAAATGAGAATTCTTAACTGAGGTATTTTTGATTACATTAACTCTATATATTGCCTGTTTCTTCATTAAGGGCTCTTACCTGTAAGTCTTCTATTTTATCAGTAAAGTTGGCTAATGTTTTTGTCTTATCAAATTTGACATCGCAGGATTTGTATGATCTCATTTTAATTGGATCTAGTACTTGGTAGCCAACATTGGAAAAGTCAACAAGTATTGTTTTCATTGCACAGGGAGGAATTTTGGGTCTAAGTGTTCCTGTTTGTTCTTCTTTGTTTTTATAGCAGTTTACTGTCTTTGTTCAATGGGAACATGTTTATATGCAATTGTGCCAAAAACACAAAGATGGGATATGTCAGGTTTAGTTCCATATAATTTTTTGTAGGGGGTTATATTTCCTAAATTAGTGCGAGTTGGACTTTAGTTGATTATATTTGCAGCAGTTAGAACTATTGTAGACCAAAGTCTAAAATATATTTTTGCATCATAGAGAATTGCTCTAACTCTTTCTAGAAGGGTTTGATTTTGCCTTTCAGCTATCGCATTTAATTCAGGGGTATATGCCACACCATCATTGAGAATGATTCCCTTTTCTGAGCAAAACTGTGCCATTCTTGAGCTTGGTCTGTTCTCAAGACCAATATTGGATCTTTAGGGAATTTGGCGTGAAAGGATAGATAGTATTTTTTAAACTTATCGAAGGCTTGTGATTTTCTAAGGATTGGGAATGCCAATGTATTCTTTGAGTAATGATCAATAAAAGAGATAATAAATTTTATCCTGGAATGGTCCCATGATACTCAATGAAATTACTTCCATTTTGCGGGTTGGTTGGGTTCTCATTCCATGGTGACTAAGTATAGTGAATTTAGCTTTTATACATATCTCACATGTGGCAAAATTATCATCTTTAAATGTTACATTTGCTGGTATTCCTGCTACTACTTTTGAAATGACCTTTAGACTTTTGCCACTCAAGTATCCTAAATGTCTATGCCAAATGTTTTTAGTTTTGTTTATATTCTTTTTATGCTTTCTGGTCATACTGACACTTTCACTTTCTAGTTCTTCTTCTGATTTGGTATAAACCTCCTGATTGGCTGTGTCCACTACACCATCTTATAAATTTTGTTCAGGATCAATGTTTTCTGGCATACTTTGCAGATTGTCAGCATTCTCTTCTTCCATTTGATCAAAATTTTGGTTATGATAATCTAAATGATCTTCCTAAACTAAGTTTGGTTGAGAAACAGGCATACATACGAGCTCCTGATAGACTTTCTCTTGTTCAACTATTTCATAATCAATACAATACATAGAACCTCTCTTGGGAGTGGTTATAATGATCTACCTGTTTGTTTTTTGATAATGTCTGCATGATCTGTGTCTGTAATTATCTTGAATATAGCTGATTTCATAATTCTTGCACCAGACTAGATGTCGATGCTTACATCAGGATCAAAGTATACTTCCTTAAGGTACATTGTGGAAAATTCTGCCTTGGAATTGTAGAAATTTACGTACACAGATCCGACATGTGTGGGATTTATGAAGACTCCTTTTTTAGCACATAATGCTTTTCAAGTATTGTCAATTTTCTGTAAGTTGCTCAATTTTAAAATATCATTGACTGTATGGTCGTCAGCTCCATTATCAAGTAACACTGTGTGGAGTTGGTTCTTGTTATTTTCAATTTTTGATACTGGGGATTAGGCCATTGAAATTTATTGTAATTATTGTTTCGATAATTTCAAAAATTTCTATTGTAATTCATGGGTTGGTATGTAGGCTTGGGCTGATCAAACCCTGGAAATGTTTTATTAGAATATTCAATATGATCACATTTTTCGAGGATCATTTTTGTTAATCTTAGTGTAGTTCTTTCTTCATGTTCTATTTGATGAAATTTGGAAAAAACAGTATCAAATTTTTTGGGGAATGACATCATCAGTTGGTCTATCTCATCAGCTTCAGAAAGTGGGTAATTTGCATCACATAATTCTTTGACTAAATTAGAAAGATATTCTAAAAATTGGTGAATGTTACCTATCCTTGGATCAAAGTGAAGGGATTGGAATTTTGATTTTAGAACCATAATGTTAGTTGGGGTTTGATTTCTATATAAGGCATCAAGAATTTCAAAAATTTCAGAGACAACATCACAGTTTTTGACATGATGTAAAATTCACCTGTCTAGTCTTTTGAAAATATGGGCTTTGGCTTGTTCTTAGGTTTGAAATAATTTGATCCACTTGAAACTAAGTCACTCCTCTTGAGATGTAAAGATGTAGTTTGCCTCTTTTGGTCCAGGAAAAATGGTAACTTGGCATCCCTTACCAATTATTAGGGTGCTTATGATGTTTGCATACCATCCTTTGTAGACAGTACCATGAAAAATGTTTGACACACAGTCATGCACTGAACAATAGGTCGAGTGTACAAGATTGAATGAAAGAACAAAACAAGCCGAACTTGCATCACAAAATGTACACTCTCGGACAAAAGTGACTGCCAAAACTTGCAGGTGACTTGCTGAAAATTCCAATTTCAAAATTTTTAATGGTAAAATTATTCAAAAATTACAAGATTTTGAAATATATGAATGAAATTTTGTTTGAGAAAGAAATAAAATGGACAAAAATACAAAAGATTATAAATAAATATGTTTTAATTACCTTTTTTGTATTTTTTATTTTTCAGCCAAACACCATTTGTTTTGGATTTTTTGGTTTTTTTGGCAAAATATTTCATTTTTTACGTGTTTTGGCGGCCAATTCTACTCTTTTGAAGGTTTTTCTGTGTTGTTTAGCACTTTGTAAATTTTACACTATTAAATCCACAAAATTTACAAAAAATCACATAATATTCACAAAAACTTTAAAAAGTGTTTCAATTTGAATACCAAGTGATGCTACTATATAGAGGTTGTGAATCGAGAGAGAACAAGGATTGTAACAAGAAATAAAGATTTACACGAAGTAACGTTTCAGAAGCATGTGTATTTACATCAATCATGTATGTTGAGAGTAAGTACAGATTGAGTGAGATAAACGAAGGTGTATGGAGTTAAACAAGTGAATGGCAAAACAGTATTACAGTGTAGCCACGAGTAAAGATGTAAAAATATATTATGAATATAGTCGAGTGTTCTTAGGAGTGTAAGAGGAGAAGCATTGGTGGTCTCAACACTAGTTTCAGGGTTGAGAAATTACAAAAAACTATTAACAATTAATGATATCTTTAACAAAAATATCAATCTATCAATGTTTTATCGCTAAAAATGGCTTTTTCAGAGATTTTTTGTTTCCAGTTTTCTTGAGAACTAATAAATCAGTGAGCACCAAATTTGTTTCAGACCTGCTCCCACACAATAGCTATCTTTTATAAAAATTTCAGCCTCATCTGTTCGGTAGTTTTCTCAAAACAGCATAAACACAAAACTTTTTCCTGAAATTTTTCTTCTCCATTTTTCTTGGAAACTACTAAATTAATAGGTACCAAACTTCTAAGAAACTTGCATCAACATAAGGGAAGTCCACCGTCAAAATTTCAGCCCGATCCGTTTGGTCATTTTCTCAGAATCCCAGAAAAACAACTTTTTCAGGAATTTTTTGTTTTCCAGTTTTCTTGGAAACTAATTAACCGATAGGCAAAAAACTTCTTTCAGACCTGTTCCAAAATGAAAACTATCTCTCGCAAAAATTTCGGCCCTATCCACAAGGTAGTTTTTTCAAAACTGTGAACACAAAATTTTGGGCTATACATACATACATACGTACATACACACACACACATATATATATATATATATATATATAATTAGGTCAAAATGAAAAAATGGTACCAATCATTTTCGTTTCTCATGAAACGGATAATTTTCATCATCCCCACCCCTAAGCCTTTTGTGAATTTAATTTTATTACCTAGTTTGCATGTAAACTATGTAAAAAGCACACAGAAAGTTTCCATACTTGATTGGGTGATAGCCTTAATTTTGTATTAGTCAACTACCTGAATAGATGGGAAAAAAAATTACAAAACCAGAAAATTAAAAGGAGTACGTATGAAACTGTACTCCCTGCATGAGATATTTCATTTGAAAGACGAACAAAGTCGCCAGAAACATGACCCAAAACCTTAACTTCACCAATCCTCGTTTCATCTGAATAAAAATATTTTACTGATTTTAAAAATCAACTCGTTCATTTAATTAATTTATTTTCTTCTTTATTCGACCTTTCCATCATTTTTCCCAACAAAGCAACAAAATGCGTACTTTAATTCCACATTTCAGAATAAGAAAAGAACAATAACAAAATAACGACACGTAACCCGAGGAAATTTATACGAGTCTTATCCCACGGATGACACCATTAAACCTTTATTCGACTCTGCAAATTAATAGAAATAAATACAGTATTTACTGTTTTACGGTCATCAGTAAATGAACAAGAAGTCGGTTTAAATTAGACTTTCGGATTTCACACATTGACTTCACGAGTAGTTTATTTAGAACATCCAATACTTACATTGGAAGAAAAACCGAGACTAAACTATTCAGCCCGTGAAAGAAGACATAAATTTTAAAATCTCGGTCACAAAATTTTATTTTCAATGCCGCACGTTTTTAAAGCGCCAAACATCAAGCATCTAATAAAAAATTTCTTTACTCCTCAGTAAGCCAATACAATTTTTGTCGTAACATTTTCAAAAGGTATTTTCCACAGGTACTACAGTAAAAAAAACAAAAATTGGAATTTTCTGCGGCAAAAACTCACTGAAAATGCCAATGCTTACATGTGTTGTAAAAATAAAAACAACTTTTTGTGGTTTATGCATTTCTTGAATGACGTGCCATGAATGGGAAGTGAGAAAAGTAACTTCACAGATAAACGAAAATGTGCACACGATGTATTTTTCCGTCAACTACAAACACGTCCGGAAATCTTACTTTGGTTAAACAAATATGACACAGCCCTTACAATTAATCACATAGAGTACAGGAACTTGTGGTTAATCGTTACCATGAAGAAGTAGGTACAATAGAATATAATTTCTGGAACATTTGCGAAACAAAAGATTAGGTAATAACTCGAACATAATGTAGGCGATTTATAATGAAATTCTCTCACACTTCAACGCAAAAGGACTTTTTCAATGCTATCGACAGTTACATTTTGAACCCCGTCGTCAGAAAATTTTTGTTTTTCAGACATGTATCAGTTTTACAAATAAAAATAATCAAAAAATTTTTTTATTCACAAACTGAACCATGGCATAATATTTGAAACTGAAGAGGCAATAACCCATTTTTGCACTTTATGTTCCTTTTTAGCAAACCATTGAAAATTAATTGAATAAAAAACTACTTGAATTTTTTCATATATATTCACTGGTTTTCCTAACCTTAAACTGTCGTCTTTTTATTTTACGAAAGAGAACATTTTTAAGTAATTTTTGAAAAAAATCTACTTACTAAAATTGCCTGAGTATTCGGACCTAGGGGTGGGGAGTGGGTACGTTTTTCTTTTCATGATCTTCCAAGCATTTTGGCATTAATTTTGAAAATTTTTTTTTTTAATATGAACCCCCTTTTGTGTTGAGTCCATTTTCAAACTTAATTTTGATCGGATGGTTTCGAAATTTAGAACACATAGTTGTTACCTACGGAAGAAACCTCTTGGTTTTGGTCCGGACCGGGCGGATAGTCAGTCCGGTAGGTCAGTTTGTATGCATTTTTTATCAAACAACGTACAAGTCCCAATTTTCAGTTTATAGGCCTGAAATTTGACAATACCTACCAATTTTGGTGCGGACAGGCTTTACGATACATCTGATAGAAGCGATTTTACTGGAATTTTGGCATATTAATAGCTCTCAAAGGAGTGATTTTCAAGTTATAATCACAAAATTTGGTACAGGTATTGATTTGAAGTATATTTAACAAGCTTCCAAATTTTGTTCTATTGGTGTGAGGGTTGATTCCCATAGGGCTGTTAGAAGTGCTAATTTTTCATATTATCTCAATAAAAGTTGAAATTCTTTTTCAATTGGTACGAAATTTGGTACAAACAGTACTTCCCATACAAGGAACAGGCCTACCAATTTTAGTTTTGATTGGTCAATTTGTTCCAAACTTATTAGCTAGTCAGTGTAATTTTCTTTTTTTTACTCTTCTCATAATGGTTCTGAAAAATTCATTTTCTAGGCTTCATCGAGAAAAACACTCGTTTTAAACTAAAAACAACCCGATCTCAGCAAAAACTAAATTTTTGCCTACCTACCACAGCCGCTTCTGTACACTAGATTTGAACACAGACACTAAAATCTACTTATATTTTCGTAACCATCATGTAGACAACTGCACTATACTTCGTTTTGCAATGTGTGAGATTTTTTTCACATATAATTTTTTTTTTTCATAATATATAATCCACAGTTCTCGTTACTATAGGAAAGGGAACCATCGAATTATTTCCAAAAATTCTGTTAGTTAGAACTTCGAATAATTTTTAATTTAAAAAAAAAATAAAATAATTTTTCACACAAAAATTAAAAATTTATTCATAAAATATTTAGAAAACATGCTACTGAATCATTATATTTTATCTTATGCATCGTATCTGTGTGATATTGGTAATTTTTTGCAAAAAATATAAATATGTCTACTCTACGTTTTTATTTTGATTGATATTTTGAGTTTGCATGAATTGCATAAATTGTTGGAAAAGCTCAAAGTTTTGTGGTTGCGCATTTTGGTTATTTTGGTTTTGAGTATTTTGAAATTGGGCTGCAGCTAGTTGCTCATTTTCTAACCTAATGGCTTCAGCTCTAGCAGTTTGTGCTGCTGCAGCTAGTTGTCTAGCATTATCAGCATTAATTTCTTCAAAGGTTGGATTTGGCATATTTGAACGGTTACAAAAAATTTCAGATTGCTGTGTATTTAGAATTCTGATATTTTCTAGAGATTTGAATTTTCTTATTGAACCTAAGTTGGATGGATTTGAACTTGAGGAAATCTTTTTACCACTTCTCAGAACAACAGAATTTAGATCCAAATCGGAAATTTGAGTTCCCAACTTTTGGCGCTCGTTGCTACGAGTATATTTATTTTTGTTTTCAACTTCAATATTTACAAAGTCAAAAACAGTTGCTGCTTTGTTGGAATTTGCCGCAGAACTAGGTGGCGATGGAAAGAGATGACGAGGCTCTTTCGCAGTATCCAGGATCCAAAGTCAATTTACCCCTCCAAAAAATGGGGGTTAAATATATTTAAAAAAACAAGGGGGTGAATGTCCCACAATTGAATTTTGGACCTGGATTTGGTACTCTTCAGTACGGTTGCCAACTGAGTTGGAGTGAAAAATGATCGCCCGCAGCTCTAAAGGCACCCTAGTTTTGCCCAAGTCTGAAAGCGAAAATAGAGAAATTTGCCCAGAAGCGCGATAATTACTAGCGCCCGAAAAAAAAACCCAACAAGCTGACAGCAAAAAATATCACGTCGAGGTCACCACTGTGGGTATTGGCTAATACCCACCAGAAGGTCGCCAAGACCAATATTAATGGCGTCGGCGGTGTTGCGTGTTCTCTCTCAACTTACAGTGGTAAGAGGGTGCCAACCCTTTTATTGGAGAGAATCGTATACTGCCATTTTTGTATATGTGTGTGCGGGTATATACTGGTGTACCCACGCACCGTGTCAGTGAGTGGCGAAGAACAAACCTTTCGCCACTCTACGCCATCTGCCAAATGCCGCGTTGTTAGCTGTGGCGTCGTAATATACATCGGCTAAACGGAGAACGAATCTACATTTGATGTGTTATGTAGTTCATCCTTTTAGCCTATGTAATGGCGCTAGGTTAGCGGCTAAACAGAGTACAAATATATGTAGCTCTGTTTGGCCGCACCTACGTATTATTTTAATGTCCGTGGACAATTAGTAGCCACTGGTAATGGACCGGGGCGAATGTCTATCGACGGAGGCCAAGCCTCAGATCCCTACGAGGTGAATCCCCACATTTTTTATATTACTTTATTAGAAGAATGTTGGTGATAGAAGTATTTTTAAACGAATAAAATCTACTTTTTCTTGCGAAGCTTACTACGCAAGTTTTTTAAACTTAATCTGAGTCTAACATTATTCATCCCTTCTCCCCAGGCTTTCATTTCAATTATTTATTTAATTTCCGTTTAGCTTCGATTTAGAGGTACGTACATTTAAAATCAAACAGAAAATACTAGCAGAGGAAGGGTAATATGACAAGACGAATTGAATGAAATAGTTATTCATGATAAAAGGGCAAAAAGTAAGTGATTTGGCTATAAGTGTGAAATTTGCTTCACGGGTAGCAATTATCTACTTCGCCTGGGTGTCATACTTTATTTTTTGTGCCCCCCACCAAAAAAAAAAAGAAAAGAAAAATTTTGGTTTTAAACTGAAAATAAAATAGCTTCATACAAAATACAAAATTGAAAGAGTATAGTGTAACGGCCAAAAGAGGTGGTAATGTACCTAATTAGAACCACTTTCGGTATTACACCATACACGAAATATCATGTACTTTTAAAGCAGTAATACTTCTAAAATAAATTCAAGTTTATCATCCACAGACTATCGTGGACCTTAACATTAGTTAGAGACTCAATAATATTTAAAACACATGAATGAGTTTACACATTTAATAAAATCTGGTGTTTGAAACTAAAATCTGTTGATTCATATTTACCAAATGTAGTATGTATTCCCATTAAATTTTATATTTATACTTGAACAGGCCAAGTTTGAGAAACAGTTTTTGCATCATTGTTGTAAGATTTCCAAATAAATACTTTCTGATTGGACAAAGAATAAAAAAAATTTCAAACAAATGTCCAGGCCTCTCCCCCCAAAATATATGTACATAAAATAAACGTTAGGAAGAATCCGAATCGATAAAAAAAGTTTTATTCGTTGACCCCAGCATAGGAAGCTGGAATATAACACACGATTTCAAATTTTGTGATAACTCCTAGTCAAGATTCAGACCTCAACCAAGATGACTGGACTCGCAAATCAAATTGATTAGAGTCTAATAAATCGAAAGAACATAAAAATAATAATTTTACTTAAATCAACCTTAAGGTGTGTCCATTGATGGATATGGCCGATCAACACCTAATAATAATAAAATTTTAAAAATTTAAAACATCCAAATTATTCCCGCGCCCGAGGACGCATTTTAAAACTGAATAAAATTAAATTAAATTCAAAATTAATTTCCAAATAATAAATCTGCCGTGAACGTCCTGGTTAGGCTAACCACTTAGCCTAGATTCGTTCACTTCAAACATTTTTCCTCCCTCCATTTAACTTATTTTTGATTGAATTTTTCTCTCTCCTTACACCACTGTTTATTTATCTCTTATCTTCTCTGTGGTGGCTGTGTCTCCCTCAGCGGTGACTGCGTTTCCCACATACGTGTACCAAGGTAACATCGCTTATTATTATTTATCTCCCACTCTTTACTTTTTTCACGGAGTATCCAATTTTAATACTTTCGATGTAACTTTTTTCTGCTGTTCTGTTCAAGCTGCGTTTGCTATTCATCCCGGCAACATCATTTATTTCATTTTGTTACCATTTTATATTTTTTCAAATTATAACATTATTTCTTTCTCAATCATGTGCTGATGTTAAATAAGGGTTGCGTGTTTTCAGCATAGGATAGATAGTCTTAAACTTTAGACACACTACTATTCATTTGTTTTTCTTGTAAATTATGTCAATATGAACTCTATAGATAAACTATCCGAGTCAACAATAATCTTATTTTCAAGAATTAGTCGAGTGGTGATTTTTTACTGGCAATAGGCCACCTTGGATCAAACCTAGGTAAAGCAAGTTGACTTCTTCTTTTGAGCATCACCTCGAATGCATGGTCATTTCCATAATTTTTATTCGATGCATAGTATAAAGTGGTAAAATAAAAACCTGGTCAACTATGCAGGTTTAGGCTAAGATACTTTGCAGCCATCAGACGGAGATGATGGTCTGCAGCCTTGGTCTCTATTATATTGTGTTATGAGTGAATATGTCTGTATGTATTGAGTTGATATTTATCTACCCAGGGTCCTATACCATACCATGTACATAAAATGAAAAAGAGAACAGTTTTATTATTTACATTGAGAATTTTTACACACTTTTATTTAAGTTACTACACAATGAAATACACAATTGTTCTAGTTTAAACCACTGCAATCTTTTTGTGCTAAAATCAGATGTTCAGATTATGGATGTCTGTGTGAGTGTGCTACCTAGGTTTCACAATGTTTGATGCTTATAAAAGAATATAATTAAAAATTTATTTTCCTGTAAAACTTACTAATAGATATGACCGGGAAAAAAATTTTTTGACAATGCATAAGAAACTAAAAGATCTGCAATGAGTCATTAAAGTATTCGGAATATAACAAATTAATTCAAAGAGTTCATTGTTCTCATATAAAATTATACTCCAGGTTGAAAAAATAGTTGAAGTTTTAAAAATCTGTGCAAAATAATACTGAAGAATATAATACTTGATAGAATGGAGGAATTTTTACCTTTCTATAATATTTTTGGTTTATAAAAGTAGGTAGTATTTATTGAAATTTTTTATTTGAAATGTATTCATTCGCAACTATTGTTTCTATAATTTATCAAAAGAAGAAAGCATTTTAAATGATAACATAATTGTTGAATGATAATAAGTTATCCTTAAGACTAGAGAGTTATATTTTCAATTTCAAGATTATGAAATATTTCATAATTGAGTTTGATTTTATGAACAAGCAAAATGAAGCTCTAACTCCTTATGCAATTCATAAAATTAATTATATTTTTACAGTTAACTAGTTTTGATGGTTACTTATAGCAGAGAGTATTACCCATTCAATCGAATGATGAAACTCTCAAGACCTTTAAGTTACTAACTGGGTGACAACATTTATTTGTTCCTCCAAAAATATTTAATTTTTGAGTATTATGAGATGTAAAAAAATATTATTTTATTCTTTCTACTTATAAGATCAGTGAGCTTATAAAGTGTTTTTGCACCTCAATGAACATATGAGACCATTATATCATTGGTGAAAATTCAAAATCTCAAACCATTCCTCCACATGAAAATTTTTACCCAGTTTTCTTGTAAATGGGGCATTAAAATTGACCTCACAAAAAGGTTAGGGGTGGGGATGATGAAAATTATCCATTTGATGATAAAATAAAACGATTGGTACCATTTTTTCATTTTGATTTAATTTTTTATATATATATATAAAGATATATATAAAGATATTTATAAAGTTAGTCTCAGAAGTGTGTAATTGCAGCAGATCAAATATGTGAAGTACAGAGTATGAACTGTATGAAGTATAAGAATATGTACAGAGACAAATGAATGAGTGGTGGAACAGGTAACAGTATAGCCTCGAGTAGAAATGTAAAAATCATATTGTATGATTAATCTTGAGTGTTTACAGGAGTGTGAGAGGAAGAGGATTGATGGTCCCAACACCCCCTACAATCCATTGAACCGAGCACAACTAAAAGAGATTAAAAGTTAATGACATGTACATTAGGTATTGGTGTTTTATAAGGTGGTAACATTGCTACAGAAAATAAATAATCAAAAGTAAATAAGTGGAAAAATAAAATTGTTAAAAAAATGCTAAAAATACATGAAATGGTAACTAAAATGGATAAAATGATGAAAATTACAGTAAGTACATATGTTATTCACATTTAACAGTATATATGCATAATAAATTAATAATCATACGTGTATTTTATGTTTCAGATCAATGAACTAAATGAAGAAATGAAATCAATGAATGTGAAGAATTGGTTACAGTCAGGAAATATATAGTAGTATTAATATTATAACAATTAAGTCACGTAATTAACTTTTGAGAAAAAATAAAAAACAAGACTAAACCCTCAGGAATTCAAAAGAATTCTCAATAAACTGAACAAATAAACGCAAACAGTAATAAAATACCTAAGAAAAAATTTAATAATTATAAGGGAAAACAGGGGAAATTAAAGTATATTCATATTCACTATACCTGAAAACCACGAATTAAAAACCAAAAATACTTTCAAAAGGATATAATTTCATTTTTTGAGAAAAAAAAATCAAATCAATAAAAAATAAATTCAGATATTTTGTGAGGAAATAATTTAGAAAAAATTAATTAATTAATTTTAGAAAGTCTTTGTTTGATCAAGCTAAATCACACAAAATAAATCCAACAATGTTCAGTGACAAAGTTAGGCAAAATTCAAAAAATTGTAAGTTCTGGCAAAATGGTGGTTTGAATGTGAAAACCACGCCAACAAATATGACATATAAATTTATGAATAGAAATGTAAAGTGAATGAATTGAATAATAAATAAATTTGTACTAGTGTGAACGAAAGAACAAAATGAGCCGTACTAACATCATAGAAAGTACACTCTTGGACAATAGTGTTTGCAAAAATGAGCAAGTGACTTGATGAAAATTGTCCATTTTTGAAAAATTTTTTGGCCAAAAATAACCAAAAATTTTGAGAATTTTGGGAACACACACAAAATTTTGATACGATAAATAGTAAAATACACAAAAATATAAAATGTTACACAATAAGTTTTTAAATACCTTGTCTTAGATGATATAACTTTCTTTTAAAGAACAATTTTTGAGTACGATGACCAAGTTTTATAATTTTGATGATCAGCTTGAAATTGAATTAGGACGATTCTCGTTGTGATGAACCAGCTTATGACAATTTGAGTTGCAACTTTGAAGAATTTTTAGACGTTGAGTACAGTATTTCAATTATATGAAGACAAACTTTGTTGTAGTTTGAGTTTATTGTGAATTGAATTTTATACCAAAAGATGACTTGAGTTAATTTTAGATTATTTTAAGCAAATCTGATGATGTTAGTTGCAAATAGTAGTGTAAATTTCTACTCAAATTGCATTAGCTCAAGATGATATTTCTTTAATTTTTGAATTTGACGAATTAGTTCCACACAAGCATGGAGGTAACTAATAACTTTACAGACTTTCAGGCAACATAAGCAGGGCTCCTGGCAAGTTCAACAACCAACAACAGCCTTGGAAATCGGATAACTTGGTTAGGCTATAACACAAGCAGGGCAAATGTCCTTTCTATAAATGATGAAATTACTACAATTTCAGCAGATCATTCACCTTTTAATCAAATGGGTGTGGCTCAAAAGTTTATACATGATACAGATTGGAATTAAGTTACCCAACTTAAAAACAAAATTAGAAAAAATTTCACAAAATGTTATTTGAAATACTTCATTTTAGTTTCGCAGAAACTTTAGTTTTAAAAGTATTAATAAAAAATTTATTTTATATGTTTCAGTTTCAAAAATTCACTGAGCAACGCTACCTTATAGAGGTTGTAGATTGAATGTTCACAATTAATGTAAAAATAATACAGATGTTTATCTCAGAAGTGTGTAATTGCAGCAGATCAAATATGTAAAGCACAGAGTATGAACTGTATAAAGTATACAAATATGTAAGGAGATGAACAAATGAGTGGCAGAACAGGTAAAAATGTAGCTAAGGGTATAAATGTGAAAAACATATTGTATGATTAATGCTGAGTGTTCGCAGGAGTGTGAGGAAAAGAGGACTGGTAGTCCTAATAATTTCTTAACCTGAAACTGGCGATGAAATATCGATATATCGATAACTATTAATATAAATATCGATAACTACCAATATAAGAGCAAACTGGGTTTTCTAGTATAGCATTGCTGCAGTAGTTTTTTGTTTTTATATAAACAAATATTTGTATAAAATAAATAAATCAACAGAAAAATCAGTTTAGTCAACTACCTCTGCCAATCTACAGAAAAATACACAATAATTCAAATAGAACACGATAGGGGGATGGTATAGAAGGTTAGCTAACCAGTACCTACAATAAGGATCTACTAAAGATGTCATAGTAATGCCTACATTGAAAAATTATTTCAACAATTTAGATAATACAGAAAAAAAAAAATTAGTGCTAGAAAACCCAGTTTTCAGATGGAAAGAGAGACAGAAATGGAGATGAGATGGCGATTGAGATGAAGAGAGAGCTTACTTTAAAAAATTGCAAAATAATTTGTACATTTACAAATACATAAAGAAAATTATGTCAAAATGAAACAATGATACCAATCATTTTCTTTTCTCATGAAATGGATAATTTTAACTATCCCCACCCCTAACCCTCTTACAAGGTCAATTTTAATACCCTGTTTTCAAGCAAAATTGGTAAAAAATAGCGCAGCAACAGCTCCACTAGAAAACATAATTCCAATCAAAGTAATTTAATCAGGGGTATTCTTTATGGCAAATAAGTGCGACACTGGAAAATTTTGTTCTAGCCCAGCATGACAGCACTGGGATTCTGTAACTCGTTATCACTGCATAGCAACGAAAAAATTGTCGTTATGCGACAAAAAATAACAAAAACTACCATAAACAAAACAGAATAACCAAAGGAACAGAGGTATTCTGTAACTGAAGGTTAACTTTACTTGACTTCATGAGATTATATCCCAAAACTTAATCATTTACATCATAACGAATTTGATAAGTGTGTAACGGCCAAAAGAGGTGGTAACGTACCTAATTAGTACCACTTTCGATGTTACACCATACACGAAATATCACGTACTAAAAGCAGTAATATTTCTAAAAATAATTCAAGTTTATCATCCACAAACTATAGTGGACCTTAACATATGTGAGAGACTCAATAATATTTTAAAACACACGAGTGAGTTTACACATTTAATAGAATAATAAGTTGTTCATCACAGTACATATCTGGTGCTTGGAAAAAGAACAACCAATGTCAATTTTTCAAGTTTTGAGAAAAATGCAATTTTATAATTCTTCCAAACTACTGCCTTTTATTTCTCATCAGGAACTGAATGGAATGAGCTGAAAGTTTGGTCAATGAATGTTTGAGTGGTGACGAATAAATCCTCAAAATATCGAGTCCTCAAATTATATCTAAGTGGGGGAAATAGTGACATTGGTTGTTCTGATTATTGTATTTTTGTTCAGAGAAGTGTGACATTGGTTGTTCTTTCATTACAATTTATCTACAAAAAAACGTATTATAGCTCATTATCTACATAGTATAAGCTTGTATGATGAAAAGAAAATGGCAGGTTCTTATTCTGTCCAATGTAATGATGCGAGACTCACATTTCATTTGGTTTCAATAGTAAAAAATAATAAGAAACTTTGTTTACACTGTCAGTGAAACTACAATAAAACAAAACTGAAGAAGAAAACAATTATGTAAGTCAAGAAAGTAAAGAAACGAAGATTTAAATCCATTGTTACTCATCTTCATCTTCCTCTTCCTCAAATGGATAAACATCATCTTCATCCTTATGAGATAATTGAAGTTGTTCATAAAAATATCGACTACTTGGGTGAATGTATTCTAAAACAGACAGCAAATCTTTAAGCTTGGCAGGTGGTAAGGTGATTGCAGTTGTCATAATAGGATTCAGCTCTATCTTCCTCTGCAATACATTCCTCATCCCCTTTTTACGTTCTAAATTTAGTTCCTTGAAATTTGTTTCGTCTTTAAAATCAAACTTGTAAAATAAATGGAATGCACTATCTGGAAGATATTGAATCCACTTGATTTTAAGCCATTTTACAGCATCAGCTCCTTCATCGACTTTCCTATGTACCAATGGTCCTGTTCCTTTCAGTAATGCTGAAAACTGCAAGAAGTCCTTTCCTTCCATGGAAATAACCTCTAATTTTTTTTTAATAGGAATCGATGAGATAAAATTCATCCAATCTCTAGGTACTTCAATACTGAATGAGGTCTTCTTTTTTGCTGCATCAATCGAGGCATGAATGCTATTAACTTCCATATGCGTGTGACCTGGTTGTAGAAATTTGTGGTTCAGTACAAAGTGTCTTTCTTGTGTTACTATCATACACATAACTGCAAAATAAATATTGCGTGTCTGCCCGGAGCAGCAGTCACTAAACAAGTTCACCTCTTTAATCGATTCTGGAAGCATTTTCAAATATTTGTAAACACATGAAGCAATTTCTTGCCCTCCTCTAGCAGCTATTGTTTCATCCCACATGTAGCACAGCTTCAAAACTTTCCCTTGAATGATGGAATAGATTGTCAAATTGTATGTCCAAAGAGAACGCTTGTAAAATGATAATCCACTGCGGAGAAAAGGTGTAGGAAGGCACTGCTGCAAATCAAAGGTTGCAAAGACAACTGTACTATCTGCTGCAAGACTCTGTTGTTTATCATTTTCTTTCTCCTTATAGGATTCATCAGCCATTTCGAGATGATTATCGTACTCTTTCTGAATTTTTTCTTTTTCTTCATTACTAATAGTTGTTTTCAACAAGAGAGCAAACTTGTCACATTTAGCACACGAATCCAATTTTGGCTTCTTGAATGAAAGATTGAAATTTTCCACAAATATTTTACGATACATCGATTCATTTTCAAAAGGCAAATTGGCAGCTGTTCTTTTTTCTACATACAATTTATACATTGTGGAAATTGATAAGTCGGCCAGTAAATACTTTTTATCAGTTTTATTGCGTGAGTAGTGACTTTTATATGCTGGAAATGAATTGATGTGCTCTGTAATAGCTATCTTTGACACATCTGACAATCGAAGGCGTTTTTTATGTTTACCTCGCATATCTGGAGGGCAAATATCACTTATAGCATTACGTTTCTTTTTGACAGTCCAACGAACTCGCATTAACTTTATATCCAATGTATTCAGAAAAAAAGTTTGGCAAACAGCAGTATTATTCAAAAAATATTTACGAGAGAAATTCCTCCTACTAGTTTCATTGCCTGTTCGTTTAACTTTCTTCTCAGTCTCTGTAACAGAATTGCTGATGAACTGCGTTTGTGCAGCTGCTGATAATTTGTAGAAATCATTGAAAATATTTTGCCTACTTTCTTCAGATAACTTATCAGCACATTTATTGCGAAAGTTAAAACAAGGAGGTTTCACTTTTTTAGCTGGTACAAGCTTTCCAACAGTTGAAATATGCTCCTTACCACCAGCTTTTGCTTTAGAACGGATGTTTCTCTTCCAGTTACTCCAATTTCTGCATCGTTTGCGTGAAGAACCATCACTTTTAATCCATCCACCTTGTTTCGATGTAGTAGTATCATTCTGTAAAATTAATAGACGATTGAAGTCATAAAAATAATATAGGATGCGATTAATGTTCGTACCTTCCAATAACAAATCTAGTCATCTTTGTTACCATACCTGATGAGTATTCTCATGCACTTCAGTATCTAATGTTAGACTGTTATTAGATGACTCATCTTCATCCTCACTACTTTCTGCATTTGATGGAATGTACTCATCTGACGAATTATTTGATGAAGAAGAACTGCTATTTTCATTTTCAACAGTATTTGATGCGATCACATTCGTTGCCAAACTTGCTTCAATAGTTGTGTCAATTACTGGCACATTAGTTAGCTCGATCAATTCATAATTATCATTGCTGAAGTTAGTATTGTTAATGGGATTCTCAATGATTACACCTGAAAGTAGCAGTATCATCCTGAATGTAGTAATTTTAATAGGGTATGTCTTAATTATGTGTATAGCATCAGTTATTACCATCTTCACTTAGAATAATGGGTGTATTTTTGTCAAGATTAATAACAGTTGCAGTATGATTTTCGAATGTAGGAAGTAAGCTTCCTTCTTCACTATTCACATCAAATGATACTGACTGAAATTCGTTTTCAACTATGGATGTTGCCACTTCATTTACCATCAAAGACGCTGATGCTGCTAGAATGATAATTCGATCGGTATTTTAAAAATAGACTACAGATACATTTCCAATTTTATCTACCTATCTTTCTAGCTATTGAAATTTAAAATGTACTTGCCTTTGACTCCTAAGTGTACAAGTTTTGCAGCACGTGAACCAATATTATAATTATGAACTCGTCGCATTTTAATTTTAAAGTACAAAATTAATAACTTGAAGCACTACTGTATAATGTATAAGGTACTCTTCAATATTTTATGATCGTAGAAAATTGTGCCATTATAAATTCAAATTCTAGTGATAATAGCGTAATGACTTTGGATGTTTATTTTCATCAAACTTGTATTTTTATCATTTTTTTTTACCAACAAAAACAACCAATCTCATCATTGGTTGTTCTGATGTCAGAAAAAACCACATTTTCATTGACAAGAACAACCAATCTCATCATTGGTTGTTCTTACTTCACAAAAAATCTTTTTGTGGATGACATTGGTATTACAGATCAGCTGTTCTCACTTTCTGAATGTGTTTAGGACTTTGGATGTTCTTGCATTTGATAGAGGGTACAGTTACCAACACGTAGATACCACTAACTCAAAAGTGCCAAAAATTGACATTGGTTGTTCTTGTTCCAAGCCCCAGATATAATCATACATTAATATTAATACATATACAATCACAATTCAACAAGTAAGACTATCTGTTCACCAGAGACTTCTACTAGAGAGGTTCCAGGTACTTAGAAGTAGCTGTTGAGGAACTGTGTCTTTTTCCTCTGAATCGAGGGATTATATACTCGTTCAGGGTATGAAAACGTACGTGTCAGATAGGCTAAGTGAGGTAGGGTGTTGTTATTATAGGGTTGTGCTGACTCGTCGAGTACTTGAGGGACAGGCACAAGTAGGTCATGAATATACAGGTAATATATCTATATTCATAAAATTAACTACGGGTAATTTAATGGTTGTTTATAAAGAGTTATAGGATGATTATTGTTGATAAATATCTACATTTTTGGTATTCGAGACTGTGTGGACGAATATGTTCGCCATTTCTAAAAATAGACGAAAATATACATTACAAAGTGAATAAAACAACATTGACATCAATAAATTAGATAGACTATGAATAATAAAATTAATACAGTTTATCAGGTATTTGAATTTCACTTTTTTATGAACTTGGTATAATTAGTTTGAAAAAAATTGTTTCTCAAATGATCTTCTTTCTAAGTATTTTCAACAATATATAGATAGGTTTTATTGATATTTAATGAACTATTGACAGATTGCTGTTAGTTGGTTAACATTCAGATTCACACAGCCTTGTAATTGCAATTAGGTATCTTTGGGGTAGCAATTTCAAATATACCCCTAAGGTAAGGAAAGAGGTCATTATTCTGAAAATCAATGAACAACCAGGTAATATTAACTTAAACATATGAACCTGTTGAAGTCATAAATTTCTGACACATATATAAGTTTATTCTTTGGGTCATTTTGATACTAAAATGTTAGTTAGCTCATTTCCATTTTGTTTTCACTGAATTAATTACCTATATGAAGAATCTCCAAAGTTCATCATTCAAAAATATTTTGCATTACCTATTTTTAAAGAAAGATTTGAATAGTTCGTGATTTTTTCCCTAAAAAAAGGAGTGAGTAATTTCATTTAAGATTCAAACCAGAGAATTAAATTTGTTTATTCTTGCTCAAATCATTTCAGTATTTGGTTAAAATTAGAATGTAGAATGTAACAGCCTACACCCTACGTATAACTAATTGTTGCTCACAGATATATCGATATTTTTTTATGAATAATAAAATAACGAATGTAAATGATAAAAATCAGTAAACAGAAAAGATAAATAACTTTTGGCTGAATCATAAATTTTTGATGAATGGGGTTGTCGGGCCTATCTTTATTTGAAAAATGATTTGAAAAATTAATTTTATTTCAGGCTTAAGCACCCAAAAAAATAAGCATAAAAGTTTGTAACTTTTCATTAGGCTTACATTTGAAATATGTTCGGCCCACATTACATTTGAAAAATCATCTCAAATTACAATAAATAGCTCATAAAAGTTCATTATTTTCCATGAGGCTTACATTTAAAATATGTTAGGCCTACATTTTTTCTGAAAAATCATTAATCACAAAAAACAGAACATAGAAGTATTGTCATTCTCAGTTGGACCTATATTTAATAATTATGTTAGGCCTACATTTTATTTGATTCCTTCCAATAATATTAGGACTTATCTATTCAAGACATATCAATATCTGCCTAAATTTCATCAAAAATTCTGGTAAATTGTGTAAAAAATTAATATTTTTTCCATTGCATTCAATAACTTCTTTTGTTAAGCCTGTAACCAGAGGCGTCAAACTCCTCATTATAATCTTGACGTTATGAGCTTCAATAACAAACATTCATGTAATAAATAACAAAAAAGTTTGTTATTTTCTATTACAGATTTGCGATGTTTGTTATGGACCCCTTATTGACTGGAAGTGGGTCATTCTATGGAAAACATAATTGACCTAATTTTTTTTTCAAGGGTGTAGTTAATTTTTTTTTCATGAAATATTAGTGTACCTTCACCAGATTATATTTATAACATTGACTATACAGAAAATTCATTGAAGGTTGACCACCACTGATAACTTCTTGAATGCAGAAAACATATCTTAATCCTAAATTGTATTCATTTAACAGAATTTTTGTAATTAGTGTTGCCTGACAATTACTATCCATTACTATGGAATAACATTTTTGTACACTATATAACTTTTCATTAAAATTGATTATTATTTGATAAATTAACTTTGGAAAACTGGCAACTTTATGGGCGGATGATATTATTTGTGTTGATAATAATGAGAAATCATGATAAATTGTAATATGTTTTTGATAATAATTATCTGCGATTCTTTGTTTATATACATCGATATATTTCGTGATATTGTACTTGATCTTAGTCCACTGAGAATCATCATATATGTAACATCAATGTTGAATAAATCTCGAGTTTATGTGGTGTTTAATTAATGAGTTTGCTTTTGGTCATCGTTAATTAGTAGTCAAGTTGTTGCTAATACATTCTGTAGCCAATAGACTTGTTCTCCGTTGGTTTATAGTCAATTTCTTGATATTAAAATCTCATGGTTTCACAGTTTCACTCATAACAAATCAATGTTACCACTTGAAATTTTAAAAAATATAGAAAAATAGACTTCTCCAATTTTTTTAAAACTAAAAAAAAGGAGGGTACATTTTTCAAAAGAGTTTGTATTACAGCCAAAAGCTTCAAACACTACTTTGGTATTACTACTTGTACCTCCAAGTATCATTTTTGATCATACCAACATATAACAATAACAAGAAAAAAAAAACTTCCTACTAAAAACATGGTTGGGGATATGCACAACGATGAAATTCAAGGCATAATAAAGTGATTTTAAGGAAACTGAAATGAGAGTACACCATTGTTTATGACGGAGAAAGATAGATCAAATTATTTGCAACATAACAAAAAAAAACTGATGAATAATTGATTATATATTTTCCGAGAACAGGATATATTGGGTTTCACATAGAATGACCCAAATACATATATGCCTAACTTTGTCGTTACACAACGTGAAATTCATTATTTTTGTCAATCCGACATTTATAGCTAAATCACTAACGATTTAAATAAATTGGCTATAGACGGGCTATGTTGTTCAACTAACTTTACACTCTTCAGGCTAATTTAAACTTAACGCATAGTCACATGAGAATGGAATAGTTCCTCTTTACTCTATAACGGAAGTCTCAAGTGCAACACTTTTCTGCCATACGGAGTAAAGTTAATAATACTGTATTAGGCTATCACGAATTTTTTAAGAAAAAATTTTTTGAATTTCAGAAACTCATTTTCCTTCCTCGGTGTTTACTTATATAAATTAAAATTTAAGCATTTATCAATCATATTTTTCTGTTATGTTTCAGTACAACAACTTCATGCCTTTCCAACAAGAGGTACTCAGTTTACTTCAACACTATTCGAACATATTATTCGCGACGAATTTCGGAATCAATTTCGTGCTCTATTGCATCAGCGGACAAAATTTTCGTAAAGCTCTGTGTTCTTTTTTCCATTCAAAAAGGTCGCGACAAAGGCAAGAACATACACAAGCAACAGGTGAAACCTATCTAGTTTATAGTAAAATTTATGGTTACCGCGCCTCTTAATTCTTCATAGCCTGATGCGAATTATTTTGTACGTATAAAGTGATTTTCGGCATTTGGATTTCTTTCGCCCCCAAACTGTGAACAGCAAACTAAACATCAAGGTCCCATTTTCAAACAAATGAAAATAAAAAATTTCATTTTCATTCAAGTAAAACCAAAATTTTCCGTATTAGTGACAAAAGTCATTTAATCATATAGACAACGAATCACTTAAATAAAAAGGGAATACCGAGTGGATGTAAAATAATTAATGTTTTTTCATTTCACCGGCAAAAAAAGTTTGATCATATCTATAGGCAAATACAAGAATGTTTTTAAACAAAATTTCACGTTTTCTTTTTGAATTTTCTCTTTCTTTTAAGTGAAAACCGAAAGACGGTCTTGATAAAAGTAAAGATGCAACGGAAGAAAAATTTTCAAGAAATTATTTTAAGAGATTTAGGGAAAAAGTTTTATAATCTTTCAATTTTCTCACTGAAAAACTGTTTTAACGAAATACCCTCTCTCATAAATTCATAAAAAGGAGGCTAATCTCCACAAGACGAGTGCATGTTCAAATTATTTAAGAAAAAAAATAAAAAAAAAAGATTCGAAATAACGTTTTAACAATAAGAAACAAACAACTTAAAATAAATTATTGACCTGAAAACAGAAATTTTAAATTCCACACACAGATCAGATTTTTTGGAAATTAAGATCAAACAGTAGACAAATCAAAATTTTTAGTGAAATGGCATTTGAGAAAATGAAATAAAAATCTGTAATTTAAAAAAAAATAATAATCTGATGAAAGAATGACCGAATATATGAGACAAAAATCAAAATAAAACATATAGATCAAGTAAATTTAAATAAAAGCAATCATTAAATATCGTTAAAAATTAAAAATCAGTGGGGTTCTAACTTTAATTTCGGAATATTCTTTCAAATTCAAAAAAAGGCGAAAACAAATTTCGAATTAAAAATAATTGAAAGTATTTATATAACAGGTTCAATGAGAAGACTAACAAAAATTTACATTTTAGTGATTTCAGAATGTTCCCGCAGTGCACCAGGCACGAATTCCATTCATCAAAGGAAATTAACATTCAACGATTCGATGATGGAAATGCACCAATCCTTTAAAAACACTGTCATTGCAACCGACAGTAATTCCGATACAAATCACTACATGGTTGTCACCTCAGTTCAGTGAGATAAAAATATTTTTTGATGCTATACTGACATTCAAGCTAATTCAATATATTATTCTCAATCTTTAATTCACTCCAAATGAATTGTTATGCAGAGAAAAATATCCAAGAAAATACAAGAAAAAATATAACGAAAATTTTATCCAGGCGAGAGAAATTCAGATTTATTAATTCTGTCGACAACAAAAGACGAATAAACGAGACACACCTTATCTATTATTCATTTCAAATATAAGTTATACATACAGGGCACTATTGAATTTTAAATTTTTATATTGTTAAGGAATGTACAAATATATCAAACTGAGCATTTAAAACTAATATTTTAAGGCCCGAATGCAAGGACGATATTTGAGTAATTCTTCAATTTTTTCTATTATCAATTATAGATATCTATACATAAACATATATAGATACAACTTTGTTAAGATAAGTAATTCTTAAGTCACTATTGATATTTGAATCGTTCTTGCATACGGACCTTATGGTTAAAAAACTAAAATATGTAAAATACGTGATGTCATTTTTAACGAAATAAATTTTATATTTGTTGCTACTGTTCCAGCTTCATCACTTTTACGACAAAGAGAACTCCCCCAAAGGAAAAAACATACGAATTTTGTTTTTGTAACTTAAAAAGTTCTCGTTATTTTTGCAAAGCATTGCGATTAATTATTCAGAATTAAAATTTAACAAAAAATTCAAAGGTAGACGTTTTAAGTTTATACAAGCAATATTCACTAAGATAGAGGTAGAACTTTAATCGGAAATAACCTAATTAATTAATTATAACGGAAATTAAAATGAATAAAAAGGTGATAAAGTGTCAACGATTCTTCACAAAAATACAAACAAATGTTTGAATAGATTTTTTTTTAATGTTTTCTGTTGATAAAAGTACAATTATTATATTTTTTTGGAAACTGTGCCGGAACTGTTTACGATATTTGGCTGCAGTAACCTTCAGAGTGTCCACAATTCGACCACTTCATTGTACTACGAAACTTGAAAAGTCTGGTTTGGTCATTGATAGACGCTACGACAGAGTCCATTGGATGTGAACCCACTTCAAAAAGCAAACTTATCCATCATAAATTATGGTAGCATTTTCTTCAATATTGATGATACGATCTTGAAAATTTTTCCATTCAATTTCTCGTTAAATTTGAATTTAGAAAGACTATTCGTATTGCTTTGCAAAAATAAAGGAAAATTTTCGAGTTACGAAAACACCCTGCACAACTAATTAGAATGAAACAGTCGAAAGTGGACAAATTGAAGAAAACACTCCAACATAAATATACCATCACTTTAAAATCTTGCAATAGTTATTAAGATGGAAATTTTTAATAAGAACACTTTCTGGACGCGAAAACAAGAAAGATCGTGAAAATTAACCGAAAATCAAAAAACCATCACAACAACAAAATTAGTAATACAATCACAATATTGAAACGAAAGATGATAAACGTTTCAAAATAAACGCTTATAAAAAAAAAAAAAAAAAAAAAAAAAAAAAAACAGAATTCAAAAGGTTACAATCAACGTGTATTGATTATAAATTATATTATTAGAATTTCTGAATTGAAATAAAAATCCATAAACGAAACAACAGGTCTCCAATTCACTAACACACGTGTTATCTAAAATGCCCCGTTATTTCGTCACCACATAAAAATTTCAAAAAAAAAATAATACTCTTTCATTTACGACGCAACACTAAGGAAAAAGAACAAATGACGTCGAAAAATACTAAAAAAAAAGAGAAGATTTTTATCAGAAGAGTAAGAGCTATGATATTATTAAATTGGTCGAATGCACGTAGAATCCATAACCTAGAAAAATAATAAGGACGCGAAAAATAAATGCACTACTCAAAGTATTTCACCAAATCAATCATACTTCTTCGTACTGACTTTGATTAATGAACGAAATAATTCGAGAGGAAAATATTTCGCCAAATGAAATTCTGTGCCAACAACTGATTTCTATTTATCGTCGATAAAGTTTGCGACGCGTTTTCAAAATCAATCAAATAATATTGAAACAGTTAGTAGTCAGTCAGCTAAGTAAGTGGTGAGACAAATCTAATAAAAACTCGCGTCAGATTATACTTCCCACTTGAGTAAAAGATATTCTATTCGAAGAAATTAGCTTAGATGATGAAACTATTTCATTATTCCCAAGAACAGCACCTTACATATTAAAAGCCCGAAACCATTCACCTAAATTATTTTTTAATTGAGGAAAAATTAACAGCAATACATGAAAAATATTTTAATGGAAATTAATTCTTACCAAGCTCTGGTTCGGGCGGAAGTAATCCAACAGCACCAAAAAATCGTTTATCCAAAATTTGAAGTAGCTGTGAAGCAGTTTCATGAACGTTTTTACGAGGACAACCAGTATTCATCAACGTTACATTAATTATTGCAGTGTAATGGTCACAAGGATATTCTCTAAAATACAAAAATGAGCAAACGTAAAACATCTAAAACAACCAATAAGATATTATCACGGAAGAACCATCATTTGAAGTCACTGAAAGGAAGTTGGGTGACAATGCGAAAACTTGAGAAAGAAATAACTGAAACGAAAAAATAATTATTTAAATGAAAAAATTATTTTTAATATATCACGTTTTTAAAACGAACTAAAAACAATAGAATAATTTCTCCTAGCCTTATACAGATTTATAACCCTATACAGATACCTAACAGCATACAAATTGTTCTGAAAATTTTTGACTATGAATTTTTAATAGCTACAAAAATACTAGTAAGATTTAAAACGAAAAACGTGGGGCGCATGGAACAGATAATAGTAAAGGGTGCAGAGAGTATTGTCGTTAGAAAAAACTCACACAATAGTTCATATCATTTGCAGTGCAATAAAATTGTTAGGGACTTAGATGAACTATTCATGCGTCAATTATCTATTGCATGCGTCCCATGTTTTTCATTTTAAATCTTATAAAAATTTTCAGGACAATCTGTATGGGGCAAGGAGAAATTATTTTATACTTTTTAGTCTTGTGTGTGTGAAATTTATATATATTTCGAGTTAATATTGCATTGTCATCTAGTTCTAAGCTATGTTTAAAGTTTAAAGTCTCTAATTCATCGGGAAGTTAGTTTAAAATTTATTGCAAAATTTTTACTGAACAGACAGACAAGAAAGCGAACCAAAAAAAAAACATGCTAAAAATATAGTCTTCAACATGGTACGTTGTATGGGAAAAAATTTTGAGAAATAAGTCGAAGACATCAAACATCTATAGGCCTACTGATTTTTCTCTTTTCAAAATATCCTCTCATCTATAGGAAGTACCACTTTTTTCAAAAGACTTCTCAACTAATACTGTTGATTAGTATTAGCAGAAAAACCAAAAAAAAAAATTATAAATAATAATAAGAAAATCGGGTCAGTTTTACATAAAAAATAAAATTGCTTTTCAATATTTGTCGACCAATACTTGCGCAAGACAATTAAAGATAGGTTCGATGAGACATTATCTCTAAGGTAACTGAAAAATAAATAAATCTACCTTACGGCAATTAAATTACAGAAATAAATTTTATTTAGAAAAAAAACCGACTGCGTTAATCTGAATGAGTAGCTTTTATTGGTGGATATGCCCAAATTTATGACAATAATTTTTTCAATCTTCAAATTCTCATTTTCTTCAATTATATTCTTTTAATTTTTCAATTTTTGAATATGAATGGCCTAGGACATTTTCCAGATAGTCACAAACATTTTGAGCCTACTTTCATTAAAATCTATAAAGTAAGACAATTGTTCTGAGCGAACAAAATTCCGTTAGTTTCGAAGATGAACATACCAAACAAATAACCTCCTCCGAACACAGTCAGTAAAAACATTAGAAAAACAGCGTAGGTATTTATAAATTTGAAATATGATTTAAACTTTGAAATGAAAATAGAGCTCACCTCGCACTAAAAATCACAGCTAGAGCCAGGAAACATCCATCGGCCACTTGTGGCTCTGCAGTATAGCATTTATCTACGACCCAATCTAATACAGGACCAACGTCCGGATTACATTCTAATAGCAGAATAACAGTTTCATACGCTAATTTGTAAATCTAGAAAAAGGTAAAAAGTTAACAATTTGGTAATCAATCACAAACAACCACAAAAAGAATGTCGAAGGAAAGAGAATTACTTTTTCATCTCTCGATGATAACAAAATATTCAACCATCCATACAGAGAACTTTCTTCGGATAGCAAATTTTTTGCATCGAAACAAGGTCCACAGCAAAGAATTGCAGACATAGCCTGCAATGCGGCGAACTGCAACTCTTCCTCACTTACAGAAGTGGCTTCACCAGTAACACAGGTAGTCGTAGTTATAACAGAAACTATAGGAGGAGCATTCCACACCAGAGCGCTACCGTAAGGACCACTCCAACTTCGGAATAAACTAAATAAATTGTTTCGCAAATCACGTTTTAACAAAGTAGGATACGTTTCCACTGAAACGAATAATAGTTAAACCATTAGAAAACGAGGTCAATGCGAAAGAAAATAAAAATATGCAGTGTCTGCTTACACGAAAAACTTTTGATCATTTTCTTAATAAAATTACAAAAATGCAATTTTATATCTCTCAAACTTTCCTTGTCGGCTTCAGTTTCCAAACAAATACGAGCGCCATCGATGTATTCGATAATGGTTGGGTGTAATGTATGTGTGTCGCGATCCAGAACGCAAGAACTGAAAGATAGGATTTATTCTAGTAATTTAAAAAAAAAGTTTTGAGAAGTGATTTCTAAATTTAATTACATACCTCACACCAAAAGTTCCACGTTCCGCAATAAGTTCGAATACCTTTACAAGCTGTAATCGTAATGCATCTCTTCTTCTACGTCTTCGCATGTTTTCTTGTTTTTTATCAATAGCATCGCGAATGTACATAGCTAATTCTTCCATGAGATCTCTGAAAAATAAAAATAAAAATTTTTGCCGATTCCTATATAATTTATAAGGATTTGCATAGAGTCTATGCATGAATATTTTGAGATTTTAATTCGGGGTATGTGAAATACAATTCGGCTTTCTACAACAAACATTTTATCATAAACCTGTATGATAATTTTCATTAGAAAAGAACAAACAAGCTAACTTTAAAAGCGAAAATTTTAATAATTCTTGAGCGTTGCCAATATGTAGTCTACTTTCAATTCAAACAAAGAATATATCCTCTCACCTTCACTACATAATTTCTGTATAGGCAAAGGTACGTACTAATTATTTATTTTATTCATACACCAACCAATATTCTAGTAATGCAGTCAAAATATAAATCTTCAAATATAAAATTAAGATTTAGTAAAATCTGACTCTAGATTTAAATATTTTCATTAGAGGGTAGTTCGGATCCTTCACTACGGTAAGAAAAATTTCTACACAAAATAGACGTACCTATCTATAAACCTTGAAACAATCATTATACCTATAAAACAAAAATTTAAACGGTAATATCCTCCACTAGCCGCCCCAGGAGCGAGCTTCGCTTGACTCATTCACCTAGAGTAGAAGGCAATTTTAAAAAGGATTCTATTCTTTTTTCTTTTTTATGTTTTTAATAATATGAAATTACTACCTACCTATATTTGTGATAATAGGGTACTACAAAAATTTATATTACAGATTTGGATGATTCTTCTGTCATTCAGAAGCTCATCCTTTCAACATTCATATAGGCTACTTATCACCATGATCGGTCATCAATAAGCTGAGCAGTAAAGAAAAATATAAAATTTCCGATAAAAGGATGAGAACCATAACTTTTATTGAAATTGACAGCCTGAACTCCCTGTTATTGATAAACAACGTAAGACCCAGCCACTTTCTACAAATACTCATAAAATGAAAACAAAATAATATTAAGGTAAGTATCCAATCAACTGAAATAAAGTACAATTCATTATTAGATACTGAATTATTCAAGTAGCATACATCCTTTTTTATAAGGTTTCTAGTTACACAACATTCCCTGTCTTGTTTAGAATGATATGAATATGAGCATTTTTTTATATCCCCGTTTAGAACTTCATTTGTCAAGCAGTGAATTGAAAATCGCAACGTTGCAAATTAACATCCGAGGAACTGATTTTTGACGGAACTAGTTTTTTAAGTTGATTATTCCTAAAAATTTAATTCGTCATGAATTTGTGATTGTTTTCATCATTCTTTCTCTAGTTATACTTAAATATGTGCTAAAAAAGTAAAGCTGGAAACTGTGTTGAGGAACTCATTTTCATTCTACTTCATGGTTTGATAAGTGAAATTGGCTTTAACCTCGTTAAATGAGTACTTAAATCTAACTTAAACATAATAAACTAGCTAAAATACAGGTGTGACTGGGCCGCCATTAATTTCTTATAAAGTTATTGCACATGACGTCATTTGTCATTATTTGTCACCAAAAGTACCGGGGCTAGGATAGGCATTGTGTATTCAGTACATATTTTACCCACAGAGTATCAAATGTAATAGAGGACGCACGCCCATCTAAATGCTGCTACAAAAAACGGCAGAACTTTTGAAGTTGTTGTCCCCATCCTTACAGTGCCAATTCAAATTTATTCACCCATATTCGGGCTCATTAACGATGATGAGAGATTTTTTTTTCTTCAAATAATATAAACGAATAAATATTATGTATTGAACACAGTTAATAATACATAGATCAACTTGAGAAGAAAAAAAGAAATAAAAAACACTTGAGGGATGTATCGCTTAACTATCTCTTTAATATGCCACTGTAGAGTAATATAATTAGTTAAATTTAGAAAAGTAGGTAACAAGTTTTTTGAAGACGCTGTTTAGGTGCTAACTACCAGACCAGTCACTTTAAGTTCTGGTGGAAAGTCCTCAGCTAAAAATTTTCTCACATGCCATATTTTATCATTTATTCTTTTTTATTAAAGAATTATTTTATTGTTTTGTTGGTGGTATCAGTTTTTTCAATTTTTCCTGTTTTACAAAAATATAGAAGCATAGGATTTAATTTTAGATTTCAAATGCGAATATTTCAATATTTCATTTCAGAATCTAACTGGATTTCAACCATTACAGACTCGCTTTGTCATAAATTTTTTTTCTTCAAAAAACTAAAACATTTTACCGTTGGCAAATTTATGCCACACACAGACCCTAATATCTCAACCTACTGACATTCCATCTTTCAATCTCACACCGAACAAATTGAATAATACGAAAAAAGAATGATTTCAAAAATTTCCCTGCGGTAGAATTAGAGATGGTAAATATCGAAAAATTTCTATATCGATATTTTCGATATCAATATTCAAAATCTATCGATACTATTGATAGTTTCGATAATATCAATAGTTTCTCATCATTACTTTTGCTTAAACATACCATTGGCATAACTGAGATTATTTAAAAGGGCAAAGGAATTTTGTAGGCACTCCCGCCATTAACTATTGAAAATTTAAATTTGAGTATGAATGTCCGAATTTTATTTCATCGTCATAGATTTAAAAAAATTCTAATGCGGTACCAGCTCTGTTAGAAAAAGTAGGTTTAGAAAAGTAGAATATTAAGTGTTGAAAAGTTTGTAGTAGAGATCATAATTGATGATTGCATAAAATTTTGTAACTATTGACCCAAAATTACACAGTTTAAAATCATTACCCCTCTTTCAAAATCGAAACAAAAATTTACCTTATGGAGGTACTGTCCGACCAACCCGCACCAAAATTAGTATTAAGTATATTACAAGAAGTTACATTGGATATTTGTTCCAAATTTCATAAATCTATTGTATAATAATTAACGTATTAGTTGATGTACTGTTGTCGTACAATTTATTATTTTATTAAAAGTGTTAATTCTACCTTGTGTTTTCAAGTATTATTGAGTCTCTCAAATACGTTAAGGTCCACAATAGTTATGGATAATAAATTGAATATTTAAATTATTATAGAGGTATTAATGCTTTTCCAGGGTTAAATATCTCGTGTATGGTGTAACACCGAAAATGGTTCTAATTAAGTACATTACTACCTCTTTTGGCTATTACAGTTTTGATGTTTTTGAGTTGACAAATTATACCAAAATGATGATTAAAGATGATTTTGATGATGTACAGTCAATTCTGATGATGTAAGCTCTAAACTGCAAAGTAGTTTTCTATTCAAATCAAATTAGCTCAAAACGATATTTTACCAATAAATTCCACACAAAGAGGGAGGCAACTAACAACTTTAAAGGCTTTCAGGCAACACAAGTAGAGCTCCTAACAAGTTCAGCAATCAACAACAGCCTTGGAAATTTGGTAACTTGACTAGACTTTATACACAAGCAGGGCAAAAGTGCTTCCAGCAAATGAAAAAATTAATACAATTTCAGCAACAATAAACTTTTTCAGCCAAAATGGTGTGACTCAAAAGTACAATAACGAAACAAGTTGGAACAATGTTACCCAACTATTTAAAAATTTTCACAAAAATACAAAAGTTATGATTTAAAGCACTTTAATTATGCCAAACAAAATTATTTTAATTCACAATATTAATAAAAATGTGTTTATTCTGTGTCAGAGTTTGAAAATCTTCACCAAGCAATGCTGCCATATAGAGGTTGAGGAAGACAGTTTCAATGTGATTGAATAAAAATAAAAGATGTTCATGAAATTACGTTTCAGAAGTGTGTAATTGCAGCAAAAAGAATTCATAAAGTACAGAGTATGAAATGTATGTACACAGTGAAGATGTACAAAAGTAAATGAATGAGCGGCAGAACAAATATCAGTGTAGCCGCGAGTATAAACGTATAAAAATGTTGGTATGATTAAAGTCAAGTGTTTGCAGGAGTGTGAGGAGAAGAGAATTTCTGGTCCCACCAGATATTGTGCCACTTCTTGGTAGAATCAGTGTTTAAAGCAATTTATCAAATAAACCAAATTTTTTGAACCTCTACATGATCAGATAATTGGTGATGTTTCTCCGACAGTCAGCACAGATACGGTCTACAGAATTAAATCCAAAATGGATAGCTTTCTAAACCTAATTTAAAAAGCTCTTTCAACAAGGTTTTTTTTTTTTTTTTTTTTTCCTGATAATTGTCAAAATAATAAGTCACAACTTTTTCAACATCAAGATTTAGTTACCATCCACAGCCGAAAGAAGTGGCTGTCACAAATACTTAACTGATTGTAGTTGTTAAAAAAACAGTGAATTATGTGGAACTGTAATATCAATAAACAGAATAAAAATTTACTTTAGAGCGTCCGCATTAATGCTTGACAGCGCATTAACCGCCGCATCTCTGACATCAACGGTTTCACAACGTAGTAGAGGCACCACGAGCTTGTACAGTCCCGCTGGAGATGCATTAACTAATTTACTTTCGTTTCTTTCACCCGAAGTCATATTATCAGGAGACGAACTAAAATATACAAGAAACGTCTTAGTGCCAGTCACGTGGTAAATGCATCAAATCGTTTAAAAATGAATTAAATAAATTCAAAGGGAAAATAATAAACATAATGATATAATCAATAACTAATTATGCTGTTGGAAATAATTTCAAGTCATCATCAAGAATGGGGTTAGCTACATTGTCAAACGTCACCTGAAAGTTACAGAACTCAGGAAGTTCTACAACAAGCTCATATAAGTATTCAATTAGCTTAAAATATTTTACTAGCCGACAACTCTAAAAATAGGAACCTACTCTAATATTTTTAAAGACATTTTATATTTTTTTAAATCAAAAGTATGATTTGGTCGGATTTTCATGAAATGGTGAATTATATGTTTACAAATTACGGAATTTTTGGAGCCATTACATTAAAAAACAAAGTCATTCTTTTCATTTTTAAAATAAATTTTTGGCTAAAGAGGATCATTTCATTTTTTGGCTTTCTATTATGAAACAGTTCAAATCTGATGAATCATAGGGAAATTAAAAAAAAAAAAAACCTGTTTACCATCCTCCGTATTGAATAATTTGGAACAATTTAAATTTGTATGAAATATATTTGTATCATTAACGGAGATTGATGTAAACTGGAAGCGCAGATTTTACATTTTTTTGAGGCATACATATCCAGGTTGTAATACTGAACGTATTCACCGTGAGACTGTTCATGCTAGTGATTACGTACTCCGCTTTAAAATCGAAAAACATTTCTGTAATATTAAACTTCACTGTGAGAGTATATCCGGTTAAATTTATTGGTTCTCTATGTTGATAAAAGATTCTTGGGGAAGACCACTTACACCCAGAAATTTAATCGATTCATATCAGTATCGGTCAGTAGGTAAAATAGTTTAACTGCGGCAAAAATCCAATTAAAAAGATAAAACATATTCAGTCAATATTAATGTAATGGAATAACTCGGTAACAAACATGCAACGAAATATATATCTACTACAACAATTAGCAATATACACTGTTTAAAATTACGAAAACTAAAAAATTATTCCATGCAGAACTGTTCATGCAAAAAACATGCAGAAAGATTGTAAACAGCGGTGCGAAGGCAATATAAAAAAAGAAAGAAAAATTTATTAGAATGGATTTATCAGCTTAAATAATTTATTAATTTTCAACAGTTTGTTACCTTTCCAAATAATGGAAAAATAGTAAAGACGACAACGACGTGGTTTACAAAGTAATAAATTCAAAGATGAAATGATCAAGGTCATATTTGAGGAAATTTTAACTTGACAAATGATAGGTGCAGTGTAGATTTTACATAGATTGTAGTTACAGCAACATGCTGTCCATCACTTACCTGCTACGAAAGCGCCACACTTTGGGCTCCGTTATGGTCACGCAATTTAAAGAATACGAATCATTTTCAAATTCTTCCCACGCATGCTTCAAAAAGCTATGTAAATTCAAAGACCCTTGGAGGCTATAATATTAGATAGAAAAAAACAAAATTATATAAAATGAAAAGAAAACCTTAGAAGACATACCAATATTGAAAAACAAATAAGACCCAAGATCAAAGAAAAGCCAAAGTTGACATAATTGTTCAAGTAAATGATTTCATAACATAAAATATTCAAAACGAAGAAATCCACAGAAGTATGCAGTACGTAGTGCTCAGTAAATTGTTTTGAGAAGCAGGGATACGGGTATGTATTGATAGCGATGAGTGTGACAGAAAACTTGAATTTCATCAGTAAAAGCTCAACATCATTAATACTCATCGAGGATAATGGAGAGAAAACAAAAGCTTAACTTTTTCATAACCCACATGAAGACAACACGTTTGAACACATCAAATGATTTTTGATGAAGCGATTCATGGTTACGTACAATACGTTTGATTAGCATATACAAATATCATTAGTTAGTACCAAGCAAAAAAACTGTATTAGCCTTAGCGAAAAAAATTCTAATTTACGCAAGTAGAAGTTTTTTAAATAGCAGCAAATGCGTTAATTTTTATAAAATAAGCAACATATATATATTAACATTAGTGGAAACGTTATAAGTCTATAATTGTTTAAGTAAATCATTCTGACATACGCCAAAATTATCTATCAATTTCGTATTTTCATTCATATAAATACGAGCTGTAACTCGCATCTTCACTTGTGTAATGTCTATTTATCCGTGTTTGCCCCTTTTTGTGGCCCTAAATATTTCAATAACTTTTTCAATTAAAAATTGGATTAAATCAAAAAATATACCCTGTGACGACGTACTCAATAATATACAAAAAAATTACCTTAATTCCCTTCTTGTGTTCCAAAATAGTCCAAGAATTGATTTAATCCAAAAATTGAGGCAGAAATTTGAATTCAGTGCCCCAAAAAGTATACGATAGGATGCATCAATCCATAATATGAGGAAAAATTATCTTAACTACTTATTTGTAGACCCAAATAAAAAATAACAGGAAAAAAAATTAAACAGAGATAAAGAGAATAATATCCACCTCACTAACCGGTAGACGACAAAAAAAGAGAAACGAAGAAGTTTTGTTCAATTTTCTTTTAATCGTTTTCGTAGTTTAAAAAAATGTTTTGTCGTTTTCTGTTTTCACAAATGGTAAAAATTCGAAACTTTGCCCACAAGAATGATACCGACTTTCACGGTGGCTATAAGAAACCTTCCTTAGAATAACACAATTTTTTCTGGAAAATCTCATGCTAACCTGTCCAGCGTTTAGTGAGTGATAGGGTTTCCAACTGTTTTTAGCTCTTACTGCTTCATAATATAAAAGATGTTACCTACAGCTTCAATTGAGTAGGGTCTAATAATTGTTTCATCTACTTTTTTGTAAACCTAAATGAAACCAGATAAAAAAAATGAAACAAAGTAAGACAGAGTGAATCATATCCACCTTAGAGGTGACACAATATCGAAAACTATCGATATCGAGTTTTTTTTCCATAGTTTTTTTCACTAATTTACTATATAATTTAACCAAATTAGTCAACTGTTGACCTTTTCTTTTTTTCTTCTCTATAACATACCAAATCAATTGATAGTAGCTTTGGTGTTCCTGCCCTATCGAAAAATATAGAAAAAGGTGCGAAATGAGGCAAAACGTGAGAATTAAAAAGGACTAAAATCAAGTGTTAGAGTCGACATGCCCAAAAAAATTATTTTCTCATTAAAATGTACAATATTATTATTTTTAATTAGGTCTTCTATAAAAATGTACTAATTATTTTTGATTTCAAAGAACTATCTGGATGTGGGGGTTGGTACATATTTCCTTTCATAAATTATAACGGAAGAAAAAATTTAGTAACAAAAATAGGTAAACTTAAAATATAATATGCATAAGCCGTTTTCTTACTACCCTGGTAAAGGTCACAATTTTTGTTCGATAGTCACAAAATTTGATAATTTGATACGAACGTTAGTACCAAGCCAAGGACCTGACCTGTTGATTTGATTTTGGGGTAGATCAATCAGATGGTACTTATTTTTGTTTTTATTTTAGGCATAAAATGCTTAATTTTAGATAAATAGTTTATAAATATGGAACAAATATTCAATGTAAATTCTTGTGATATAATACTAATTTTGGTACAGTCACAAAATTTGATAATTTGATACGAACGTTAGTACCAAGCCAAGGACCTGACCTGTTGATTTGATTTTGGGGTAGATCAATCAGATGGTACTTATTTTTGTTTTTATTTTAGGCATAAAATGCTTAATTTTAGATAAATAGTTTATAAATATGGAACAAATATTCAATGTAACTTCTTGTGATATAATACTAATTTTGGTACGGATTGGTCAGACACCTCCATGAAGTCAGTTTTTGTTTTGGTTCTGAAAGAGGGGTAATGGTTTTAAACTGTGTGATTTTGGGTCAACAGTTACAAAATTTTATACAATCATCAATAATATTATGATCTACTATAAACTTTTCAATACTTAATATTCCATTTTTTGAAACTTTTTCTAACGGAGCTGCCATTGCATTAGAGTTTTTTTAAATCTATGACCAATACATGAAATGCACATATTCAAAAGTTGAGGGGAGAGCACCTACAAAATTTATTTTCCCCAGAAAATAAAAATTCTAATTACGCCCGTGGTAGATTTAAGCAAAAGTAATGAAGATGGGAAACTATATAAACTATAGAAATTATCAATGGTATCGATAAATTTTGAATATCGATTTTCAATATCAATAGTGAAAATATTGATAGCGAAACCTTTCGTTACCACTTATCTCTAATTCACCCCACCAACCAGTAGTCGTCAGACGATAAAAAAGAGAAGGGGAGAAGTTTTTTTTCAATTCTCTTTTTCATTTCATTTTGTTGGGTTCAAGAAAAGTTTTGTCCGTTTTCTGTTTTCACAGATGGTAAAAATTGGTAACTTTGCCCCAAGGGGCTACGGACTTCCTTGATGGCAATAAACCTACTTTGAAGTAACACAATTTTTTCTGGAAAATCTCATGCAAATCCGTTAATTGGTTCTGAAATGTTAGTGTTTCCAACTGTTTTTAGCCCGTATTATTTCATAATATGTAGCTATTCCAATTTTTTTTTTGAATCGTGCGAAATGAAAATCAATCACACAGAAGCATAACTAAACAAAAAAATCCAACTACCATATCAGACTAATCATAAATTAAAAAATTAATTTATTCTACTAAGACATTATCTAATGATTAACGCATCAATAGAACACCATTTCGTCAATTTTGAAATTTTACCTCAAACTCAAATCAGGAGAAGCACATCGAACCACTGGACTAGGAGCTGGAGGAACAACTCGCATTGAAAAAATTGCGTAAGTTCTCCATAGTAACATAAATTGATCCCGTTCAGAAGCTGGTTTTCTTGGAGGAGCAGAACTTCTCAGTAATGAAGCTCTATTATCACTAATTGGCCTGAAACAGTACAATAAATCGCTAAACAGAATCAATTTTTCAAGACCCAATAACTTACAAAAATCCTATTTAGTTTCAAGTGAAAGTTTCAATTAAAACAGACAGAACAAATTTAAAAATTTAAAAATTTTGAAATTCTTGACACTAATGTGAAATTTTTTGATCGCAAGTAACTTTATGATTTTCTTCTTTAAATAACGAAGAGAAATTTCAGAAAAATTTGCTAATTCAGATTTTTAGTATCCTCACTGTGAGATTTGAATGAGTGAAATCAAAATAATGGCAAAAAGTATTAATAAGGACATTTAAAAATCAATATTTCAGGTTTTTTGAAAATAAAACTTTCTAATTTTTCATTCTACCGTTCTATAGGCTGAAGAATGCAGTTTCATGACAGGAGACTAAGGAGAAATTCAAAAGATTCAATGTTTTGAAATTCAAAAATCGGATTAACTTAATTTTCTGGAGAATATTTCCGAGCAGTTTTAAAAACAAGTATAAAAAGAAATTAATTATGTAAGCCACATATAAATGAACTTGAAAATTAAATTGGTTTTTTAAGTTCGAATCATCACAACTTTCCAATAAAATTTTATAAGTGAGTAAATCATAAAATAAATATTTTCATAAAAATTTGTAACCGAAATCAAACACAAAAATGAATAATAGAAAAAAATCTAAGCTATCTTACGTGGGATCAATTACAGAAAATAGTGAATGAAGTCTACTATAGACGACCGGCCATGCTTGGCAAACAGCCGAAGGACACTGAGAAATTAAGGTTTCTTTCTGAAGAAAACTGAATAAGCAAATAGTCCAAACATCTAGAGAAGTGCCATTTTTCAAACTGCTAACAGAGGTTTTTGCGTTGGTATCATCCGGCAACCCTAAAACAATTGAAAATTTTACATTATGATTCTACAGTACAGCGCATATATGAACACTCACTAAATAAAAAAATATAAATCACCAGTTGACCAAATGGTAGATGCTCTATCAGCAAGCCATTGCAAATCAACGTTCGAAGTAACAAGCAATGCAGCTTTTTCTGTTGTTGGCAGAAGTGACACACATTTTTCAAGAATCTGAGAACAACTCTTATCCATAACGTCAATAACACATTTTATTGATTCACTTACACCTGAAATTAGCCATATATAATATTATATATAATAAAATTATCAAAAATTCAAAACAGAAAAATCAGATACCAACCGAAAAGCTTGAACAGGCTTTTGATTTCTCGCAAAATGTGAATACCCAAACGTCGTGGGGATTGTCTACAGTTACATAACATAACCAAAGCGAGCCCTTCTACTTGATGGAACACGTTTACCGATGATTCAATTTCAGTTTGACTCTAAAAGTGGAAGGCATTATATGAGAAAAAGGAGAAGGGTAACAGACACATCAATAAATGTCAATTATGACGTATCAAATAACCTACAGGTGGGCCACGATCTATTTTTCGTGTGATCGTTCGATTATGTTCCTCCTTAAAAGTTTTCGCATTAGGGCTAATAGCGTTCTTCCAACTAGTAAGAAGCTGTAATAACATTCTTAGACCATTGTCCAACAACTGAGGGAAAGTATCTACCAAATCTTTGGCCAAGAACTGACTGAAACCTAGAATAACGGGTTCATTATTGCTACTACTACTCCTTTTTAAACAACATACTAAATTACAAATAAAAGTCAAATTACCAAAAATTACGTCATTCCTCCAGTCAGGAAAATCAATTACCAATGTTTGTAAGCTTTGATAGGCTAATGCTTTCAATTCTTCATCCATGTGAACAGTTAAACGGGATAGCAGATCCACTAATTCGGAACTAGTCATTAACTCTGGCAGAAGACGAGGCACAGCCGCGACGCAAGTTCGAAACAGATCAATACGTGGTTTTCGCTCTCCAGTTAACATTTCATCCGGCTCCTGAGAACAAAATATGTTTGGTTCGAAAATATTCAATAATAGTGAAATACATTTAAAATTTAGGAAAGCTAATTCCACCTTATTAACGTTTTGGGTACTAGTCATCATTAATGGACGACCGTAATGATTGTCTAGAGCTCTCAAAATTTCAACAAAAACTCTTTTCACATGAGGGAAGTACGCAGACATTCCTATACTTCGAGCAGTATCATCCGTCAACGCCTGGAAGCATACAAATATACGTCGTGATTTCTTTTAACGGTAAAAGCAATATAAGCCAAACAAAATTTCAACACACTTTATTCAGAAATGTTTTTTTAATGCGCAGTGTATTTCCTGATGGAAGAACACCGGACGTTCTAGGCATTGGAGGTTCTCCTTCCTTTTGTTGTAAACTATCAGCAACAACTAAAAAAGCTCGCAAACCAATACTCATTCTTTCAGGAGTCAAGATCATCTTTATATTTCGCCCAACCGATAACAAATCGAAAACTATTTCTCGCATAGCAAAATCTAACCTTTCCTATAACATATTAATATGACATAGGTTGAAAATAGTACAAAATGTGTAATACAAAGAATGCTAATAGTGAATGTTATCCCTACTTGGGCGATGAATTGTATGATTTTAACGAAAATATTAAGAGGGGTATCACGAGGGACTACTCCCTTTGAACCTTTGGGAAACAACGAATTGACAATATCTTTAAGTCGCCATAAAGTAGTAGAATTACTTTCACCCTTTATTCTGATCATATACACCCACAATAAACGGTACAAAGATTCTGAAAACACAACAATGTTAATTATTTTAATCAAGAAACAGCGTCCTCATCTAGTAATTACGTACGAAACTCACCAAGTGCTACCCGAGACATTTTTGGATCACGATTTTTAAGATGAGACAAACACATGGTCAGAAAACCTGACCAAGTATGAACGAAAAAAGATTTTTGACTAACGCACAATAAACAAGTTACCAAAGGAAATATAGCCAATCGGTGTTTAGATTTCGCACACATATCCAAAGTTTGAGAGTACAAAGACTCCACGAAGTTTTTCAAACAAGGAACATTTACTTCATTTTTTACAGTCTGTAAACAAGAAAAATGAATAAAACAGGATATTACAAAAAAAAAAAGTTAAACCCGCATAAATTACAATACGAAAATACAAACTGCAGCCACAGGAACTAAAATTTCAACGAATAAACCAGCTAATGCATGCTTGATGTCTTTGTCTTTAACTTCTAAAAAATACTGGGCACATTCTTGCATGAACAAAAATGAAGCTTCAAATTCTTCGATTGGAACCATCTGAAAAATTGAATTTTCTGTGATAAGTTTTTACGTGAGAGCAATTCGTTACAATTCAGATAATCTCTTCTAAATCACAAAATACGCAGATATGATAATATCTTACTTTAACCCGGAAGAACTTCATTCCCATTAGTAGTGAAATTATACTTTGAGTTGTCAGTGGACTCGGTTCTTTTGCGCGCAACTCTTTCAACTCGGCTGTAAATCTTTTTCTTACAGATTGAAAACGAGATTGTGCTAAAATGCTGATTACTTCGGCATATAAATCAGCCAAGGTATGAATATTACTAGCGTTTGGTCCAGTTTGCACTCTGTTATTGAAGATAAAATATTTAAATATGATAAATTAAATATTCTAATACAGAAAAAAGTAACAACTATGAGAATCATACCCTTCTCGATATTTGAAATGTTTGAAAGCAACATTCTCGATGTAACCAATTAAACCTTCGTGACCGGGGTGAAAAGGGAGTTGATGAAGGACTTCAATCAATACCAAGCAAAACATAAATTCTATAGCAAGATCACGTCTTTCTTGTAAAGCCTCGACATCTTTACACTCGGAATTTTCACTAATTCCCAAGAAGAAACATTAATTTGAGGTTCACTGAATTGAATAAATAAAGTTAGAAACAGACCTCTTTCCTTTTGGTTCATTTTTCTTGCTTTCAGGAACCATTAAATCTGGTTCACATGAACTAAGTTGCCTCTCATACCATGAAAAAAAAGTTTTCAATAATGAAGGTAAACAATGTTCAGCCACGGTACCGAAAGCAACAATTAACTGGTCGAACTGATTGTCTTCCCCACGTTGTAAAATTTTGGACAAAGGTTTTTCCTGAAAAAAACAATTTAAATCATACATTTGAAGTATACACGTTTTAAAAATAATAAATAAATCATAAGTTTTTACCAAAGGTTCTGCCATGACTTCTTCCATTTTCCTAGCAGCTTGCTGAGTAAATTCATAAAATAAAGTTTGCATAACACATTCACCTGGACGTAATTCGGCATTTCTAGTGGTTTTCTCCGACTCTAATTTGCTATTTGAAAGACTGGCTGGACAAGAATTTTTCACAGAATCTAAAAAAGGGAATTATTTAATACTACCGCAATGAATTTCAAACATAGTTACTACTCAAATCAATGTAACATTACCAGATGAATAGCTATTATGTGAATCGACAATGATTTGTTGAGAAAAATGTGATTCACAGTTCTCGACCAAAATAATTTCACTTTCTGCATTTTCAGTCTCTTCAGTAATGACTAATTTTTCCATGATAACAAAAATATCAGAGTAAGAGATTAAAAGGCACATAAATAAATAGATATAATGATCAAAATATTCAAACCTGTTCCCGTCGTTGAAGATGAACTTAAGGAACCATGGTTATCAAAGTTTTCTGAAATTATAATAAAATAATTCCGTTTAATAGGACTAAATAAATGCAAAATATTTTTAAAATTAAGGATATCATCATATTTCATGAAAAAGTAATTTATTAAACGAGTCACGAAAAACACAATCTTCTCTATTTTCAAATGCAATTTATGATCATCAGAGAAAAACATTATAGTAAACATATACCGATGTACCTGATTTCAACAGATCACTCGCTTCTTCGGATTCGCTTCTCATGATGGTAAAACACAAACAAAATATAATTATCTCACGAAACCAACATTGATCAAATTACATTTAAATAGCGAGTGAGACGACAAATTAAAACAAAATTTGTAACTTGTAAGGTTAAGGCATAAAATTAAATAATAATTTCATTCAGAGGCAATGAATTCAAATATTTCTACTATTTCAAAAAAACAAAAAAATAATATATGTAATTAATAAATAAAATTTGATAAGCAACTTTTTTTTTAATCAGCAGCTGTAGCTATCACAATAGCTCTGTTTGATAGAATTACACTAACTTACACCAACCTACACCGGTAGGGATATTCTGCAACGTATATTTTCGTCTATTTTAAGAAATAACGAACATATTCGTTCACTCATTTTCGAATACCAAAAATGTAGATATTTATCAACAATTATCATCCTATAACTCTTTGTAAACAACCACCAATTATATTTTCTTGACAAAAATAATGTATTGAAGAAATTACCTAACCCAACCTCATCGTATGATGAAGCGGTTACAGTAATTCCCGAAAAATTAATTCCGGTAGTTCTAAAAAAACTACATGACGATCCGTTGTATGGAGGTCATTTCGGAATTAAAAAAACAAAAAATAAAATAAAAAACCAGTTTTTCTTTAAAAACATGGTACAAAAAATTACAGAATATGTATTGTCGTGTCATGAGTGTCAAATGGCACAAAATTCCCCGAAAGAGGCTGGCTACCTCAAACATATTGAAATCGAAAACCCTAAACCGTTTTCGCAATTAGAGATCGATTTAATTGGAAAATTTAATACCGAGTATGAACACTCGTACGTGCTTGTCGGTGTAGACAAAAGCACAAATTTCTACACCATACGTCCAACAAAAAACCCAAATGCTCAATGCGTAATTGAGTATTTAAAGTTTATTTGTTATACGTATGGCACCCCAGGTAAGATTTCTTGCGACAACGGAGGTCATTTTGCAAATGAAACCGTCCGTAAATTCTGCGAAGAGAATAATATTAAAATTATTTACTCCTCGTTTTATTCCCCCAATCGCAAGGACTCGTTGAAAAAATCAACGGTGTAATAAAAAAGTCATTGTCAAAGTACGACCATTCAAATGAAAAAGAATGGATCGAAACAATCAACAAAATAATTTTTGCATATAATATAAGCCCAATCGAACACTTAAATAATAAATCACCATTTTTCTTACTCCATGGATTTAATCCAGAAGTACATATACCAGAAATACCAGAAAATAATAACAATAAAACAACTTGTGAAGAAGAAATTGAAAATCTCCTTCGAACGAGAGAAAAAACGCCGAGCTTAGCAAAGAAAGCATCGGAAAAAAACGCGAAACATTATAACGCACACCACAAGATCATTCACTTCAAACCTAATGACTGTAACGGCCAAAAGAGGTTGTAATGTACCTAATTAAGACCACTTTCGGGAGTACACCATACACGAAATATCACGTACTTAAAAGTAGTAATATTTCTAAGATAAATTCAGATTAGACATCCACAAACTATAGTGGACCTTAACATTCGTTTGAGACTCAATAATATTTAAAACACATGAGCGAGTTAACACATTTAATAATATAATAATTTGTACATACAGTACATATTTCTACGTTAATATTAATACATATTCAACCACAATTCAACAATCAAGACTATCTGTTCACTAGAGACTTCTACAAGAGAGGTTCCAGGTACTTAGAAGTAGCTGTTGGAGAACTGAACTAAACTGAACAACTATACAACTGAATCGAGGGATTATATACTCGTTCAGGGTATGAAAACTTACGTGTCGGATAGGTAAAGTGAGGTAGGGTGTTGTTATTATAGGGTTGTGCTGACTCGTCGAGTACTCGAGGGACAGGTACAACTAGGTCATAAATATACAGAAGGTATATCTGTATATGTAAAATTAAATACGAATAATTTGGTGGTTGTTTATAAAGAGTTATAGGATGATAATTGTTGATAAATATCCACATTTTTGGTATTCGAAAATGAGTGAACGAATATGTTCGTCATTTCTTAAAATAGACGAAAATATACGTTACACAATTCTCCGGGGGGAACAAAAAAAATTAGGAAAAAAAAATTTTCCAAAGTCTATCCAACACATACATATGTCCAGATAATTCTGCATGATTAAAATTACGTCATATAATGCGAGTATGAGTATATATACTTAGAATGAGATTTTTACGAATATTAATTATGAGTAACAAATTTTTTCTTACGTATATATGAATGATTAATATATCGTATTATTTTGCGTAATTTTTACAATGCTGTGCTTTTCGTTAGGTTCACACAGTTTTGGTGGCAGGTTAATTTTAAGTATACTATAATAATTATTACAATAAGTGAGATTGCACTTAACCATATTAGGAACATTTCATTTATAAAAGTTATATAATCATTGAAGTTTTGATCAGGTATATGAAGTTTGATGGATTTAATTTTGTTCTCCAGATTGTTCATGGGAACAGTGTGAGGAACAAAGTTTTTCCAATTTGGGTTATACACCTTTGTCGTTGCCAGATCAATGGCAAGATCAAAAGGTTCTATAGAAACAGAAAAATATGTCCACAAGAGTGGTAAGTGATTTTCGATTTTAATAGTCTCTTCTAATGATTCAGAGAGACAAGGGATTTCTATTGGGATAATTACAGTATTTTTGTTATTTTTATCAATATCTTCAATTTGGATGTGACAAGGTACGTCCAGAATGAAGGTTCCAGGGGAATCATTATTTATTTTTAATTTTTCAGATTTTTTCGTAATGGAATTAGTTGCTACGAGGGAGTTAAAATTTACTATAGCAAATTTGGTATGTCCAATAGGGTGTACCAATGTTTGATTATTATTAGGATTGCATTTAAATGAGCAGGATTGTAATAGGTTTTGATTTAGGTCCTGAAAGAAAAGGTTCTTTGCACATGAGGACAATTTATCACTTCCTCTGTTAGACGGAAGGAAGCATAATGGTTTATCTGAGTTGCAGTAATGGAGGTTGGTTCCACTAATATAACGGACAGAATTTGTTCTGATTTCATGGATAATCAGAGATGGTTCTTGATCCCAGCTACACAGTTCATTAGAGTGACTTTTGAACGTGAGCGGGATAAAATCGTAAATTTCATATTTTGAGTATAACTGTTTTAGGGGAATTTTGATTTCTAACTCTAACGTATTTTTAAAGAAGTTACAGTTTACAAGTTCGGCGTGATAATAGTTTTGAATATCCTTAATGGGGATTGCTAGGTCGAGTTCTAGATTTTTCGTAATTTTCGAAAGTTTTACTAAATCCTTTTCTAATATTTCCTTTGAGACAATTGAAGATGGGATCATATGAGATTTACAAGACGTTAGGATGTTTGATAATCTTAACGTGTTTATCATGTAGTTATCATAGAATCCTTGTATATAGTTTAGGGAGATTAGAAGTTCGTGTTCTTCTAGGGAATTTTCCATAAAAGAATTTGTATGTGAAATGAATTTTGCCATAAAATTATTTGTATGGTCGATGAAGCTATGCAGATTAGTGGACGTATTAACTAATGCTGCATGCTCAGTTAATAATTGGTTTTTTATAATATCATATTCTTCTTTCAACGAGATTTCATTCGCCAAGAAGTTTCGTCCATCTCTAAAATTTAGTACTCGACAGCAAAAGCGTAGAGCATCTCCGAAGAAAGATCTGATCGGGGTGAATACGCTTCGTTTGCTTCGAATAGACGATGGTGTCGAATAGAAATCTTGTATCTTCGCAATGTTTTGTTCTTTCAGATTCGTAATAGCATTTTTTAATCGTTTTGCCATTTCTGCATATTTGCAATTTTTCCAGGTTGTTTCATTGCACAACCGGTGTTTGAAGTTTGTTTCTAATAATTTATCTGCTGATTCATGCAAGTCTAGCTTAATGGAGTAAATTATTGGGGCAGATTTAGAATATACGAAAATATTGCTTATTTCTTGAAAATAAGCGCCAGTTGACGCCGTCGTAATCCTATATGGGTCAGACGATGTTCTTTGCGCAATACTAGTCGAAGAAATAATTATTGCGAAATAGAAAAGTAGATTCGTATACATTTTCTGAAACAGAAAGAATGCAACGTCTAAGTTATTTACGAGAAAATGGATTATGCATATTACTGATTTGTTTTGATATTCGTAGGTTGGGGTGAAGGGGGAGACAAATTTTTCCGATATCCAAGTTATGAAACTCGGTCAAATTGTTAATATAAAATTACTAATTTTATTTCTTTCGTCAGTATTCCGTCTTTGCCTTACCTATTTACGCTATTTTACGTGTTATTAATTTTTTTCTAATTTTTCGTGTATTTTTTTATATTTTTCCAACTTTTCGTGTCTGTTTCCCGAGTTTTTGTTTTTTGTGCGTGACAGAGTTCCGTGAGGTGCGCGTTTTTTTTGTTCCGTGGATTGTTTGGTTCGGATTTTTTTAAACAAACAAATTTCGTATTTTTCCTCAAAAATGCCGATTGTGTACTTAAATGACCGTATGTTCAGTTCGCACGGGAAGGTGGATGCAAATGAGACCTGGTTCATTGGTAATCAGGTTCTCAATAAAATCCATCCGTTCCAGGACTGTCCGTGCGAACCTCGTCTTTTTTATGCACTGCATCGGTTATTTTTGCTGTTTTACCGCGTTTCCGGCGAATCAAACAGGGAGAAGTTCCTAAGTGAGTTTGAGCCGCATCGGGTGCCAGAGGAAACCATTTTGGAGGAAGTTAGTTATTGGAGTCATTCAGTGAGGTTTGTGTGTTGCCCCAAGTGCGAGGTTTTCACTAGACATCTACTTTTCTCCCTACGAGTGTTCTATCCTCATGTCATGATGGTTGAGATAGGGTACTCGGGGATTAAGTTAGAGTTTCGCGGCAACCTTGACACTCCAGGGGTGGTCGGTCTGGGGATACTCTCTGGCCTGCTGGTTGGTCTGCTCTGCGTTTTGCAGCAGACAAACACAGAGGTTACAGTAGAGTATGTCCATCTGGAACACATTTACCTCACTGATTTCCTAATAGGTCCAGGCGGAGTTAGTACTGCTCAGTTTTTAAACCAGCATTATAAGCCTCGTCTGGACATCTCGGTCTCCGTATCTGGTTTCCGCATGGTTCGACATTACGATGCCGTCGAGGGGAACCGTGCGATGTCGCTCCGTGGAGGATGGCTGCTAACCGATCCCACAGTACATTCGTTTCTGTGGGATACTCCGTCAGTTGAGGACAGTGCCTCCACCGTTGATTCCGAGAAAGGCCAAAGTGAAGGTTCCTCATCCTCATCCACCGACAGCAGCAGTACCACCAGCGGGGAGCATCTCGCCGACTTCCTCGAAGGATATGCCGATACCTGGGCCATTGGTGAGTTATTTAAAAAATTTTCCTAATTTAGGTTTTTTTTAAAAAAAAAAATTTGTCATAACATTATCTCGGTACGCAGATGAGAAAAGAACGGAAAGAAGTAATTTCTAAAAATGATATCAAAACAAAGTGGGGAAGGAAGGGAAATATCGTGATTGAAAAAACCATGTGACTACGGGTAATACACCTTACACATAGTTACTTTGGTTTTTTCCGAGGGCGACCCCTTGGTTTAGGTATGATTTGAGTTGGGATGGGATTTTCGATGTTTTCGTCTATTTCATCTGTTTTTATTTCGTTTCTTAATTCGTCGATATTACGAGATTTATACGGAATTAATCGTCGTACGTGAACTGTTTCGTCGTACGCAGTTTTATCGTCTGTTTTAATACGAATTGCGTAATTTAAATCCGTGACCTTTCTAACAATTTTATATGGTCCGGTATATTTCATTTTATTTTTCGCGACGTTTTTTGATTGACGCAGCAAAACAAGGTCATTAGGTTTGAAGTCAATGATCTTGTGGTGTGCGTTATAGTGTTTCGCCTTTTTTTTCCAATGCTTTCTTTGCTAAGCTCGGCGTTTTTTCTCTCGTCTGAAGGAGATTTTCAATTTCTTCTTCACGAGTTGTTTTATTATTATTATTTTCTGGTATTTCTGGTATATGTACTTCTGGATTGAATCCATGAAGTAGGTAGAATGGAGATTTATTATTTAAGTGTTCGATTGGGCTTATATTGTATGCGAAAATAATTTTATTAATTGTTTCGATCCATTCTTTTTCGTTTGAATGGTCGTATTTTGACAATGATTTTTTTATTACTCCGTTGATTTTTTCAACGAGTCCTTGCGATTGGGGAGAATAAAACGAGGAGTAAATAATTTTAATATTATTCTCTTCGCAGAATTTACGGACGGTTTCATTTGAGAAATGACCTCCGTTATCGCAAGAAATTTTTCCTGGGGTGCCATACGTGTAACAAATAAATTTCAAATACTCAATTACGCATTGAGCATTTGGGTTTTTTGTTGGACGTATGGTGCAGAAATTTGTGCTTTTGTCTACACCGACAAGCACGTACGAGTGTTCATACTCGGTATTAAATTTTCCGATGAAATCGATCTCTAAATGCGAAAATGGTTTAGGGTTTTCGATTTCAATATGTTTGAGGTAGCCAGCCTCTTTCGGGGAATTTTGTGCCATTTGACATTCATGACACGATAATACGTATTCTGTAATTTTTTGTACCATGTTTTTAAAGAAAAACTGATTTTTTATTTTATTTTTTGTTTTTTTAATTCCAAAATGACCTCCATACAACGGATCGTCATGTAGTTTTTTTAGAACTACCGGAATTAATTTCTCGGGAATTACTGTAACCGCTTCATCATACGATGAGGTTGGGTTAGGTAATTTCTTTAATACATTTTTTTCGTCAAGAAAATATAATTGTATAGTACGATTCAGTTTTCGTATTTTATTTTTATCTTTTTTTGTTTCGTTATAATTTAGTAATGAAATTACATTTTTCCAATGCGGGTCATTTTCCTGCATTGTTTTTAAATTTTCGGGCAAGTCAATTTTTTGGGGGAATTCAGAAGTTTGACCTTCTGATTGGGGAGGTAATGTGATGTCGGGATTTGACATTTGTGTGACAACTGGGGTCACAGGAGGGGTTGGGATGATCTGATTATTGAGGTTTGCCTCTTTAAGAGCAGATCTTGTAACTACGTTAGTAGTTTTGTTGGGACAATTTTCAGAATGATTTAGCTCATTCTGTGGGATTGTGGTTTGTACCACAGGGTAATATGGGAAGGTTGATGCATGGGAAGGGGGAAAATAGTATGTTTGGGACATTGTACTTGGGTAGTACCACGCATTTTGATTCTGAAAGAATACAGGGTTTAATGGGACAGGATTGTCATTGTGAATTCTACACACAGTATTCACATTTTTCTCTTCATCCTGAAGAGCATATTTTTTATCTACGAGAAATTCACCTTTTTCAAATGTGATTTCGTCCGGTTCATCATGCGGACGAGATAACATATCAGCCATACAATTATTTTTTCCGGCGATATGTTTAATTTGGAAACTATATTCGTTTAATTTAGATATTAATCGAATTAATCTTGGGCTTGGGGTATTAAATTTCTGATGATAAATCAGAGGTTTGTGGTCCGTGTATACTACGAAGCGTAATGCTAGTAAGTATCCACGAAAATGAGCTAATGCATTCGTAATAGCTAACATTTCCAAGTCAAATGAACACAATTTTGACTGGGCGAGTTGGACTCTATCAGAGAAGTATCCAACTGGATGTTTATGCTTCGTAACGGGATTAGTTTGCAGCAGCACTGCACCAAATGCGATTTTCGAAGCATCAACTTCTACACAGGTTTCCAATTTCGGAACATATATTGCTAATACAGGTTTGGAAATCATTATTTCTTTTAATTTTTCAAATATTTCAAGATGTTCTTGATTTAGTTTTATTTTTGCATTTGATTTGCTATCTGTACCTCTTAGTAAATCAGTAAGAGGAGCAGTAATTTTAGCTAAATTAGGAATTAATTTTCTATGATAATTTATTGATCCTAAGAATGATCGTAATTGTTTTAGTGTATTAGGGGGATTTAAATTTTTTATTGCCTCTATATTTTTATTTAATGGACGTAGTTCGTTATATCGGACCGTATGTCCTAATATTTCGATTTCGTTCATTGCAAATTGGCATTTTTTTGTTTTTATTTTTAAATTTACTTTATTTAATCTTTTTAATACTTCCCTTGTATTTTCAAGACACTCTTCGAAAGTTTCTCCGAAAATACAAATGTCGTCCAAATAACATACCATTTTTTTCCAGAATATATCATGGAATATGTCATCCATGATAGTTTGGAAGATGGACGGGGATATACTTAAACTTATCGGAGTGGAATTGAATACATATCCAATTCCATCCACATTTATTCCAGTGTATTGTTTAGATTCTTCCGTGAGAGGAATCTGTAAATATCCACTGTTTAAATCAATTGTCGTAAACCATTTTTTATTTCTTAAATAAGGCCAAATAACATCAATTGTTGGGACACGATTATTGTCCATAATTATTCTTTGGTTCATTCTTCGGTAGTCTACTAATACTCGATAGACTCCGTCTGATTTCTTTTTTACAAATATTGGGGATTCAAATTTCGATTTTTGCTTTTTTAGGACACCTACTTTTACTAGGTCATCGACCAGTTTGTGTAGGGCCTCATGTTCTGCGTGTGAGAATTTAAAATTTCTACATCGCAGTGGGGTTTCGTCGTCTACTCGGACAACTTGTTCGGGTACCTTACAAATGGAAACTTCATCTGTTTTTCCCGTAAAAATATTATTATATTCATTAATTATTTCGTACATTTTAATTTTTTGTTCAAGCGATAATTTTGGATTAATCGGGATGGGATTTCCTCGATTATCCTTAAAAATAGTATTTTCTTTTATTCTTTCTATTTGGCAGGAATCAATTTCTACTGCACTACTTAATTCAAATTTTCCTAAGTATTCGCCTTTCTGTTGTTATGATTAACAGCCGCTATCGTGTCTTCTGATACGATTACAAAGAAATTATTTTTTTCTTCCATGGATGTTTCACACAGAAACTCCAGGTGTTCAGGCAACGTTGCTAAGATTAGCACCGAATTTGCCACTATTTTAAAAGTTTGGGGAGCATAATATTTAAAGGGCTTAATATAACCTAACTTATTTTCCTTTTCAATAGGGAAATTGTGACATTCAGGCATGTCAAAACATCGCTCTTCATCACCACACGGCAGAGTGAATTTGTTTTTCGAAAAGTCCATTTTGGCTTTATGGGTTGATAAAAAGTCGTAACCCAGTATGACCGGTTCTACTAAATTTCGAACAACGTAAGTGGGATGTGGGTAAATACAATGATCAATGGAAAAAATCACATTGGTTACTCCTATGACCTCAAGAGTTTGACTATCCGCACCACAAAATCTTACTTTTGTTGGTAGAATTGGTTCCGTAAAATTGACTTTCTTTAAAACTTTTTCATCAATAAGTGTCTGTTCTGAACCTGGATCGACTAAGCTAAGTATTTGTTTACCAAGAATGGCAAATGGAAGGTGAAATTTACATTGGGTTCTGCAGTACCCTTTGCTTTGAAACTTCTTACTCACATTGTTAACTAGTTTCGATTCTTTGTTCGCGACATCCCTTACAGCTGACAGATCACTTGTAAGGGGGACACTTAGTTTTTTGAGCAACTATTCTGGCAAGCCTGGGGGTTTGATGTTGGGAGGTAATTTTGTTGTGGAGCTGCCATTAATGGTGCCGGAGGGGCAATCATTTGTGTATTAGCAGCCACATAGGGGATATTTTGGGGAGTATTGAATGACATTCCAGACCATGCTGGAGCATTATTCCAATTTGGGAGAGCCATTTGGTTCCAATTTGGAATCCTATTGGGATAATATCCATTATTATTTCTCGGAAAATTATTTCTCCGAAAATTTGGATTAAAATTTCTACCTTTATAATTAGGATTGAAATTTTGATTATTATTCCAATTTCTGTTTTGGTTATTTTGGTTCCAGTTTTGATTCTGGTTCCAATTTCCATTACCATTATTATTATTATTGTTATTATAATTATTATTATTATTTCTATTTTGATTTTGGTTTTGGTTTTGATTTTGATTTTGATTTTGATTATTATTATTATTATTATTATTATTTTGGTTATTATTATTTTGTTCATTATTATTATTTTTGTTTTGGGAATTTTTATTATTCTTTCTGGATTCCTGAAATTTCGAAATGTTCGCTATTGCAGCGCTCATTTTTTCCATTTCAGCTTTCCAGATCGGGTCGGATGATATTACATTTACATTTTTTTCGGTTTTCTTTTCTGTTTTCCCGGATTTTAATTCTTCTATAGTTTTTTCTAATTGGTCAATTTTTTTACGTAACAGGGGATCTATATGTCCGAATGCTTTATCTTTAAATTCGAGATATTTAGAGAAAGCTTTATCAAGTTCCTGAATTGTTTTAGGTTCTCTTTTTATTAAGAATACTCTTTCTTTTTCAGGGAGGTTAGGCATAATTTTTTCAATAATGTTTTCTTCTGTAATATCGGGTTCAATTTGTTTTAAAATCCTTTTCACGAACATAATATACGCAGAGAAATCAGCTTCACCATTGTAATTTCTTTCGTACAATATTTCGCGTAATTGGGGTTTAGTCCTCGTAAAGACTTCTAAAATTTTCTGTTTAGTATTTTGCCAGTTATTACATTCGGGATTTGTTTGAATTCTATCTTCAAATATTTGTTTAGCCAGGCCTGAAAATGCAATTTTAATTTTTTTAAATTTCATGTTTGCATCCCAATTGAAGGATTCCGCCTCATTTTCAAATCCATTTAAAAATGATACGATATCTTCCATTGGGGTGTGTCCATATAAGGAAGGTCTGATATTTACTGCAGCCTTTCCTGACATTTTATTTTCTAAAGGGGGGATTAAATTTTCTAAAAGTCTAGTTTCAATTTCTGGGCTGAGAAAATCTTCGTCAGATTTTTCTAAACACTCAGTAATATCTACCAGATTAATAGCAGTTTTAACTCTTGGAAATGGTGTGGGATTGTCCCAATTTTCCAAAAGTGGAGTTGAAGTAGAAGGAGGATTAAAATATTTTCTTATTATAGGGTTTTCTAATTTGGGAATTTGTTCAGGAGTTTTTCGTGTTGTTTGTAAAATTATTTTTATATTTTCAGGGGTTAATAATTTTTGTATTTCCTTACTGGATTTAATTTTTAATAGGATATCCTCTTGGGTTTTATACGAGAAAAATATTTTTTATCGACTTCGATATTCAAATTTTGACATACATTAATTAATTCAAAATTTTTAGCATCGATTAGCCAATTTAAACTAGTTTTAGTAGTATTGGGTTCGGATAAATTTTCCCAAGTTTCACTCATAAAAATAAATTTTTTTCGCGACTTATAATTATTTAACACTTCTTATATTTAAGGGAGGGACGCGAATTATAATTAATATTAATTGTTATTTTGTTTTCTTCTTTTTGTTTGGACAGGAGCTTGAAGAATCCATCGCCGCAGTCCACCAAACCTCGTTCGCCAACCTTTCTGTATATACGTTTTGTTTTTTCCACTTTTGTATAATAAATATCCTTTGTTGACTTTGAAGTTCGAGTTTCTTTTTCACAACTAGTTCTTTTCCACTTGCAGCTAACCTCTACTTCCTTTCCTCAAGAGCGCGCCTTACGCGTTTCTCTTTGAGTACTTGACTAGAGTTTTCAAGGTTAGAGCAAAGTACTTCGAGCCAGAGGAATTAGAACAGCAGCTTGAATTCAGCAATTCCGTTGAGCAGGTACTAGAGCGAGAGTTCGATTCGCAATAGCAGACCAGTTGGGCGCCAATAATGTAACGGCCAAAAGAGGTTGTAATGTACCTAATTAAGACCACTTTCGGGAGTACACCATACACGAAATATCACGTACTTAAAAGTAGTAATATTTCTAAGATAAATTCAGATTAGACATCCACAAACTATAGTGGACCTTAACATTCGTTTGAGACTCAATAATATTTAAAACACATGAGCGAGTTAACACATTTAATAATATAATAATTTGTACATACAGTACATATTTCTACGTTAATATTAATACATATTCAACCACAATTCAACAAACAAGACTATCTGTTCACTAGAGACTTCTACAAGAGAGGTTCCAGGTACTTAGAAGTAGCTGTTGGAGAACTGAACTAAACTGAACAACTATACAACTGAATCGAGGGATTATATACTCGTTCAGGGTATGAAAACGTACGTGTCGGATAGGTAAAGTGAGGTAGGGTGTTGTTATTATAGGGTTGTGCTGACTCGTCGAGTACTCGAGGGACAGGTACAACTAGGTCATAAATATACAGAAGGTATATCTGTATATGTAAAATTAAATACGAATAATTTGGTGGTTGTTTATAAAGAGTTATAGGATGATAATTGTTGATAAATATCCACATTTTTGGTATTCGAAAATGAGTGAACGAATATGTTCGTCATTTCTTAAAATAGACGAAAATATACGTTAGAATGACCTTGTTTTGCTGCGTCAATCAAAAAACGTCGCGAAAAATAAAATGAAATACACCGGACCATATAAAATTGTTAGAAAGGTCACGGATTTAAATTACGCAATTCGTATTAAAACAGACGATAAAACTGAGTACGACGAAACAGTTCACGTACGACGATTAATTCCGTATAAATCTCGTAATAACGAAGAAGTAAGTAACGAAATAAAAACAGAAGAAATAGACGAAAACATCGAAAATCCCATCCCAACCCAAATCATACCTAAACCAAGGGGTCGCCCTTGGAAAAAAACTAAAGTAACTGTGTGTAAGGTGTATTACCCGTAGTTACACGATTTTTTCACTCACGATTTTTTTTTTATTTCCCCTGTCCCTCGTTTTTTTTCTTCTTCTCCCTTTTCTCTTTCTTCATGAATTTATGTAATTTAAAAAATTTTTTTTTTTTTCCCACATTTGACTATGACGTAAAATCATGCAACGATATGTTTTCTTTTTTTAAGCAGTAAAATTAATGTTGAAAGAAAAATTAACTCACCAATAGCCCATATCTCTGAGTATCCCTCCAGGAATTCCTCCAGCCGGTCCCCACTGGATGAGCTGTCCTTGTCGGATGAACTTGGGGATACGTTCCCAGGCTCCTGTACAGCGTCTGAGGACCCACTCTCCTCGGTGGACATACTTTCTTCAATTGATGGAGTATTCCACAGAAAGGAGTAGATGGGCGGCTCGGACAGCAGCCATCCACTGCGATACGATATCGCCCGGTTATATTCTGTGGCATCGTAATGGCGCTGAAATTGGAACCCGATGGTGGATACGGAGAGATGTAGACGCGGCTTATGATGGTCGTTGATAAACCGAACAAAACGAACCCCAGCAGTGTTTATGAGAAGATCGTTAAGGTAGATATGGTCGAGGTGAACATACTCGATGGTTACCTTCTCGTTGGTCTGCTGCGATACACACAGCAAACCAACAAGAACACCAGAGAGTATGCCCAGCCCAGACAGTCCTCTAGTATCCAAATTCCCTCGGAAGGTCAGTTTGAGCCCAGACGGCCCAAACTCGAGAACCATGGAATGGGGATAGTAGATGTGGAGTTGGAATAGAAGCTTCTTCGTATATTCCTCCGAATCTGGACAGCAAGTATACCTTACGAAATGGCTCCAGTAGCCTAAATCTTTGTCAATAACCTCACCAGGGATTCGCGATGGCTCGAATTTATTGAGGAAATCGCCACGATAGGAGACGGTAGAGACACGGTAGAAGAGTGAAAAAAGCCGATGTAATGAGAAATACAGACGAGGCTCACACATACAGTTCTGGAATTGGCGTAGTTTTGGAAGGACCTGTTCCCCCAGGAACCAGGTCTCATTTGCCTCCACAATACCGGTCGACATAAACATGCGGTCATTCATATAAACAATAGACATGATGAGATAAAAAAAAGAAAAGGAAAAAGTAACACGCACAATGTAAAATTTTTTTTTTATTTTTGAAAACCCGAACTACACAGTCACTAGCACGTCACGAACACTTAGAAAAAATCTGATAAAAAATAAGTACGGAAAAAAATTTTTTTTACACGAAGAAATCGGAAAAAAAAGGCACACGAAAAATAGCGTAAAGCAATAATAGCGAATACGGAAAACTAACGAAAAAATCGAAACTAATAAATTTTATAGTAACAAATTGACCGAGATTCATGATTTGGATAACGGAAAAATTTGTCTCTCCCCTTACCCCAACCAACGTAGATCAAAACAAATCAAAAATATGTATAATCCATTTCTTCATAAATAACTTAGACGTTGCATTCTTTCTGTTTCAGAAAATGTATACGAATCTACTTTTCTATGTCTCAATAATAAGTTCTTCGACTAGTATTGCACAAAGAACATCGTCTGACCCATATAGGATTACGACGGCGTCAACTGGCGCTTATTTTCAAGAAATAAGCAATATTTTCGTATATTCTAAATCTGCCCCAATAATTTACTCCATTAATCTAGACTTGCATGAATCAGCAGATAAATTATTAGAAACAAACTTCAAACACCGGTTGTGCAATGAAACAACCAGGAAAAATTGCAAATATGCAGAAATGGCAAAACGATTAAAAAATGCTATTACGAATCTGAAAGAACAAAATACCGCAATGATACAAGATTTCTATTCGACACCATCGTCTATTCGAAGCAAACGAAGCGTATTCACCCCGATCAGATCATTCTTCGGAGATGCGCTACGCTTTTGCTGTCGAGTATTAAATTTTAGAGATGGACGAAACTTCTTGGCGAATGAAATCTCGTTGAAAGAAGAATATGATATTATTAAAAACCAACTGTTAACTGAACATGCAGCGTTAGTTAATACGTCTACTAATCTGCATAGCTTCATTGACCATACAAATAATTTTATGACAAAATTCATTTCGCATACAAATTCTTTTATGGAAAATTCATTAGAAGAACACGAACTTCTAATCTCCCTAAACTACATACAAGGATTCTATGATAACTACCTTATTAATACGTTGAGATTATCAAATATCCTAACGTCGTGTAAATCTCATAGGATTCCTTCTTCAATTATTTCAAAAGAGATATTAGAAAAAGATATATTAAAACTGTTGGAAATTACGAAAAATCTAGGCCTTGACCTAGCAATCCCCATCAAAGATATTCAAAACTACTATCATGCTGAACTTGTAAACTGCAATTTCTTTAAAAATACGTTAGAATTAGAAATTAAAATTCACCTAAAACAATTAGAATCTAAATATGAAATTTACGACTTTATTCCGCTCACATTCAAAAGTCATTCTAATGAATTGTGTAGCTGGGATCAAGAACCATCTCTGATTATTCACGAAATCAGAACAAATTCTGTACGTTATATTAGTGGAACCAATCTCCATTATTATAACTCGGATAAACCATTATGCTTCCTTCCTTCTAATAGAGGAAGTGATAAATTATCGTCTTGTGCAAAGAACCTGTTCTTCCAAGACCTAAACCAAAATTTGCTACAATCCTGTTCATTTAAATGTAATCTTAATAATAATCAAACATTAGTGCATCCTATTGGACACACAAAATTTGCTATCGTAAATTTTAATTCCCTTATAGCAACTAATTCCATTACGAAAAAATCCGAAAAACTAAAAATAAATAATAATTCACCCGGAACTTTTATTCTGGATGTACCTTGTCATATTCAAATTGAGAATATTGACGAAAACAATAAAAATACTGTAATTATCCCAATAGAAATCCCCTGTCTCTCTGAATCTTTGGAAGAGACTATCAAAATCGAAAACCATTTACCACTTCTGTGGACATATTTTTCTGATTCTACAGAACCATTTGATCTTGCCATTGATCTGGCAACGACAAAGGTCTATAACCCCAAATGGAAAAATTTTGTTCCTCATACAGTTCCAGTTAACGATCTCGAAAACAAAATTAAATCCATTGAATTACAAATACCCGACCAAAACGTCAATGATTATCTAACTTTTGTTAATGGGATATTCTTAATATGGTTAATTACAATATCATTTATGTTAATGTGTATTATAATATATTTAAGATTAATCTCCCATCGAAATAGTACTAACTTAACGAAAAGTACTGCATTCTAAAATTACGCAAAATAATGTGATATATTAACTTTCTATATATACGTAAGAAAAAATTTGTTACTCATAGATAATATTCGTAAAAATCTTATTCTAAGTATATATACTCATACTCGCATTATATGACATAATTTTAACCATGCAGAATTATTTGGACATATGTATGTGTTGGATAGACTTTGGAAAATTTTTTTTTCCTAATTTTTTTTGTTCCCCCCAGAGAATTGTGTAACGTATATTTTCGTCTATTTTAAGAAATAACAAACATATTTGTTCACTCATTTTCGAATACCAAAAATGTAGATATTTATCAACAATTATCATCCTATAACTCTTTGTAAACAACCACCAATTTATTCGTATTTAATTTTACATATACAGATATACCTTCTGTATATTTATGACCTAGTTGTACCTGTCCCTCGAGTACTCGACGAGTCAGCACAACCCTATAATAACAACACCCTACCTCACTTTACCTATCCAACACGTACGTTTTCATACCCTGAACGAGTATATAATTCCTCGATTCAGTTGTATAATTGTTCAGTTTAGTCCAGTTCTCCAACAGCTACTTCTAAGTACCTGGAACCTCTCTTGTAGAAGTCTCTAGTGAACAGATAGTCTTGCTTGTTGAATTGTGATCTAATATGTATTAATATTAACGTAGAAATATGTACTGTGTTGTACAAAATATTATTTTATTAAATGTGTAAATTCACTCATGTGTTTGAAATATTATTGAGTCTCATAGTAATGTTAAGGTCCACAATAGTACGTGGATGATAAACTTGAAATTATTGTAGAAGTATTACTGCTTTAAAAGTACGTGATATTTCGTGTATGGTGTACTCCCGAAAGTGGTCTTAAATAGATACTTTACCACCTCTTTTGGCCGTTACATATTCCACAAATATTCATGTAAAATAATGATGTGAGGTATGCAGAACGAGGATCGAAAGAACTTGAGACTTTCTTCTTTTAAGACATTTATTTCGCAACTAAAATATATTTTACAAACGAAAAAGTAAATGGCGAAGCAACAGCGATATGCGATCGAAAGTAGTAGGGGAAACACTTCGTGACTAGACTGTACATGTGACATATACATATGGAATGATATGATGATGATGATGAAGAATGAGATGAGGTGGGATTTCGTATCAACACCCCCCTGAAATTTTACCGAATAATTTCTTCATCATGTTTCCTGAAAATAAATTAATCATTATTATTTTAAAAAAAATATTAAATACATGAAAAAAATACAAGTACAAAAAATATATGCATAATAAAAATTTACGAAAAAAATATTGAAATTGTATGTTTATTATTTTTGGTAACTTGGGTTTTTAAAAATAAATTTTATTGCGCTGTGCCTCAAAAAATTAAAAAAGGAAAAAAAAATGAGAAAAATGAATAAATAAATAAGTATATAAATATGGTAACATGAATGTAATCATGAACACTATCGTGTCTGTAAATAGTATATGGTATATGTTTGTAATAATAAATAAAAAATAAAAAATATAAAAAATTGGTAACATGCATAATTATTAAAATATTTCGACTAACATATGAATTCCCGCTCGTATAATTCGAGTCGAGAGAAAAAAAGAGAAAAAATAAATAAAAATTCAAAATGGAAAAAGAATATTCACGAACATATTATACGAATAAATAAAAATAAAAGAAGACGAGAGAAAAAAATATGACAAAAGGTTTTTCAATTTGTGAGTTCAATGAATTCGAGCGTACGTTACGTATTTTATCTTAAAAATAAACAGGAAAAAGATTGTAGAATAATATATGTTGCATCGTATATTATCTTTCGTACGTTGCATTGTATTTGAAGTGGCGTCTAATATGTTCTGAGATAAGGCAACGTTTTCAGTTTACCTTAATTTGCGGTCATGTAATAGGTTTCAATTTCTATTGTATTTATTGTTGAAGAGTTTCCTTTCATACTTCGTGTGGGAATATTTCGTGTATTTCTCTCACGCTTGTTGGAAAGTGTATAGGGTTTTTATTATACGATTTGTAGGGTTTTTACTTGCTTGATTTTTGTGATTTTTTCTTTGTCACAATATTCGAGAAACTTTCGATTTATCTGAAGCATGTATTTCCTAGTAAATGGTATTATTAAGTATTCTTTTTGACAATGATTGAAGGCTAATTTTTCAGCAAATATTTTCGTGTTCTGACTTACTTTTGAACATTTTACAACTTGTGTTTGAAATAGGAAAATTTTTGGACATATACTGACTTTGAAATAAACTCATTATTATGTATATATGTTAGTTTCGTTTAATATTTTCACAATTATATTTTCAAATTTTGATCGATCCAACGATTTTGTTAAGATATCTGCCAACTGATTTTCGGAGGTAACTGTTCTAAAAAATATTATTTTTTCTTCAAAAGCTTCCAAAATCGAGTAGCATTTGATCATAAGGGCTCTCGACTTTCTTTGACTTCCCCCAGAGCATATTTTTTGTGTCGAAATATTGTCTTCCATAATATCTATCATTAATTTTTCTCCGAAAATTTCATAATTCATGTGTTGCATTACCTTTATTGTATCAAGGGTGTCAAAAACCGCAATTATTTCAGCCGCTGTGCTTGATGAGGAGTGAATTGTCTGCTTGCAGCAATTCCACTCCACCAAGTTTCCATAGGCGAATATCATAAATCCAGTTATTGACTTTCCTTTACTAAGGTTCTGCAACTCTATATTCGAATCATCTACTTGGGGTGCATAAGAGGCATATGTATGCTTGTATTCCATCCCCCTCTGATGTATATTTTAGATTATAATTTTTGGTTGTGTTAACATATCTAAATATTCTTTTTACATAATTTTTTAAAGTGTCATTTGAATTATTCTGAAAGTGTGAAAAGAAATTTACTGAGAACAATATGTCTGGTCTTGTGAGTCTTGCCAAATAAAGTAGTCCCCCTATCATCGATCTATACTCCGTATCATCTCTGCCATTTTGTATTTTGTCTATTTTTAGTCCTGTTTCCATTGGTGTATTAGTGTTTTTAAGTTCAGAGATTCCAAATTTTTTGATCATTTTTTCTATGTGTTTATTTTGTGAAATTATTATTGTGTTCTTTTCAATGTCTCTCATTATTTCTAGGCCCACAAAAAATTTTGGATTATTCGTAATCGTAATTGTAAAATCTTTTTGCAATTCTTCATTTATTCTAGTAATGGCCGATTGTAAATTTGATGCTATTAATATATCGTCTACATAACTCAAGAAATATGTTTTTTCTTCATTATTTTTCATTATGTAGAAGCATCTATCGCTTTTAGTTTTTTCAAATCCCATTTCCTTTACTTTCATGTCCAATAAGTCATACCACGATTTGCTTGAAGTTTTTAAACCATAAATTGACTTTTTTAATTCCAATACCTGGTTTCTATTAATATTTATGCCTTCAGGTCTTTTGACAAAAATGGGTTTTATAATAGGTGAATTTAAGTAGGCAGTTTTTACGTCGTATTGTATCATTATTAATTTTTCCTTATTCACGATTGATAATAATAACCTTATAGTACCTATGGATGCTACAGGTCCGTGGGTTTCAGCAATGCCATATTCTGTTTGATCCTTAAAGCCACGTGCCACAAGTCTAGCTTTAGGTTTCGGGTTCCCGAATTCATCAAATTTTATAGTAAAAATCCATCTTGTATCTATTAATTTTTGGCGATCATAATCTACCACTTTCCATACTTTCAAGTCATCGAGAGAACTAAATTCGTCATTAATGGCCTTGGTCCATTCTTCTCTAAAAGGGTTTGTTTCTATTTCCGAGAATGTTTTTGGGATATTATCTTCAATGTAAGCTTTATTGTATTTTACTTTTACATTCATTACTATAGGGTTTATTATTCCCAAGTCATAATCATAATCAGCTGACTTTATTTTTAGAGGTTTTTTATTGATTAACAATGATTTTATATTCTGGCTTTCATCTACTTTAACGTCGCATGATATATATGATTTTGTATTATATGGATCTCCAAGACAATACCCTGTGTTCGTGTAACCCATCATTATGTTCTTTTCTGCCCTGTGCGCCAATTTTGGGTCAATTTTATCTTTTGATTTTGATTTTGCCTTAGTGGCATTTTGCTTTCTTACTTCTATCGGTATATGTCTATACGTAAGTGCACCTAACACTTTTAAGTTTTTTAAATTTGGCTTCCTTCCATAAAATAATTTGTATGGTGTTTTAAACCCATCATTAGCTTTTGTGGGGGATCTATTAATTAGATAGGCTGCTGTAACAACAGCATAAGACCAGTACTTTATATTTAGATTGGCATCAATCAACATGGCCCTTACTCTCCTCATTAAAGTTTGATTTTGCCTTTCGGCAACACCATTTAATTCAGGAGAATACGGAACCACGTAATCCATTGTTATTCCTATTTCTCTACAAAAATTTATTATTTTTGTGTCTGCGTACTCTTTTGCATTGTCGCACCTTATTGTCCCTATGGGGTATTCCGGAAATTTGTTTTTCATAGACATTATGATGTTTTTAAATTCGTTTGTTACCTGACTTTTATTGGCTATGGGCATGACAAATGTATATTTTGAAAAATGGTCTATGAAGGTTAAAATATATTTTTGATTAGCCACAGAGGGCGTAAATGGACCCATGATATCCGACGATGTTAATTCTAATTTTCGGGTTGGTTTAGTTCTTATTCCTGTATGACCTAGTTTTGAATTATTGGCTATACAACATATTTGACAGTTTACAAAATCTTCATCCCTAAAATTAATGTTTTCGCGTATTCCAATTGCTAAATTTTTTAATTTTTGTAAATATCTGGCATTTAAATGTCCCAATCTCCTGTGCATTATTAATTTTTTATTTATATTATTATTATTAATTTTGGGTTCATCTGTATTATTATTTTCATTGGATCCAGTTGTTATTTCTATTTCATCACCCCCCTGAGATGATTGAGTATTCTCGTTTTCTTCAATAACCTCCATTTCTACCGTAAAATCATCCCATTCGTCATTTGTATCTTGGGTAACTGGGGCACATATTACATTTTTTTTATCCATATAATCCTCTTTATCTATTTTTTTTTTTTTTTTTTATATCATTATTTTCGACATTATAGTATATGTAGAATATTCCCTCTTCTTTTTTGGCGGTAATAATGATTTCAGCTGTTTCAATAAAATATATATTTGCAATTTCTTTTTGTTGGTCGATATTGATTATGCCGGTATTTGTTATTTTAATAGCTGAGATAATATCCAAGTTTAAGTCCGGCACATAATGAACGTCGTTTAGTTCTATCAATGATTGAGTTTTTTTGTAATTTTCAATTTTAATGATCATTCTCCCAGTATGTGTGGCATATAAAAAAGTATTCCTACCCGCACACTGTAATTTAATTGGGGTTATGAATTTTTTAACATCCATTAATTTACTGAGATCGGAAGTTAAATGCACTTCTGCGGCTCCATCAAGAATTGCTCTATTATTTAATATTTCGTAATTTTCATCAAAATTTTGTTTATTATCATTAGTTAATTCATTAAGTAACCATTCACCATTACCATTAAATCTTTTCACCATACAGGACATTTTTACCTGTTGGTCCGAATTATCCTTCTTATTACTATTTGATGGATTTACATTTGCCTTTGGTGGGTAATTTCCTTGACTACTATTTGCATTTTCATTACTATTATTTCCATGGGTATTATTATTTATACAATTTTGTGCTATATGGCCAAATTGCCCACACTTATAGCATTTAGGATTATTTTGGTTATTATTTCTACCATTGCCTCTATAATTATTACCTTTGTAATTGGAGTTTCCCCTATAATTGTTTCCTCTATAGTTATTATTACCATTATTATTATTATTCGTATTACCATTATTTTGGCTTTGTTCTGACGCATTACTATTATTATTTCCATTTTGACCGTTATTATTAAAACCATTTCTATTTCCATTTCTAAAGTTATTATAATTATTATTTTGGTTTCTGTAATTATTTCTACCACGATAATTATTATTATATCTGCCTCTGTAGTTATATCTATTATTATTTCCGTTACCATTATTATTCCTATACGTATTATTCGATTGATTATTGCCATTATTATTCTTTTTTAAAGTTTGGTCCCTATACTTTTGGTCTGAATCCTCTCTCAATATTCTTTTAAAATTATCCAAATTCTTTTCATTAGGAGGTAAATTTTCGTATTGTATTTTAGCAATCTGCTGCTCGTAACATAATGCCAATTGCAAATTTTCCAACTCTTCGGTTTCAGTAACTTCTTTCCCACTGTCTCTTACGTCTGTTACGAGTTCATCCCATTTCTTCAAAAAACCTTTCATATTGCCACCTGGCTGAAACCTAAATTCTAACCATTTTGCCTTTGCCATATTGACTGTAACTGAAGTTTTGGTCCCATAAATATTATCTAATTTTTTAAGCAATAATATTGCGGTGTTACAATCTCGTATTTGTTTCGTTATATCATTGGACACTCTTTCCAGTACAAACGCTTTGGCGTTATCCTGCATTTTACAGTAATTCAACATATCCTTATTTGGTCGAAAATTCAGATCATCTATATTCTCTATATATGGCTGTAAAAATTCATGTACCCCAAAAATATCATAATATCTAGCTCCCCGGATGGCCGATATAATCATTCTACGCCAATCTAGGTAGTATTTTCCGTTAAAGACTTTTCCGAGTGGGGCTTGTATGGGTTTAATTTCATTTGGGGATGCCATCTTTTCCTCCGTTTTACAAAATCCTAATAAATTATTTTCTATATTGATGATAGGTGTATATTTTTTATTTTCGATTGACTCTTTTTCAAGTTTTTCTATTAAATTTTCCTCCTCACGATTTTCCTTTTGATCCAGTTTTTCTAAATTTATTTAATTAAAGAATCTGTTCATAAATTTTTCTTTCGATTTAGCAGAACTATAAATTCTGGATTTCGTATCAACAAATAATTGAAGTGAGGTTGATTTCCAAGGAAAGAAACAAGTTAGTTAGTGTTGATACGAAATCCCACCTCATCTCATTCTTCATCATCATCAT